>JAUDYJ010000006.1:9765523-10298023 GCA_030761175.1 Masticophis lateralis | reverse complement strand
GGAAGTGTTAAATCCTTGAAAACAGATTTTTCATTAGAGCTGTCAGCCCTTTGAAGCAGCCCAGTCAGGAGATCAAAACCACGAGTACCAACAGTACCGTAATTGTAAGATCATAGCAGGATCATAGAATTGTAAGCTTTCCAAACATGGGAACTTTAAGGGGATGGCTGAGGAATCCTGGGAGTTTAAATCCACAACTCTTAAAGTTGCCAAATTTGGAGAGCCCTGGATTATAATAACAGAACCATGTCAATCTGAAAGCATTTATCCGTTTCTCCATCCATGTTCTCTCTGTGGGCTGAGATGTTTCTTATCTGATCACTGTCATCACTGCAGCTCTTCCTCCTATCTCCTAAAGTTAGTAACTGACTACTTTAAAATTATTGGTTGTCTGATTGTTTAGGGTTCCCCTTTTTCCTGCAATCTTAAATCAAGTCTATCCCCATTCAAAATGTAATAAATAATTGGTTGCTTAATACCAAGTCATCCTGTCCAAATCCTGTTCCATGGGGCAGCTATCTACTAACCTCCAACTTTATCTGTTTTCCAAAAGTTGTCTCTTCTTGGGGGTAGGGAGAGTCTACATCGTTTTCTGAGTACTTTAGAATTTCTTTTAAATTTATTTTGATCAACTATAAGGTAAAAAGATAAAGGTTCCCCTCACACATATGTGCTAGTCGTTCCCAACTCTAGGGGGTGGTGCTCATCTCTGGTTCAAAGCCAAAGAGCCAGCGCTGTCTGTCAGTTTGGTGTAGTGATTAAGGTGCTGTCTTAGAAACCAGGAGACTGTGAGTTCTAGTCCCGCCTTAGACAAGCAAGCTGGCTGGGTGACTTTGCACAAGGGTTATGTTGTAAGGAAAATAGAAGAAAGAAGGAACACTATGCATGTTTGCTACCTCAAATTACCAATAAAGAAAGGCAGGATAAAAATCTAGTCAATGAATAATAAATAAAAGTGAGCTAACCAAATTTCTCTCCCATCCCTACTTATTTACCAGTGATCCTTAAGAATTCCCAAGGTTGTTAATCTGGTATTCCCATAATAGCAATAGCAATAACACTTAGACTTATATACCGCTTTACAATGCTTTACAGCCTACTCTAAATGATTTACAGAGTCAGCATATTGCCTCCAACAATTTGGATCTTCATTTTACCCACCTTGAGCCTGGTGAGATTCGAACAGCCAAATTGCAGGCAGTCAGCAGAAGTAGCCTGCAGTACTGCACTCTAACCACTGCGCCACCTTGGCTCATAATGGATAATAATCATTGGGAGTCCTGTGAACTAGTACCATATTTTCCGGCGTATAAGACGACTTTCTAACACACAAAAATCTTCTCAAAAGTCGGGGGTCGTCTTATACGCCGGGTGTCAGTCTCCTGTAACCAGGCAGACCAGCGCAAAAGGCTTTGAGGAGCCTTAAATGGCTCTAAGGAGCCAAGCTGAATTGCCTGCTGAGTTGCCGCTAATCAGCTGAGTTACACTCAAGCCCCCTGTAAAAGGGAAAAACTTTCCTTTTACACAACGCTGGCCATCCCAACTGCTAATTTTTGCCTGCTAATTGGTACTAGCAAAAATTCCCCACCCCCCAGCTTTCTTACCTTCACTGCTAGCTGCAACGCTTCCCTTGCCTTGCCTGCAATCCATTGCATCAGCAAGCAACTAAATCTCTCTGCCTGCAATCAAGCAGGCAGGGAGTTGTGGACTTCAACTCCCAGAATTACTCAGCCAGCAAAGGAAAGCTGGCTGAGGAATTCTGGGAGTTGAAGTCTACAAGTCTTAAAGTTGCCAAGGTTGGAGACCCCTGTTCTATTGGGTAAGTTTTTTTCCCCCTTTGGGAGCTTTAAAAAAAATAGTTAATTGGGGGGTTTTTTAGTTGCTCTTTTTTAGACCTAGCCATTTAAAGGCTAAGTCTAAGTTTTAGGCTAGGAAGTTTTAAATTTAGCTTTCCTATAAAAATAAAAATAAAATAAAATAATATTTGTGCAGCTTTCTGAGATTTAGTGTGTTTCTGTAGTGTTTCACTCTAACTACACAAACACACAAAATCTCACAAAGCTGTATGTGGAATTTTGTGTGTGTAAAGTGTGAAAGTTGTTTTTTTGGGCTTTTTGTGGCTGTGTGAGGTTCCTGCTTGTTGCAGGGGCCACTTTGGGTCTAGCACAGCTGCTTTTACATTGTGGGTGAGCCAGTTGATGTTTTTTAATTTTTATTTGGTGTGCGTTGGAAGAGAGGTCGTCTTATACAGCAAGTATAGCCCAAACACTATATTTTTACAGGAAAAGTCAGGGGTCGTCTTATACACCCAGTCGTCTTATACGCCGGAAAATACGGTACATCAATGCATGTAGTTTTGCCCATCAGTGAACGAGGTTGTCTATTCCGAGGTTACATTTGTTTCAAGCGCATCTCCAATGCTGTTGAGCTACGGTTCGTGGCAACCGACTGGGGTCTTTTGACATCTTAAATCAGGTTTCTGTTGCTTTAACCACAAGTCTCAAAGTCTACTGTTTCTTTATCAGTGCTCAAAGGTGAATATTTTGTCTAGCTGTAGGAGGAAGGCTTTGTCCTGGACCTTGCTTACAATAGGCTTAGAAGCAAAATGGTGCCAGTGGGATCCGTAGCCTATTGTTAATCCAGAATAGATTTCTTTCACCGCATTCCTGCTTCGTGAAGGTTTGTTAGCTTTTAATGACTGACAGTCTTCCACGGCAAATACTGTGGTACACTTGGCCTGTTTACTTACCGCTCAAGGATTTCTTTTTTTTTCTTTTTTTCTTTTTTTTTTTTGAAGCAACATCAGAAAGACAAAAAGAAAATAGCAATGTTTATATTATTTATTCAAGGTTGCTAAAAGGTTTTCTTTAATTCTCAATGCCACTTTCAGTAGAAGTGCCCACATTTACTTGTTCTGCATCCAGGTAGACTGGATGGAATGTTCCGCATCTGGCTAACATCTGGCAATCGTGCTCTTGAAGAAGGAGGTCTCATCAGTTCCATCATCGTGTTTTCCTGAAACACTTAGATGAAACCTTATTAGCACTTTAAGATTTGGAGAAAGTTGCTTATTTTCCTATTGCTGTGATGGCGAACCTATGGCATGGGTGCCCACAGGTGGCACGCGGAGCCATATCGGTGGGCACACGAGCTCAGCTCCGACATGCATGCGTGCATGCACCAGCCAGCTGATTTTTGGATGTGGGCACACGTGCGTGTGACCCCACCGCGCTCCTCCCGCTTTTGGTATGCAATGGCAAAAAGGTTAGCCGTCAATGTCCTATTGCCTTCAAAATGTAGTCTTAATTGTTTTTATGCTTATGGCCAGGGTGGGCTGCTGGGGGTTCGCAGGGGTTCGGGAGAACCTCTAGTTAAGATTCTGTGCAGTTCGGAGAACCCCCAAATCCCACTTCTGACTGGCCCCATCCACCCCGCCCCTCCCAGGAATCCCCACACAGCCCATTTTGGATGCAGGTAAGTGCAGGGTGCACGCAGAGGCTTGGGGGGAGGGGGGCAAAAAATGGGCCTACCGGAAGATCAGGAAGGCCAGAAACAGGCCTGTCTCCAGCCTCCAGAGGGCCTCCGGAACCTGGGGAGGCCGTTTTTGCCCTCCCAGAGGCTTAAGGAAAGCTCCAGAGTCCTGGGAGGGCAAAAACGACCCCTCGCCATGGTGCAGGAGGCCGACTAGGCCACACCCACCATGGCCACGCCCACCCAGCAATCGGGCAGAGAATCCCTTGCTAAATTTTTTGAAGCCCACCCCTGCTTATGAATGACTTTTTATTGCATTCTTTGGTTTGATTTATATCCGATCCTAATTTCTCTTGGAATTTCTTCCACCCATTTTTCTTCAGAAGAACGTGAAATAGACATTAGAAAGGTAGAACCTTTTAAAAAAAGAAATAGTAAGGATTCTAGATGTAATCATGTCAAACTTATTTATTTAAGTGTTTTAGTCACAACGGTCTCTAAGTAGTAAACAAAGCAATATCCATAACATTATGTACGTATTGTCATTATCTATTAATTGCATCCATAGCAAAGCCATCGTCTTAACAACCACTGAATTTGCTTAACAAGAGCAGTCCTTGGTTAGTGTCCATCACAAAAAAAAGGTAACAAAATCAGGTTGGTCACATGATCGATCCAGTTTATGACCATCAAAACATAAGATTGTATTGAGTAGGTTCAATGATAGTCATACATCGAGCGCTACCTGAACTGCTAATGGAATGAAGCGAAATAGAAGCCATCCCATCTCACAGAACCACTTCTCAAAAAAGTATTTCTTAGGGACTGGTGGTTGAGTTTGGTCTCATTGTGGAGCTTCTGTGAAGTCCTTGGAGATTCTCCATCATCCGGGTCATGGCTGTCCCAAGAGTGCTTTTTTCAAACAACAACTCAACTTTCCTTTTTTTCTTCTTTGAAAACATTTCGCTTCTCATCTAAGAAGCTTCTTCGGTTCGGTTCAGTTTGAAAAGCTGAAAAGCTTCTTGGATATCAAGTGAAACGTTTTCAAAGGAAAAAAACAACAATACAGTCCAGTTGCCTATTGAAAAAAAGAACCTTTGGGACGATCTCACTAAAGTATAAATTGGTTCCAGAGAGCTCTGAACATTTTATCTATGATTTTAGGTTTAATTCCCAAACCGTGAACTAGTCAATGCTAACTTCGCTTCTTTTCGAAGAGAGGTAGCATCTCTTTAAGGGGCCAGAAGCCATCCCTATCCTGCTTACTGTTATAAACATAGATGAGGAATATTTCTCCAGAATTTCATCTTGAGTTCCTCGTTGCTCTTATCTGGAGCCAAGACTTTGTCAATGCCCATAGGTGACCGTCAGTGATGGGTTTCAAATTTTTTTACTACCAGTTCTGTGGTTGTGGCTTGGTGGGCGTGGCAGGGGAAGGATACTCTAAAATCTCCATTCCCACCCCACTCAAGGGGAAGGTTACTGCAAAATCAGCTGGGACTTGGGAGGCAGAGAAAAGATGGGGGTGGGGCCAGTCAGAATTTTTACTACCGGTTCTCCGAACTACTCAAAATTTCCGCTACCGGTTCTCCAGAACTGGTCAGAACCTGCTGAAACCCACCTCTGGTGACCGTGGAGTTGAGTGAGGGAAAGTGACAACCTGCACAATATGCTACGTATCACACTTAGACAGGATTTGGACTGGTAATGGATACCAAGAACGTGCAACATACAATTCTAATGTAGAGCAATCTGAAACTCCCTTTTCAAATACAATTCAGAGCACCGCACAGCCTGCGTTTACTATTCCGAGCTCTTTTTGGATTATTATTACAACTGCTACACTTATTATTTGTTTGCCGTGAGTGTGTTATAAGGGAGAGGGGCTTGAGGAGGGAGGGGGGGGGGAATCTTGCCACAGCATGCTTACCACCACACTATGTTTAAACACATTGTAAAGTGGATGTAATTGTAAACACACCGAGGGATATAATTACATGTAGCAGATTTAGTCGCTAATTCTTTGCCTTGTTTTTTTTTTTCCCCTCTCCTCCCCCCATCCCCCCCGCCCTGTGCATTTTATCAACATAATTATATTTTTTTGACTGCAGGCTAACACCCTGAAATTGACAAGCATCCATTATGAGCAGAAACTTGTTCTCTAAATTGAAAAACAATACACGCCAGGTTTCTGTGTGCCCATTGTCATATGGAAACAGCTTTGTTCAGAGAGAGGAAAAGCTAATGATTTTGAAACAGCAGGTGACAAAACACATTCTTTTTTTTTTTTCTTAAACCGTGCTTTCCCCTCTTATCAGTATGTTGATGAAGTCATTATGAACTGGGGTCCGTGATGGGATCGCACTTATTTTTAGCGGATAGACTTTTAATGAGTTCTATTGTGCTATCAGCCAGGTTGATTCTCTTTTTCTCTCTTTTTCTCTTCATTCAGAAACCCCCAGTATTGAAAAACTACTATCAAAAGATTGGAAAGACAAGCTCCTTGCCATGGGATCAGGGAACTTTGGAGAAATAAAAGGTAACGCTTATTTCTATTCACAAAAGAATAGAATGGAATGGAAGAAAAAGAAAAGAAATTGGAGTGCAGGTAGTTTTCAATTTACAACCGTCCATTTAGGGACCAATCCAGTGGTGGGTTTCTACTGGTTCATCCTGGTTTTGGCAAACCATTAGCGGTGGTGGCGGGAAGTTCCACCCACCCGCCTGGACGTCATCATGGACTCTCTGCGCATGCGTAGAAGGTTCTGTGCATGCGCAGAAGTGACACACACACACACACACACACACTCACAGTTCCGAACCAGTAGCGAAGGTAAGTGAAACCCACTACTGGACCAATCGGAGTTAAAACGGCACTGAAAAAATTGACTTATGGCCGGTTTTCACACTTACAACTTATATCCCAATAGTCGCGTGATCAAAATTCAGGCACTTGGCTACTGGCATGTATTCATGACATTGCAATCTCTCAGGGTCATGAGTTCACTATTTGCAATCTTCCCAGATGGCAAAATCAATGGAGGGAGCCAGATTCATTTATTATTATTATTATTGGTTCAATTTACATGCCGCCCTTCTCCGGAGACTCAGGGCGGCTTACAATGCGTTAAGCAATAGCCTTCATACTTTTGTATATATACCTGCTTAGTAGGACTTCCCCCCCCCCCGCCCCCCCAAGTGGTGTTCTTTTTTATACAAAGTCAGCTTATTGCCCCCACAATCCGGGTCCTCATTTTACCTACCTCAAAAGGATGGAAGGCTGAGTCAACTTTGAGCCTGGTGGGATTCGAACTTGCAGTAATTTCAGGCAGCTGGTGTTACTTAACAGCACTTTAATCTGCTGCGCTACCAAGGCTCTATTGACTGCATTATTCACTTGCAATGTTTTGTTTAACAACTATGGCAAAAGGGTTGTAAAATGGAGCAAACACACTGAACAACTGCCTTGCTTAAACCATGGAAACTGTGGGCTCAATTGCTGTCATAAGTCAAGGACTACCTGTAAATATGATGAGTTGTACTGGCCATCTGTTTTTCACTTCACTTCGTTCTTCTTCATCTGAGATTAGGACAGACATCAGGACATGGTAAAAATTGGCCTTATTGTCCTGTTCAAGCTGAAACTCTGGTATCTTTGTCAGAGCAGCTGTATAAATATAGAATCATAGAATAACAGAGTTAGAAGGGACCTTGGAGGTCTTCTAGTCCAACCCCTTGCTTAGGCAGGAAACCCTACACCACTTCAGACAAATGGTTATCCAACATCTTCTTAAAATTTTCCAGTGTTGGAGCGTTCACAGCTTCTGGAGGCAAGTTGTTCCACTGATTAATTGTTCTCACTGTCAGGAAATGTCTCCTTAGTTCTAAGTTGCTTCTCTCCTTGATTAATTTCCACCCATTGCTTCTTGTTCTACCCTCAGGTGCTTTGGAGAATAGCTTGACTCCCTCTTCTTTGGGGCAACCCCTGAGATATTGGAACACTGCTGTCATGTCTCCCCTGGTCCTTCTTTTCATTAAACTAGACATACCCAGTTTCTGCAATATGATAATATATAAATGTAATATAAATATAAATAGATAAATATAAATATGATAATATGATAAATAAACAAATATAGATCCATTTCTCCATCTCTCTGCTGACTGGCATGTTACTTAGATCATGGGATCTTTGCTTCAAAATTTGATCCCAGGAGTGAAAATAGAGATAGAGGAAATTTATTTGGTCAAGACCTCAAGGCACTTTCCTGCTCTTCAAAATTAGTTTCTCCTTCTCTTTGGAAGAAGACTTGTCCAAGGGGACAACATATCAGTCATGATGGATGCAATTTTATACACACACACACACATATGTATTGTATTTATATCAAACTTTTTACTAAAAAGTTTCTGGTAGATTGCTACTTTAAAATCATGCGCTGGTGGCTAGGAATGTTGGAATCAAGTTTGTGGGCAACTAATGAAAAAAAATATAAATACTGATAAGATTAAAAATAGCAGTTCCCCTTTTAGGCATTTGCCAAGGCTCATGTCCTAACAGAAGGCCAACTTACAACCCTCAAGATCCCCGTCCCTGCTGTTTTACCCTGTTAGGTTTCTTTTAAGCAAAGGAGTATTAATGAGAGCAATGAGAAGACATTGCAACCTCCTCTTGCATCCTTCTTTGCTGCTGTAATTACTATAAATCACTCTTAAGTAATTGGCATAGCTGGTCTAATGTAGGGAAAAAGCTGTAGGAAGTGGACTAGAAAATCTCTGATGAGTAGCCTCTTACAGCTAAAACAGTCATTTGTTTGCAGCCTGATTTTCTTAATTTGCTGGCTGAAGGCTGAATCAAAGAGGTAGTCAAGAAGAGGAAATCAAGAGTCCATCTTAGGGTCCTGCTAAAAGGATCTGGTTTCACAAGGGAGATTCATGAGACGTTGGAGAAGAATCTCAGTTGCAAACAACAATGAAGGGGTCAAAGGGCAAGTATAACTCTGCAGAGCAGAATATCTCGCCCCCCCACCTCCCACCAGACAATGCCTAATTCCTCTCCTGGCAAAATTCTAATGCTGTCAGTTCCTAAATTCAGCTGCACAGTATATTTTTCACTCAGTCGCATCCACTCTTTTGGATCTGAAGAAAAAGCAGATTCCAACAAATCATCATCTCTAGCTGTGTCCAAAATGATCATCTCTGCCCCCCCAAAAAAAGCTGGCTGAAATGTCATTGTCTCGTGTAAGTCCTGCTTTTAAAGAGGGGCCAGATTTTCCTCATTAGAGAATTCATCATTGAAAGACACGACACTCTGACTAAACTTTTCCCAGGGGAGGACAAATGTGGTTTTTAACTGAAAAAGAGAGGTAAAATGGTGAGGGAATTGGTGTGCAGAAGGAGAAGAGGTGTAGAAGAAGACCATACTAAACACCTGGTTTCCCCTTGAGTCTATTCTTATTGCCTTCAGAAGTTCCAATAAAGGGGAATATTTATAGTTCAAGGTTGAAATGTGGGGTCTTTGGTGTTCTCTGAGCTTGATTGTTTTCTTTTTTTTTCTTTTTAATTAGATTTATATGCCGCCCTTCTCCGCAGACTCAGGGCGGCTTACAATGCGTTAAGCAATAGCCTTCATACTTTTGTATATTTATACAAAGTCAGCTTATTGCCCCCACAAACTGGGTCCTCAATTGACCTACCTTAGAAAGGATGGAAGGCTGAGTCAACCTTGAGCCTGGTGAGATTCGAACTTGCAATAATTGCAGACAGCTGAATGTTAATAACAGGCTTTTTAGTCTGTTGAGCTATCCAGGCTACCTAGTTGCACATCATCAGTGCTACCTAGTTTGGATAGTGAAGTGTCTTCAAGAAAACAATCAGGCTTAGAGAGTATCAAGAGCCCCTCCTTCAGAAATGTTTGTGCTCCATCACTTTAAGAAGAGATTGGACAACCATTTGTCTGAAATTGTATAGCTTCAGCAGGGGGTTGGACTAGAAGACCTCCAAGGTCCCTTCCAAACTCTGTTCTTCTTTTATTGCTTTTGCTACTAACTGAATATCAACTGGGGAAATTGGTCATTCCAATAGCACAGGGGACACCAACCTTTCGGACCTCAGGGACCACTACATTCATAATTTTAAATCCCACGGAACACTAATACCATCTGCCTAACGACCAGCTAGGTGGGAGTGGCTAGGTAGGCATGTGGCTGGGTGGGCATGGCCAAGTTGATGTTAATCACATTGAGCGGCATCTCGCCAGCCTCTATTCACCCCTCCACTCCCAACCAATCCTCGCCTCCCCACCCAGGCTCCTTAGGGCCCCAACAGGAAGCAATTGTTGGAGCTAAGCAGCCACCATGAGAAAGAGTTGGCAAAACATCTCAGTTCAAATTGGATCTGACTGAGAAGGAGGCTTAGTAGAAGCACCTCACTAAGGACTACGAGCATAGGGAAGACCTGCAAAGCCACGTCCAGGTGCCTGGAGGCTCAGCGGGCTGAGATGGTCAGCCAGTTCCAGACCATGATGCAGTCCCACTGGAACGAGGCCCTCCGGCTCTTTGCCACTAGCGGTGTTTCCCTCCATCCTTCGCCCAAAGCCCGGCACCAGGAGGCCGAAACAGATCCCAAGTCAGAATGTCTGCCCCCCCCCGACCCACACGAAAAGACCCCAAAGGGGGAGACTCTCTGCAATAACACAAACATTCATTGCACATATCTGACCCAGGGGCTGTAGTTTGAGGACCCCTGATTTAGTGCAATATAAAAAATGCAAATAATGTTTCTGCGGACCACTGACATTTTCTTGCAGACCACCAGTTGGTGACTGCTGCAATAGCAGAAACAAAGGTGTTGAGTGGATAAATGATTTTAGCTTGCCCTTCCTTTTTGGGAGAAGAGGAAAGACAGCCAGGGTGACCATTCAGGACTCTACCATGTGCACTTGGGCCTTCACAAAGAGCAACAAGCCAAACTCTGTTACGGCAAAGTTTGCCGAAACAACACTAGAGCAATTCTTATTTGCCCATGTATTGGAGGTCTTCTTTCTTCACAAAACAGGAGGTCATTATTAAAGATTTTCCAGCTCTTCTATTTAATTAATTGCTTGATGTGTTTACCTTGGCCGTGCCACTTTGGATACAATAGGGCATCAGACATAGTGGGTGGTGGGTGGTGGGGGTGGGGGTTTCAAAATCTGCAAGATGACAAACGCAGCATCAAGATAAAAGCCTCCTCCCCTGCCCCCCCCCCCCACTCCACTTTGTACATCATCCCTGGATTCAACTCATGAAAATTTCATTGAATTTCTCTCTACTTTTGAGAAAAAAAGAACAAAAGTGGCCTGTCTTTTCATAGAGAAAAAATACAACTTTTCTGTATGCCTCTGATGTACGCATTGATTGGTTTGCACCCTGATTCCCGTCTGCTTCATAAGATGCTCCTAGGATGCTTCGTGAGATGCCTCCATAAGGAAGAGATGGAGAGAAAGACAGATTCCCAGGTTGTCTATGCAAGCATTTCAGATTCAGTACAGGTAGTCCGTTACTTATGACCACAATTGAGCCCAAAATTGTTAAAGTGAGTTTTGCTCCATTTTACAATCTTTCTTGCCACCGTTGTTAAGTGAGATCACTGCAGTTGTTAAGCTAGTACGGGTGTCAGCAGCCTGCAGCTCTGGAGCTCTTTGGGCCCTCTGCTGTGGCTTCCTGTCAGGTGAGCCCACCAATGGCTATCCCCACCCATCACTCTCCCCTCCCGGTCATTCCTCGTCTAGCCTGAGAAGGTAAGGGCGACAACGGGGGATGGAGAAGCGGCCAGGGCAGAGACGGACAGATACAGAGAGAGGGGGGGAGAGAGAGAAATAGAGAGATACAAAAAGCGAGGGGGAGGGAAGGAGAGAGAGAGAGATGTCAAAAGGGTTTTGTGGTTCCTGGTGTTTTTTAACAACCGGTTTTATGCTCTAACGACCGGCTAGATAGGCGTGGCTAGGAGGGATCATGTAACTGGTGGAAGTGTTGAGTTGGCCACGCCCCCCAGGTTTTGTGGCTCCCGGTGTTTTCTTTTCTGTGGGAAACCGGCCTAAATGGCTCTTTTGAGTGTTTAAGGTTGCAGACCCCTGAGCTGCTAGTAACACAGGTGATAAGTGAATCTGCCTTTCCCATTGATTTGCTTGTCAGAAGGTCGCAAAAGGTGAACACATGACCCTGGGACACTGCAACCGTCATATATACATGCCAGTTGCCAAGCGTCTGAATTTTGGTCATGTGACCATGGGAGTGCTACAACAGTCGTTAAGTGTGAAACATGTCACTTTTTTCAGTCCCATTGTAACTTCAAACGGTCACTAAATCATAAGTCGATAAGGTACCTAAAATTGCTCCTTCGTTGGAACATTGCTATACATTTACTTGGTTTGCATTTTACGGTAATCCTATTTCATTTGCCCTTCCCAAGTCATGCCTTCCATTGGGGGAAGAAAGCCCTTATAAAAATGCAATGAAGGAAAGAAAAACAAAAGAAAGATTCCTCGTGTCTTTTTTGACTTGATTCAGCGTTCGCATAATTTCTTAGCTGGTAGATATTATTCTTTCTATCTCAAATTCGCCCCATAGTGAGATCAGGTGATAATCTAATGCAGGGATGAAGTATTCTGGCCCTTTTACAATCTGTGAACTTCAACTCCCAGAATTCCTGAGCCAGCATGAAACTGGACCCTGGGACACTAGTGCAAACGTCATAAGTATGAACCAGTTGCCCAGAGTCTGAATTTTGATCACATGACCACGCAGATGCTGCAACAGTCATAAGTGTGAAAAATGGTCATAAGTGCCTTTTTTTTCCAGTGCTGTTGTAACTGCAAACGGTCACTAAACGAATGGTTGTAAATTGAGGACTACCTGTAGAGGAGAAATTCCTATTTAGCCCTATTATATAATAGATTGTCCTTTCTTGGAGGCTTCTGGCTTGTTTTCTTCTTTTCTTATCTGTATGATGTGAATTTGGTGAAACATACTGCATATTGCAAGGGATCCAGAAAGAGAAATTCTGACATTGTTTGTTTGTTTGTTTATTAATTACAAAGGTGATTTATCAGTGAGGGGGGAGGCCTATAAATTTAACAAATAAATAAAATAACACTTAGATAGCTGCCCATCTTAACAACAAACAATGGGCGTCTCCTGATCAGAAATCAAAACGACATTAAAAACCATATTAAAACTGTAAAAAGCCAATATGTTAAAAACAAAAAAAAGGGTGTTGTAGAATGTGTGCGATGCACATTAAAAAAAACCCCAAAAGGTGGAAATTCATCTGCCTATTAAGGGAATGTTGTACGTTCTCACTTGCATGAGAGCAAGGCGTTTTGCTCCTGGTATTTATGTTTTCACGGGTCGATTTTACCGGTTAATAGAAATGATCACAACTGTATTATGAAACAAAAATGTATTACAAAAAAAAATATTACAGTTTATGTGGTCTCCATCCTAAGCATCAGGCAATCCAATCCTATCCCAATCACGGAAGCCATCCTAAATGCACAAGACTGCCAACTTGATTGCTTATAGAAGTAAAAATATAATATCTATGGTGAAATATCTGTCGGAATGCTCTTCTTCCAATACCAGCTTTGGATCTATGTGTGAGGAAGCTGAACCGAAAAATCACTGTAAACATCATCTGTGCTGAATTTCACAAATTCATGAAGTGAGAATCCTTAATCAAGAACATATTCCAAGTGTATCGGAGAAGCCCTGGAATTTCAAATATACAAGGCATCAAAACTAACTTGATATGTTGTACATCTCCCTGTCAATATATGTACACATTTGGGATGAATTCAGGGCCTTGTTTCCTTCAGAAGAGCAAAGTCAGTGAAGCTAGCTCTGGTTTATGACGTGTCACTAATAATGGGCATTTAAGCACATTATGCTGCTTTGGGGGTTGTGTCCTCCTTTGTCAAATGAAGCATGGCCAGCATTTGTGTGTGTGTGTGTGTGTGAAAATTATTGTAAACATGTAAGAAAGGCTACCTGTTTTTAGCAAGTAGCATAAATCTATTAGATTCTAGTTTTTCAGAAATGATCCTGAAGTTATGACACCAAAATTTTCCTTCTCTGAAGGTTCAGCTGGCTTGGTCATTTTGAAATACAGGTAGTCCTCATTTTACAACCACAATTAAGCTCAAAATGTCTATTGCTAACTGAGACATTTGTTAAGCGAGATTTGCCCCATTTTATAACCTTTCTTGCCACAGCTGTTAAGGGAATCATTGCAGTTGTTCAGTTAGTAACAGCGTTGTTAAGTGAATCTGGCTTCCCCATTGACTTTGCTTGTCAGATGGTTGCAAAAGGTGGTAACAAAACCCTGGGACAAAAAAAAAAATTGAAAAACGGTGAAAGTGTGAAAAAAAGTGTGGAAAATGGTCATGTCATTTTTTGTGATGCCATTGTAACTTTGAATGGTCACTAAATGAAAATTTGCAGATGACACCAAGCTGGCAGGAATAGCCAACACTCCAGAAGATAAGGCTTAAGATACAGAAGGATCTTGACCGACTTGAACATTGGGCGCTATCTAACAAAATGAAATTCAATGGTGAAAAAAGTGAGGTTCTACATTTAGGCAAGAAAAAGAAAATGCACAGGTACCGTGTATGTGGTACCTCGCTCAATTGTAGTAACCGTGAGGGAGCTTGGAATCCTAGCGGACAACCATTTAAATATGAGCCAGCCGTGTGCAGCAGCTGCTAAAAAAGCCAACACAGTTCTAGGCTGCATAAACAGAGGGATAGAATCAAGATCACGTGAAGTGTTAATGCCACTTTGTAATGCCTTGGTAAGGCCACACTTGAAATACTGCATTCAGTTTTGGTCGTCACAATGTAAAAAGGATGTGGAGACTCTAGAAAGAGTGCAGAGAAGAGCAAGAAAAATGATAAGGGGACTGGAGGCTAAAACATATGAAGAAGTGTTGCAGGAACTGGGTATGTCTAGTTTAACAAAAAGAAGGACTAGGGGAGACATGATAGCAGAGTTCCAATATCTCAGGGGCTTCCACAAACAAGAGGGAGCGAAGCTATTCTCCAAAGCACCTGAGGGTAGGGCAAGAAGCAATGGGTGGAAAGTAATCAAGGAGAGAAGCAACTTAGAACTAAGGAGAAATTTCCCGAAACTTAGAACAATTAATCAGTGGAACAACTTGCCTCCAAAAGTTGTGAATGCTCCAGCACTGGAAGTTTTTAAGAAGATGTTGGATAACCATTTTCTGAAGTGGTGTAGGGTTTCCTGCCTAAGCAACGGGTTGGACTAGAAGACCTCCAAGGTCCCTTCCAACTCTGTCATTATATTAACTATTGTTAGAAATGTTTCTGCCTACTCCAGAAATTAGACTTAATATATTTTTGATTCAAGTTTGTACATAGCTTTTGGACAGAGTTACAATCAAGTGATGTTCACCAGTGTTTTCAGAGTCAGAGAAGCAGAAGCTCACCTCTGTTCTGCTAACTCTGTGTAATTGTAGTTTAGTTCTTGTCTTACCTTTTCATGTACAGTGAATGCTGGTTAGCAAGAAACTCTAACCATCAATTGTATCCAATTGTGATCAGTTTTGTCTTGGACAAAATTTACCTTTCCCTAACTCTAGTTTTAAAAGAACACAATGCAGGCAGAAATTCTGGTTGTAACATGCCTAAACACCATCTATTAAATCCCTGTTGGTTTAAAATCAATGTGTGCTTTGAAGGCGTGGCTGAGAGCATCAGCAATGGATGTTTAGATCAAGTTGTCTCTCATATATGACAGTATTTACTTTGCCCTAAACTAAAGATAGGCCATATAGGTTTTCTTCTAGGTTATTTTTTAAAAATAAAAATCCCACTTTTATAACTGCCAATAATGGATTAAGAGAAATAATCTGTTCAGTGACACTATAGCTCATCGGTGTCTATGAATTAAAGACACATGTTACATAGATCCTATGTATGGATTAAAAAGGATAATCTGTTAGGTGACATGCAGAATCATGAGATAAAGAGTCTCTAGGCAGAATCTGTCTATGGGCTGGAATGGATAATTCAATTTAAGTAATACCAGACAAGTTGAAAGACCAGGAAAGTGAGTGTGATTGGGGGGCTAGGGTGAAGGGGGCTCTTCTCAATTTAGGAAGAGTAATCAATTATGTGCTACTTAGGAGCCTGTCATCTGGAAGCTGGAATCAAAAGTCTGAAGGGTTTGGGCATGATCTGCTTTTGAAGGAGGAGAAGCAGAAATAAGGAGACTAATCAGTAGGATAATGTTTAAGTTTTAAACCTTTGGCTAATGCAGCTCAAATGCTTTAGACGCAGGAACCCTTTTGCAGATGTGGAACTATTTAAGGTCTCTTGCAGTTAGATGGGTTCAGAACTACCGGGGCCTCTTTGATTGTCAGCCTTGTTCTGTTTATTCCCAACTTTTTGCTTTCCCAACTGAAAAAAAAAAGGGGGGGGGCAATTTTGCACAATGATGTCATGCCATGAGTGAGGACATCATGGCTTCTGTCAGGAATTTACCTAGAGAATAGCCAATGTGTTTATTTAGACTGAACCAGGGGTGGGCTTCAAAAATTTTAGCAAGGGGTTCTTTGCCCGGTGGCTGGGTGGGTGTGGCCATGGTAGGCATGGCCTAGTCAGCCTCCTGCATCATGCGGGGTGGGGGGGAGCATTTTTGCCCTCCCCGGGCTCCGGAGGCTTTCATCGAGCCTCCAGGAGGGCGAAAACAGCCTCCCCAGGCTCCGGAGGCCCTCTGGAGACTGGAAATGGGCTCATTTTCGGCCTTCACGAACTTCTGGTAGGCTCTCCCCGAGCCTCTGCATGCGCCCTGCACTTATCTGCATCCAAAACAGGCTGCATGTGAACTCCTGGGAGGGGAGGGGTGGGGTGGGTAGGGCCAGCCAGGAGTGGGATTTGGGGTTCTCTGAACTGCACAGAATCTTAGCTAGAGGTTCTCTCGAACCCCTGCGAACCCCCAGCAGCCCATCCCTGGTCTGAACTGAATAAATTCATGAAGAACAGACCTAATCAATGTAAGGTTTCTTCCAAATCAGGAACAACTTGCTTCCAAGTTCCAGCTGCAGGGAACAATGGTGGGACAGGTATAGGTCTCCATTATTTTGCTTGCAAGCACCCCAAAAACACACCTTGTTGGCCTTTTGAGAAACATAATGCTGAACGAAAAGTTGTTTTAGCCTGATCCAGCGAGGTTATTCTTAAATCTTTACCTTCTGATGACATCCTTATGGATACCTGTAAATAAAATTGCAATATCTCTTCAAAGCTGTTGTGTTAGATTCTGTTCTGGCCCCGTGCCCAGAAATAACCTCCCCTCAGACAATCAGAGTCTAATGAACTGGCAGGCAACCAAGTAAGCTGATAACAAAGGTCGGCAGCAATCCGCAGCTGCTTGCCAACGTCTTTATTAATAGGTCCGTCACATACACACCACCAAAGCTGAGACGCAGGGCCGATTCAAAACCGGGATCCATGAATCTTTGTTTTGTTCGTCACAAAGATACGGCTGCAATCCCTCTCTTATATAGTCTGGGAGGCGTGGTCCACCAGCTAATCACGACCACGCCTTTTCCTCTGCTGGGCTCTCCTGTCTCTCCGACGCTGGCGAGGATCCAACCAAAACTCACTCCCCTCATCAATGTCCTCCTGTGGCTGCGGGGACGAGCTTGGCTCTGGGCCTATCTCCTGCCCTTCGGTGTCCTCCGGAGGCATTACCAGAGAGGAGAGTCCTGGAGAAGGAGGCCTTGCCAACTCCTCTCCCTCACTCTCAGAGTCCTCCCCTGCTGATGACGCAGGCTCAGGCAACAGAGCCACAACAGATTCCCTAATATCGATTTGCGTATCTGGCCAATTAATTTAACCTGTTTCAAACCACAAATGCTTGGAGGAATGTTGCTATGCCGCTTGTGTCTCTCCTCCTTCTGCCAGAATTATTTAGGCAGATTTGATTGGCAGGAGAAATTTTGTAGTTTTATTTCTCCTTCGTATTCGTTGTGGATCTGGTTGTCTTTTTTTATTGACTTGACTGTTCCCTGCCTTTTGTGATCCTTCCTTAACTCTCCCTTGTCTGACCTTTAACATAATTCATGTTGGGCTTTGCGTCCAGCCTATCTATAATTTTTTCAACTATTTCAATCTGGCCTTTCATTCCGTCCATTCATACCTTCAACAATCGTAAAACAAACAAAGAAAAAGTCTTTCTTTCTCTCTCTCTCTCTCTGCTACTTGTCTGTCTGTGTCTCATCTTGTGCTGGGTGAGTCATCTTCACTGCATCAATGGGTCTGATGCAGTGCACAATAGTTGGACTATTGCACATACTGTAGATTATATCTTTAGTTCATGGTATATTATTTACATCAGTGGTTCTCTACTCTTGCTCCTTGTTACAAATGAAAGGAGACATATTGCTAACTATCTGGGAATACTTGGATCCTAGCCTTAGTGCTTCTGGAGAGGATGAATCCGGCTCCATTCAGCCATTTGTCTGAATGCTTAGAGAACTGAGACAGGACAACATGGTTCCTGTCTCTAACTTCTATTTATTCAGGAGAGAAGTCATTTAGTGACCAGAATTGGGATTGGCAACTCAACCATTAAGCCCTGGGTGTCAACCTCAAGGCCCGGGGGATGGATCTGGACCATGGGGTGCTTAGATATGGCCCGTGGGACTGCCTTGGAAACAGCACAGGATCGGCCCACAATGCCTCTGCAAGCAAAAACAAAGCTCCCTCCCTCTGTTTTTCCTGGCAAAGGGCAGGGCTGAAATTCAGCTAGTTCATACTGGATCACGCAATATAGTAGGGACGACTGTGTGAAGCCCCGCTCTCCCACGCAGACATCACGACGTCCCTTTTTTGCAATGATTTTCAGCCAGAGGGCCTCCGGAGCCTGGAGAGGCTGTTTTCACCCTCCCAGAAGCTCGAGGAAAGCCTCTGGAGCCCGGGGAGGGCAAAAACGCCTCCCCCCCCACCATGGTGCGGGAGGCCGACTAGGCCATGCTCACCATGGCCACACCCATCCAGCAACTGGACAGAGAACCCCTTGCTAATTTTTTTGAAGCTCACCCCTCCATTTAACAGTAAGGATACCCAGAGCAGATGTCTGGGTATCCGGTGTGGCCGGCTGGTTTTCATAATAAAATGAACAGGAGTGATGGATGGACGTAATGGCCTATGGGTAGCCTGTGGGTAGCCTGTGGGGAATGGGGGAATGAACTATGCATGCTTTTGCGTGGGAAGCCCAGAGCTGGTTTTGCTTCTTCTGTACCAATGTGGATTTATTCAGTAAAGTTGAAAGTTGAATCCATGAAATCTTTAACGGATAGTCGCTTTCTAAAGAGTGTTCAAAGACTTTATTTTTCAAACGGAGTGGGACACTTTCTGCATAGGTTCAACGCATCCCTTTGCTACCGGCCTGATAGCTTGTGGTTGAATCTTTTATGAAATCAAATCTTTAACTCCCCTTTCATTTTATTTTGTTGCTATAGAATCCAAGTCAGAAATTGGAAGTGGATGTTGCCACCATGAAATCTCAAATATTGATTTAGAGTCTGATTTTCGTGGATGAGCCCCTAAAACTCTAAGCAGCGGATTGATTCCGGTCGATCTTAGACAAGTGCGAATCCAGCCAAAACTTCAAAGGCCCAGTGACTTCAGCATTTGCCTGAGCTGTGGGTGCAGTGTTTCTAAAGCTAAATAGATCAGTGGACTGGAGAAATCCTTCAAAAGGGGAGTTGTGGTAGTCCCATACAATTGGGAGATGGAACATACACTTTAATTCAGTAGGAGATAATGAAAGTAGTGTTTAACTCTCTTGCTGAAATTAGCACGGGGTAATAAGGCTGTTTTGTTTGGATGCCATCCTTCCGTATTAAATCTGGCAATATTACAGCAGTAACAAAAGCCTACGGTAATGTCGTATAATTCACCCCATCACCAAAATAGTCAAAGGTGATTTTGAGATCTCCCTACAACCTGCAGTTACCGGTGCCAAATTTTGCCCCATGCTGAGATCTTTCTTCCCCTGTCTCTCTCTTTTTCTCTCCCCCATAATATCCTCTTTTGAATTTGGCATGCATTCTTTTCAGGAGAGGGCTGGAAATCGATCCAATGCCATTCTTGTTGAAATGGGAAATTATCTCGCAGCTTTCTTAGGCCTCGTTTCTGTTTGACTTCCCTTTATTTTACCCTACCGTCTGTTGTTTTAGCCCTTTCTATACCATCACTCCTGCTGTGCATCTTAATGCGCAATATTAAAATGCATGTTAAAACCCCTTGAAAGAAAACTTAAAACAATTTTAAAAGTCAAGCACAGTAAAATATCAAAACATTAAAAATATATATCTCTGTCCATAAGTTAGTGGTGTTGGACCCCCCCACCCTGGGATTGCAAGGGGAGTCGAGCGAAAGTGTTTTTAGCACTGATCATTGCTAAAATGCATTTGCATTTACACTGAAATGTCCTTTAAACTAGAAGAAGGCTATTCCACAGAGCAGGAGTCATAATTAGCAGAGATTTATACAGAAGAAGTCATTTTGTCAGGGATCCTGCTCTGAGCACTTCAAGAGGTTATAAATATCTTTTATGGGGGGTCCTTGATGCTCTCTGAGTTTGGATGTTTTCTTGAAGAGGTTTCTTCACCAAAGTCACCAGCATTGATGATGTTACTTAGACAGGTAATAAAACGTCTGTAAGAAAACAGCCAAGCTCAGAGAGCACCAAAGACCCCACCTTTCAACTTTGAGTTACAAATATTCTCCTTTATTGATATCCTCTATGATTTGGGCTCATTTGTGAGCTTCCCATAGTTATTGAGAGTTGGGTGGCATATAAGTTTGATGATGATGATGATGATGATGTCCACGATTATGATATCCTGAAATCAAGCTTAACTCTTAGTGATTATATCCATGCAGTTTTCTTAGCAGTATTTTTTTTCTTATTAAATTTATATACCGTCCTTCTCCCGAAGGATTAGGGCGGAGTACAGCCATGATAAAAACAGTGAAACATACAGCATTAAAACTCATTTAAAACTAAATTAAACAGATTTGGCTATCTTCATTAAAAACCCATAATTTAAAATCCCCATTCCAAAATTTTATTCAGCGAGGCCAGCCTGCTGAAATAACAGGGTCTTAAGGGCCCGGCGAAACGTACAGAGGTTGGGAATCATTCTTATCCCAGGGGGTAGTTCGTTCCAGAGAGTGGGTGCCCCCCCAGAGGAGGCTCTCCCCCTGGGGGTTGCCAGCCTACATTGTTTGGCTGACGGCACCCTGAGGAGCCCCTCTCTATGGGAGCGTGTTGGACGGTAGGAGGCTATTGGTGGCAGAAGGCAGTTCCGTAGATATCCGGGCTCTAAGCCATAGAGCGCTTTAAAGGTAACTAACACCTTGAACCACACCCGGAAGACCACTGAGAGCCAGTGCAGCTCGCACAGGAGAGATGTCACATGGGTGCGCCAAGTCGCACCCATAATCACCCGCGTGGCCGCATTCTGGACCAGTTGAAGCCTCCGGGTCCTCTTCAAGGGGAGCCCCATGTAGAGAGCGTTACAGTAGTCCAGAGGTGATGTGACAAGGGCATGAGTGACCGTGCGCAGGGCATTATGGAAAAACCTTGTTGGTATCTTTTCTTTGTTAGAATAAAAAAAAAAAGTATTGACAAACAGCCCAGGAGTTCTCAATCAGTCCCCCATCCAAATACTAACCAAGGCTCATCTTGTTTAGCTTGGAGATCAGCCAAAATTGACCAGCTGTTGCCAGATGTTGAGACACGACATCAATGAACACAGGGGTGGGTTCTATTTACCTTTACTACCGGTTCACAGTGGGGCCGGGCGCATTTTGATGACATCGGGATCAGTGGACGGAGCCTCCTGCCGGTTTTACTACCGGTTCTATAGAACCGGTGCGAACCGGGGGCAACCCACCACTGAATGAACAGCCAGGATTTGCTTCACGATGTGGTGTTCCATATATAATGTCATTTTTTCCCCCATTACCATGATTTGTGTTATCCCATCTAGGTACCTTAGCTTTAGGCTATCCTTTAGCATATGTAACTGTTTGCAGACCAGGCAAAAAGGGAGATGGGTGTACAAAATCCAAGAATCTGATTTATTTAGGAATAAAGCTAGCCCCAGAGAAGAAAGATCTGCAACCAAGTATGGAAGTCAACAAACCCTACCTTCTTCGGAGATAAGCTTTGCAAAGTACATTTCCACTGTCAGCTAAGGCAACCCAGCAAACAGACACATACTGTATTTTACTTCAAGAGAAAATTCCACCACCGAGGAATCCTAAATATGTTTAGGATTCGCCCTTCGGTTTTTCATGGAGGCAGATGGAGAGAGCAGAGCATTTTCAATCTCCCCACACGGTAAACCTAGCAACTGTCTTCACTTGTGAAATAGTTTGGGGTTTTTTTTAATGCTGAAATAACAAAGTCTAAATGCAAAATAACATTGTTGAAATCGAGCAATGGGGGGTTCAATGAGCACTGACTATAGTATATAAATATGGATGTATTTCATTGTTTTATTCTTAGCATCCGTTTTTCCTTTCATGGTTTTCCTGAGTATTTCTATAATGTACAACCCTATCAGAGCCATTCTGGTTAAAGAGCTGTTCCCTTTTCAGTTGCTTTACCTTCTGCTGCTTGTCATCATTTCATCCTGCCCTCTGTGAATTTTGATCTTCTGTGATCTATCTAGAATTTATTCATTCATTTATTTATTTATTAAATGTATATGCTGCCCATTTCACTGTTGAGGGACTCTGGGTAGCTTACAAAATCAATTACAACCATGGGAGCTGGCACCGATTTGTAGGTGGTGAGATCAACTTTGTCTGGTGGATCACTTGCTCTCCAACTATTTTACATGTAAAATGATCTAGGTTCAACCCTTTGTATTTCTAACTTAAGGAACCCCAAGAGTAGAATATTCAAAGGATGCCATCGCACAGGCAATGGCATCAGCCTGTAAATCAGGGGTGAAATCTACTTACCTTCCCAACCGGTTTGGAAGTGCATGTGCACACTTGGACTCTCTGCACATGCGCAAACTCTTCGGCGCATGCGCAGAGGGTAAAAAACAGGTTTTTTAACGACATCCGGGCTGGTTCTCCGAATCACTGACTGCCATCGCTATCAGTTCAACTGAACTGGTCCGAACCGGGAGCATTTCACCCCTGCTGTAAATGATGTGGATTACACATTGCACATCATTGATGTCCTGATGCAATGGAAGCAAATACCATAATTTTCGCCTTGTTCTCCATAACCTCATCATGATTATGATGTCATCTGGGCTTTTAGTAAATACCAGTATGAAAAATACTGGTCTTATGTCTTAGAAAACTGAATAAGAGTCAACAGTGATAAGCAAAAACGTATCAACAGTGTGGTACTGGGTCATGCAGCACCATAAATAATATGTTAGGTCAGGGGCCTCCAAACCTGGCAACGTTAAGACTTGTGGACTTCAACTCCCAGAATTCCTCAGCCTGCCACAAGTATTAAAGTTGCCAAGTTTGGAGACCCCTGTGCTGGGGTAAGAGTGGATGGTTTTTCTATGGAGAACCATTTTCTGCTCAGGAGTCACCTGTTTGAAGAAACTGATGCCAAGATGTGAGTGAGGGCAAAGCTGAAGGTGGATGGAGTTATCCTATCTCCTTCCATGCCCTATCTTTTTCTACTCCCTCTTGGTTTCTTTCAAGCAGTAGGGAAGAGATAGATAGATAGATGATTGATAGATAGATAGATAGATAGATAGATAGATAGATAGATAGATAGATAGATAGATAGATAGATAGATAGATGATAGATAGATAGATAGATAGATAGATAGATAGATAGATAGATAGATGACAGAGACAGAGACATAGAGAGAGAGATGATAGATAGATAGAGACAGATGATAGATAGATAGATAGATAGATAGATAGATAGATAGATAGATAGATGATAGATAGATAGATAGATAGATAGAGATAAATAGATAGATAGATAGATGACACAGACAGACAGACAGACAGACAGATAGATAGATAGATAGATAGATAGATAGATAGATAGATAGATAGAGATGATAGATACAGATAGAGAGATGACATAGATAGATAGATTAGGTAGGTAGGTAGGTAGGTAGGTAGGTAGGTAGATAGATAGATAGATAGATAGATAGATAGATAGATAGATAGATAGATAGATAGATAGATAGATAGATAGATATACAGATAGAGACAGATGATAGATGATAGATAGATAGATAGATAGATAGATAGATAGATAGATAGATAGATAGATAGATAGATAGATATACAGATAGAGACAGATGATAGATGATAGATAGATAGATAGATAGATAGATAGATAGATAGATAGATAGATGATAGATGATAGATGACAGAGGCAGATAGAGCCATAGATAGATAGATAGAGACAGATAGAGACAGATGATAGATAGATAGATAGATAGATAGATAGATAGATAGATAGATAGATAGATAGATGATAGATAGATAGATAGATGACAGAGACATAGAGAGAGAGATGATAGATAGATAGAGACAGATGATAGATAGATAGATAGATAGATAGATAGATAGATAGATAGATGATAGATAGATAGATAGATAGATAGAGATAAATAGATAGATAGATAGATGACACAGACAGACAGACAGATAGATAGATAGATAGATAGATAGATAGATAGATAGATAGATATAGATGATAGATACAGATAGATGACATAGATAGATAGATAGATAGATAGATAGATAGATAGATGATAGATACAGATAGAGAGAGATGATAGATAGATAGATAGATAGATGATAGATAGATAGATAGATAGATAGATAGATAGATAGATAGATAGATAGATAGATAGATAGATAGATAGATAGATCTTACCAGGGACATTTAAATTAAGATAAGAGTTGTAAGCATGCACCCTTCATCTGTGGCCTTGGTTCAGATTGTCCACCTTGTTAGATTCTGCAGTTTATTACTGTTCATCTACACTTCAATTATCATTGTAATTAAAGGTATTTAACCCTAGACTCCTGCAACAATGCAGACATTCAGCGCAGTACAAAAAGATTTATTTATTCCTACCATAATTCCTTTCAGGGTGGATAGAATCTAATTTTGGGGTGGGAAAGGGAGAAATGAAAGAATGTAGGCTGGGTAGCTTTTCTAAATGATGGCTCTGACCAAGTCTCTACAGGTGGCCTTCGGAAAAGTAGTAGAACAGTGTGTGAGAGAGTGTATTTATGACAGTTGGGGTGTCCATACGATCACCTTCTGCGACCTGCTGACAAGCAAAGTCAAGGGGGAAGCCAGATTCATTTAACAACCATGTTACTAGCTTAACAGCTGCAGTGAATCGCTTAACAATTGTCTTGCTTAGCAACAGAAATGTTGGGTTCAGTTGAGGTCGCATGTCGAGGACTATCTGTACAAACATGTGATTTGATCCAACAAAACGCCCTGCATAACTGAATTACTGCATTTAATGGCAAACATCAGATATGAGCTCGGGGCTCAACTACCCCCCTACATCCTGATGATAACAGGCTGCCATGTGAAGGAACCCACAGTGAAAAATCAAGAGAATATTGCAAAGATAATGAGGACAGCTTAAAAGCTGAGGTTTAAAGACAGAGCGTTCCTATCAATTAAAATAACTTGAGAGGTATGTTTGGAGGTATTATATTTTCACTTATCAAAGCTGTCTTTCTCACGATCTTCAAGAGAAAAAGAGAATGCAGCAAATCTCTATTTTCTTCTGGTGACATGATCAGGCACCGACATTTTGTACTGTGACAGTTATGAAGTTCCCTGCATATTAAGCCCCACCGTTTCCTCTGTTTTTCAGTTAAAATTGCTGTCTAATTTTAGTACTTATTCAAACTGAGTAGTGTGGGTATATGTAAATGCAACTGTTTATATGTAATTATAATAGCAGTGGTTTATTAGGTAGTTTGACGGAGAGAGAGAGAGAGAGAGAGAGAGAGAGAGAGAGAGAGAGAGAGAGAGAGAGAGAAAGAAAGAAAGAAAGAAAGAAAGAAAGAAAGAAAGAAAGAAAGAGAGGCAGGGAGGATGGGAAATAGGGAAGGGAGGGAGGGAGGGAGGGCCTGTGAAAATTTCATTTGATGTTTAAAAGGTGTGATGCTTTCTTTCACCCAGATTTTATTTGTATTTTTTTTCCCCACTGGATTTTTCTTAAAAAGTGCTCACCTTAGATAATAGATTTGTTAGCAAGGAGTTTGATTGCTAGACAAAACCTGAAATTTGTCAACCAGATCATCTTCCGGCTTGCAGTGTTGAGTTCAGTCCCCTTTAAGCCCAGCCCAGATTACAAGTATTTGTTCTTTTGGTGTACCAACAAATTAAAAAGTTCCATTGTGGTATACAGAAGCCCAATAAAACATAGAGCCAATCAAAAACAGCCAAGTAAACCTCATTCCGATCAAAATTGTAGTTTTAATAAGACTAAAAGGCACAACAATGGAACGAAACAGATAAAATAGTGGTGGGCTCCAAATTTTTTAACAACCTAACTGGCTGGGGGTGTGTAGTTTGCGGGGGGGGGCATGGCTGGGGGTCATGTGACTGATTGGGCATGGCCAACTCTACATCACTTGTGTGGGGGGTACCCTATGGGACAGGCAGGGTTGGGGAGGGAATCCAGGGGTCTCCGGGATTCCCTCCCCGGGTCTCCCCTCCAGGGGGGAAGAAAGATCCAACGTGTGTGTGTGTGTGTGTGTGTGTGTGTGAGAGAGAGAGAGAGAGAGAGAGAGAGACTGTGTCAAGCTATACTGAGAAAGCTGGCTGTGAGAGGAAGAGAAGGCAGGTAAGCCAGACTCAGATGCTTCCTGGGTCTCCTGATCCCAGAAGTAGCAACCTCACACTTTTCCCCTCTCTTCTAGCCCCCTTCTTGCAACGGAGACAGAGAGGTAGAAGGGGGCAGCAGTGGCCGCTAGCATTGAGGGGAGAGCGCCACACAGAAACGGCAGCACACAGAAACGTTGCCTCCTTCTCCCTCTCCTTCTCCATTGCTGGGCGATCCCGTGCAAAGAAGGGGGCTAGTAGAGAGGGGAAGAGTGCGAGGTTTCTGCTTCCATGACGAAGGGATCTAGGATACATCTGGGTCTGGCTCACTCGGCTTCTCTTCACCTCACAGCCAGCTTTTTTCGACTGTTTTCAGGTCATTTTGTGGGCTGTTTTGGACTAAAAATCAGCCTGAAAATTGGCTGTTTTGGGGGCTGTTTTCAGGCCATTTTTCAGGCTGATTGTGGCAAGAAAAATTGTCTTAAATGGCCCGAAAAATGGGCAGGGGCTGGGCCCAGCCACTGGTGCAATTTGCTGGATCTCTGAACCATGCAGAATTGGAACAACCGGTTCAGGAGAATCGGAAGCAGCCCACCTCTGATTTAAACAAAAAATAGAAAATCAGCAACAATTAACATTCTTCAATGCAATGTATAGAAGAGTTCTTTCTTAAATAGGCTATTCTGTAAATCAGCACAGTGGTTGAGAAACAGATTCTAGCAGTGCTGAAATCCAATTTTTTTTTACTACTGGTTCTGTGGGCGTGGCTTGCTGGGCGTGGTGTGGCTTGGTGGGCATGGCTTGGTGGCCGTGGCAGGGGAAGGATACTGCAAAATCCCCATTCCCTCCCCACTCCAGGGGAAGGATACTGCAAAATCTCCATTCCCACCCCACTCCAGGGGAAGGATACTGCAAAATCCCCATTCTTTCGCCACTCCTGAGGGAAGGATATTGCAAAATCTCCTTTCCCATCCCACTCTGGGGCCAGCCAGAGATGGTTTTTGCCGGCTTTCCAAACTACTGAAAATTTCCGCTACCGGATCTCCAGAACCGGCCAGAACCTGCTGGATTTCACCCCTGGATTCTAGGTTCTTTCTTCTGATTTCAAGAAATCATGTAGAGTAGGGGTGTCAACTCAATGCCTGGGGCCCAGATCTGGCCCACAGGTTGCTTCGATTTGGCCCGTGGGGCCACCCTGGAAACAATGAAGAACTGGCCCATGGTGCCTCTACCAGTGAAAACAGAGCTCGGGAGGGCCACGGGTGGCCCTCCGGAGCTCCGTTTTCACTGGCAGAGGGTTGCATGAGGCTATTGCATCCAAAAGCAGAGCTTGGGAGCCCATTTTTGCAGGCAGAGCGCTCGGGCCACCACAGGCACCCCCCCCCCCGACAGGAGTGATGTCACACCCACCCTGGCCCCCTGAGGTAAAACACAATCCTGATGTGTCCCTCAATGAAATAGAGTTTGACACCCCTGATGTAGAGCAATGAAATGACTCTCCAAGGTGGTAGGGAGGGAGTTCAAAGGAAGAAGAAATATTTATCCTAGTTCTGGCCCTCGGCATAAATCAGCTGAAGGAAGATCTGGATGTCGAAAATAGGCTTCGTGAAACCCTCAGCCTTAACATAAAAGGTGCCTTTACACTCTAGCCTTCAAGTTCCCAGTCTAATCTGTAGTCTGGAATCCATAGAAAGAAAACATTTTACGTTTGTGGGATCTAGCCATCCAGCTCTGACGCTCTGCCATACTTAATGATGAACAATGAATTGTTTGGTTAGACCAATTATCTCTTCCAGACTTCCTTTTCCTTTTGTGGGGAAGTTGGGGAAGATATGGTGAGATCAATGCCCCCTAGCCCAGCGTTTCTCAACTTTCAAATATATGAACTTCAACTGCTAGAATTCCCCAGCCAGCTACCATCACATATTCCAATGACTTCTTGGCACAAAGTTACAGTGTCTTTTGGCAGTTGCTTTGTTTAAGAAGAGTCTCCCCTAACTGAGATACATCTAAATATGCCAGAAACGGTGTCAAACATTCCTAGCTGACATATCAATCATTCCTCTCTCTCTGTCTATCTGTCTGTCTGTCTGTCTGTCTCTCTTTCTCATCTATCTAATCTCATCTATCTAATCTCTCATCTATCTATCTATCTATCTATCTATCTATCTATCTATCTATCTATCATCCATCTATCTCTAGCTGTCATCTATAGCTATCATTTAGCTATTATCTATCTAGCTATCATCTAATCTATCTATCATCTATCTAGCTTTATCTATCTAATCTATCTATCTATCTATCTATCTATCTATCTATCTATCTATCTATCTATCCAGCTCTATCTAGCTATCATCTATAGCTATCATCTATCTACCTACCTACCTACCTACTTATAACTACCTACCTCCACACAGAAACACACACATACTCATCTGTCTGTCTGTCTGTCTGTCTGTCTGTCTGTCTGTCTACCTATCTACCTATCATCTATCTATCTCACACAAAGAGATACAAGCTCACATTCATCTGAAAGCAGCATTTTGGAAAATATTTTCAGCACTATCAACATTAGTTCCAGAATCCCCCAGTTGAAATGCCAAAGGGCAGAGAGGGTGGTGAATAGATCTTCTCTTAGAGCAGGGGTCTCCAACCTTGGCAATTTTACGACTTGTGGACTTCAGCTCCCAGAACTGAGGAATTCTGGGAGTTGAAGCCCACAAGTCGTAAAGTTGCCAAGATTGGAGACCCCTGTCTTAGAGCGTGCCTATTATGTACTTTCAAAGGAATTGGTTTGGTTGATTTGAAACAGGAGTAGGAGAACTCTCTTCTGGAGAGTTGCAAAGTAAATTGTTTTGGGTTGGTTGGCAATGCTGCTTTGACATTTGCTTCAGATTCCATGTTTGCTCTCTTGCCTATTTCCATAGTTTTCTTCCATAGTGTGTTCCTTACTGCTTTGTCTAAATCAGGGGTCCCCAACCCCCAGTCTATGGACCGGCACTGGGCCATGGCATGCCAGAAACCAGGCCATGCAAACAAGCGAAGCTCCAGCCGCAGGATTCAGGCAGCGTGTGAAACCAGGCCCTCTCCAGTCCACGGAAAAAATCTCTCACCATGGAACCGGTCCCTGGTGCCCAAAAGGTTGGGGGCCATCGGTCTAAATGCTTTGATAAATTAAATTTAAAATATATCACTTGTTAATCAGTGTTTCTTAATACCTCATTTTGCAACTGAAAAAGAAGTAGCTACACTATTTTTGTGAGGGGAACAAAGAGGAAAAAGAGCTAAATTCTTTAAAAGAACTTTTTCCGTGAAATATTCTTTCTGATGATTTCCGTGTCTAAGTATCAAATCCAACATTGTAGCCAAGGGGTGGGGCTGCTGGGGGTTCGCAGAGTTTCGGGAGAACCTGTAGCTAAGATTCTGTGCAGTTCGGAGAACTCCCAAATCCCACTCCTGGCTGGCCCTACTCGCCCGCCCCTCCCAGGAGTCCCCATGCGGCCTGCTTTGGATGCAGATAAATGCAGGGTGCATGAGGAGGCTTGGGGAGGGCGAAAAATGGGCCTACCGGAAATTTGAGAAGGCCAGAAACAGGCCTGGAGAGGGCCTCTGGAGCCTGGGCAGGCCATTTTTGCCCTCCCGGAGTCTTGAGGAAAGTCTCCAGAACCTGGAGAGGGCCATGGTGCAGGAGGCTGACTAGGCCATGCCCACCATGACCACACCCATCCAGCAACTGAACAGAGAACCCTTTGCTAATTTTTTGAAGCCGACCACTGATTGTAGCAACACCTCAGCAATAACAATAACTATAGCACTTAGATTTATATACTGCTTCACAGTGCTTTACAGGCCTCTCTAAACGGTTTACTGAGTCAGCATCTTGCCCCCAATAATCTGAGTCCTCATTTTCTGACCTCAGAAGGTTGGAAGGCTGAGTCAACCTTGAACTGGTCAGGATCAAACTCCAGACTGTGGGCAAAGTTTGCCTGCAATACTGAACTTAGCCACTGTGGCCAGTAGCTTCTTATTCACCAATACTGTTTGAAATACTGCCTGAGTGGCTTAGGAGGCTAATGCCTCCTACTAAAGGCAGCAATTAATATACAAAAGTATGAAGGCTATTGCTTAACGCATTGTAAGCCGCCCTGAGTCTCCGGAGAAGGGTGGCATATAAATCAAATTAAAAAAAAAAAAAAAGAAAACCAGAAGTGCTTCTTCTTAACTACAAACAGGTGATCGTTCTCTACACACAAAGCGCGGCAACTACAGTTTTGTGGGTTTCAGTAAAGTCAGGCACGGCAAATATATATTTTGAGGGTTTCATTAAAGCCAGGCATGGGAGCCAATGTTATTGGGTTGACAGCATAAATAGTATTTACTTGTATTATCAGGAATAATGCCATGCGTTTTCTCAAAAAAAAAAAAAAACTCCTCTTTGCCCCTATCAGTTCTCATCCAATATGATGAAAGAGAAATTATGTTAGGTGTTTATTTCATGAGAGAAGAGAATTCTAGAGAAAAAGGCCACAGGTAAAGGACATTTGCTTTGTGAAAGTGTTCCAGGGTTGTGTTAACACTCTGTTTTTCATTCTGGTATCTTTTCTTGGTGGGAACTTCTGCCACTTAGTCTGGAAATTGTAGACAACAACAAGGAGGCTTCGTGTTCATAAAACGCTGCAAAACAATTTTATGCATGTGTTCAAGAACTTGAGGGTTTTTTTTTTTTTTCTTCCTCAAACACTCTGCCCTAAGAGCTGGTGTTTTCTTCAAGAACTCAAAAATGCTGTGACTTTGACGGTCAGCCAAGAGGATGACCCCACATATTGTTGGTGAGAAAACCAAGGGCACATGGGAAGCGAAGTAGAGATAAGAGAAACGTGGGGCAAAACAATGAGGGATTAAACATGGAGACTGGATAGAGAAGGGAAGTCAAGCGCACACAGTGCATGAGTGAGAGAGAGAAAAATTAAAGCACATACATTGAGTAGATATGACAAGCTGAGCATATGCAGTGTGTAGTTGGGGGAAATGTCTTTTTATATAAATCTCTCACAAGCAAATAAATAAAATTCATGTCCCTGTGAATGGCAGGGCTTGGGTTGGGTTTTATTATTATTGTTGTTGTTGTTGTTGTTGTTGTTGTTGTTATTATTATTATTATTATTATTATTATTATTATTATTATCGATGAAGGCATATTTTAACTTGTTTGGGACTCATGCTTACACTGATTTTTTTTTACTTGTTTTTTCCTGGCAAAGTTTATATTCCTCTCACCAGGTCCAGTGGAATTGAGAGCTTTTCTTTTATGGATGGATGAATTTTTGTTGGTCTATGTAGATTTAGATGTTCTTATTGTAAACTTGGTACTGATGAGGTTTAAGAAGAACGGTTGTAGGAACTGGGTATGTCTAGTTTAATGAAGAGAAGGACCAGGGGAGACAGAATAGCAGTGTTCTGATATCTCAGGGGCTGCCACAAAGAAGAGGGAATCAAGCTATTCTCCAAAGCACCGGAGGGGAGGACAAGAAGCAATGGGTGGAAACTAATCAAGGAGAGAAGCAACTTAGAACTCAGGAAAAATTTCCTGACAGTGAGAACAATTAATCAGTGGAACAATTTGCTCCAGAACTTCTGAATGCTCCAACACTGGAGGTTTTTAAGGAGATGTTGGCTAACCACTTGTTTAAAATAGTATAGGGCAGTGATTGCTAACCTTTTTGTCATCGCGTGCCAAAAGCAGGGGGAGCGGGGGGGGTCGTGCACGTGCCCACACCCATAATTTAATGCGCCCTGCGCATGCGCGCATGACTCCCCCCCACTCCTCTCGCTTTTGGCACATGATGGCCTAGTGGGCCCATTTTTCACCCTGCCCAGGTTCCAGAAGCTTTCTTGGAGCCTGGGGTGGGCAAAAACAGCCTTCCCCACCACCCCCAGAGGCCCTCCGGAGGCTGGAAAAGGCCCATTTCCCGACTTCTGGTGGGACCGGAAGGTCCGTTTTTCACTATTGCCAGTTAGCAGTGACAAAATTAGGCTCATATTAATTTTTGTCCACTACTAATCCAGAAACTGATGAAGTATACAGTAGCTTCCTATGTTCCTAGAATTTCATACATAATCCAGTTGACGAAGTGCAGTAAAACATATTGATTATTATATTAGTTAAGGGTGGTCTTCATGGCATGTCTGTCAATTGCTCCATTGCTGGTGTGAAAAACCACACTTAAACCGGGCTCATCACTGTTGTGTTATGAGTAAACTATTAAGTGTTGTGTCTCGGTGATTTGAACAAGGAGGGGGACGATATGTTTATTAGTCCCAAATATTGTTATGACACAAAACTGATGGGATAGCTAATACTCTAGAAGATCAAAATAAAATTCAGATGACCTTGTTAAATTAAAGCTAAAAATAACAGAATGAAAATCAATTGCCAGGATGCCAAATCTTTCACTGAGGGATTCAGATTCGTAGGTATCGGATGGAGGAAACTTCACCTGGTGTAAAAATGTGTTGGAACTGCAGACGATAACAACCGGAATATGAGTCAGCAGTGAGACTTAGCTTTTAAAAAGACAAATACAACATATGGTTGCATCGATCGAAACACACCTTCCAAATTTCAGGACGTAATATTTTTGCTTCGTGTATGGCACCGTAACTTAAAACTAGGCTTTCAGAAAGATTCACATCAAACGGAATCAGTACTGAGCAGAAAACGAAGGAAGCTACAAGGAAAGAATAAGAAAATCAGTACAGTACCTTTTTTTTCTTCGAGAAAACACAACTGAAAGGGACTAGCACTTTTCAAGTATTTGAAAAGATGTCACAAAGAAGAAGAGCGTGACCTGTTTTCTCTTATCCCAGAATAGAGGGGGATGGAAGAAATTCTAAGAAAGTATAATGTGGTTAAAAGCTAGGGGGGAAAAAAACTTACAAACAGTAAGAGCAGCACAGGAGTGGTTCCAATTATCCAGAGAGGTGGTGGACTCCCATTCACCAAAGACTTTCAAGCAAAGGGTTGACAGTCCTCGGTCTGAGATGCTTTGATTTGAATTCCTGTATTGAGCAGAGGGTTAGACTTGATGGTTTCAGAGACCTCTTTCAATCCTCTAATCCAGGGGTGTCAAACTCAATTCCATTGAAGGCCGCATCAGGATTGTGTTTGACCTTGGGGGGGCGGGGTGTGTGTGGCCAGGTGGGCATGGCCAGCTCAACATCACTCATGTTGGGGGCACTTGTGGCGGCCCGAGTACTCTGCTCCCGAGCTCCATTTTCGGCTGCGATGGTCTCCTGCAACCCTCTGCCAGTGAAAATGGAGCTCAGGAGGGCTGCATACGGCCCTTCCGAGCTCCAGTTTTCTCTGGCAGAGGCACTGTGGGCCAGTCCTTTGCTGTTTCTAAGGCAGACCTGCGGGCCAGATCTAAGCATCCCGCAGGCCGGATCCAGAGTTTGACATCCCTGCTCTAATCCTACAAATCTCTGACTTTCAACTGACAACTGTCCCTCTTTTGTGCCATAAATAACAATACGTATGGGAGGAAAAGAACTTACCATAGGAGCAATTATTATCAGTTTGCCTAGGTAAGCATGAATGAGAAAGGATCAGCTATTATTTAGATAGCCTTGAAAATGCAACTTTGGGCAGAGTTTATCCAAAATTCATGTTCATTGTACTGATGACACTGTAACCATGTCATCCCCATCTCCTTCTGCCTTCCATCTTTTCCAATATCAGCTCCTTTTTCAAAGAGACCTCTTTTCTCATTTGGTGACCAAAGTATTTGAGCTTCAGTATCCGCCCTTCCAAAGAACAGTTGGTTGATTTCCTTTAGGATCTCTCAAGACTCAGGTGTCTTCTCCAGCACCGCAATTTGAAAGCATTGTTCACCGAAAACTTTCGAGCAAAGGCTTGACAGTCAGAATCAAGTCCCTTTTTAATCTTTAATCTTATCTCCCATTTTATATTGTTAATGCTTCTTAAGTTAGGTTGGATAATAATGGTGATACGGAACAAATTTGCTTAGTATCACTTAAAAATGTAATGGGAACTGGATCATAACTGTTAAGATTTATCTGAGATTTAGTTGGTTTGTAGATGTGTTAAATCATCTTATAAGTCGGTGCCAAATTAAAATTTAATTAGTTATTTGTTTTAAAAACAAATCTTTGTTTTTTTAATCTTTGGCATTGTGGTGTTAGGAATGTGCAGCAAACCATAACTTGCTGAATTCCATTTCAGAGAAAAAGAAAGGTAGATGGGAAGGTAGACAATTCATAGGTCCATAGATAACTGGAAAGACAGATCAAAAACACCTCCAATTCCAAATCTGTGCCAAGCGGATTTGAAATCTCAAATTAGCACCAACTGGACTGCACATTATCTATCCGTCCATCCATCCACCCATATCTATTTATATCTGTCTGTCTGCCTGCCTGCCTGCCTGCCTGCCTGCCTGCCTGCCTGCCTGCCTGCCTGCCTGCCTGCCTATCTATCTATCTATCTATCTATCTATCTATCTATCTATCTATCTATCTATCATCTATCTATCTATCTATCTATCTATCTATCTATCTATCTATCTATCATCAAATTTATTTACTGCCCCTTTCATATCCAATGACATTAGACAATTAGACCTATTGGGACCCTTATATTAAAACAATGTATTTCATGTGTGGTGAGAATTCAAAAAACCACACATAACACAGCCCTTCATTTGAACAAAATAGTTCACTTGAGATCTGCACACATGGGTCTGATTGAGATCAATTGTCAGGGTGACAGAATTATTGATTTCCATTCCTTTTATTTCATCTGTTTCTTCCATTCCATTTTTTGCATACGGTTTTACTAAGGTTTCCGTGCTTTACGTTCTGAGTTTTGAGATGGCCTACTGGCTAAACAACAATAAAGTTATGAAACTGAAAGTAAAAGTTAGCACCTACAGTCCTTTGAGGTCCTGCCCTTGGCTGGAAAATGCTGAGGAATCTGTAGGAAACTCATTACTATGTACATGTATTCATAGATCAAGAAATTGAGCTTAGACAACTTAGAACTTTGCCGTCTTCGGTCTGACCTAACCATAGTACATAAAATCATCTGCTGCAATGTCCTACTTCAGCTTCAACCAAAACAATACAAGAGCACACAATAGATACAAACTCATGGCAAACCGATCCAAACTAGACAGCAGAAAATACGACTTCAGTAACAGAGTGGTCAATGCCTGGATTGCATTATCTGACTCTGTGGTTTCTTCCCCAAATCCCCAAAACTTTAACCTTAGACTATCTACTGTAGACCTCACCCCATTCCTAAGAGGACTGTAAGGGGGCGTGCACAGGGGTGAAATGCTCCCGGATCGGACCAGACCGCCCGATCCGGTAGCGATTTTTCCCTGTGGTTCAGCGATCCGGTAGTGATCACCGCCCCTGTGTCATTACTTCCTGGTTTTAACCAGGAAGTAATGTTTTTTTACCTTCTGTCCACGCACAGAAGGTTTTGTGCATATACAGAAGGTGCACATGTGCACCTGTCATGTGCGGTGTATGCGCTTCCGAACTGGTAAGAAAGGTAAGTAGATTTCACCCCTAGGTGTGCATAAGCGCACCAGCGTGCCTACCGTCCCTGTCCTAATGTTTCCTTTTATTCGTATCCTTTTCATGTACTTATAATTACGTTTACACCTGTATCTGTCATAACACACATGCTTGACAAAATAAAATAAATAAATAAAATAAAAATAAAACCTTGATCTATGGAGAGGCAGCAAAGGTAGGACAATTTTTTTAAAGGAGGGGAGAAGGAGGGGGGATTAAATCATTTGAGGGTGCTGCTGTGTGCTGCAAAAGGCATTTTCTGCTTTACAAGGCACGTTGGCTTGGAACCGTACCCAGATCTCATTTCTGATTCTCTTCCCTCTCCTTTTTTTTCTCCTTTTGCCTATTTTCTTTTTTCTTTTTTGGTCACCATATGATGCTCAGGGACTCCAGAGAGCCTAGCGGAGAAAGAGAGGCAGCTTATGGGCATGATCAATCAGCTGACCAGTTTGCGGGAGCAGCTGCTGGCGGCTCACGACGAGCAGAAGAAATTGGCGGCCTCGCAAATTGAGAAGCAACGCCAACAAATGGAACTGGCCAAGCAGCAACAAGAACAGGTGAGTGGTTATTAAAAGGGACTTTTAATCTAGTCCTGCTCTGGCATCGGGGAGGCAGGAGATTAGCACTCTATTAACGCGTCTTTATTTCTAAGAGGGGTTGAAATATTCACGGAACTGTTCCCAGAGGGCTGGGAAGATTTAAAAAAAAAAAGGAAAAGAAAGAAAGTTAAATGGAATATACAACAGGAGGTGTTATTTTCAGCATGCAGTGGAAGAGAGGAGCAGATCCCAGAGTTTTTGACATAATGATATTGTCCAAATTATGGAGAGTGTGTTTGGAGTGGGCTTCTTAAAGCCACCCCACCCCCTAATCCTGCTCTTACTTCCCTGCCCCCAAAGATCAGGGGGTGGCTCCATGTAGCCCTATCAAAAGAGTAGGGTTGAGAGACAAGAGTAGGGGCACAAGGCACCTTAAACATCCTTTCCTCCCCACTGTTTCAGTTTCCATCTATTTAAATCTGACTCCATTAAAATGTTATAATGCCGGTAGTCCTCGACGTACGATCTCAGTTGAGCCCAGCATTTCTCTTACTAAGTGAGGCACTTGTTAAATGAGTCGCATGCCTCATTTTACGAGGCTTTCTTGCCACCGTTGTTAAGGGAATCACTGCAGTTGTTAAGTTAGCAACATAATGGTTGAGTGAATCTTTTTTTATTTTTTATTTATTTATTTTTTAAAAATTTGATTTATATGCCACCCTTCTCCGGACACTCAGGGCAGCTTACAATGCGTTAAGCAATAGCCTTCATACTTTTTGTATATTTATACAAGGTCAGCTTATTGCCCCCACAAACTGGGTCCTCAATTTACCTACTTTAGAAAGGATGGAAGGCTGAGTCGACCTTGAGCCTGGTGAGATTTGAACTTACAATAATTGCAGACAGCTGGTGTTAATCACAATGCTTTTAGTCTGCTGAGCTACCAGGCTTCCCCATTGACTTTGCTAGTCAGAAGGTCGCAAAAAGGGATTGCATGACCCCGGGACATTGCAACGGTCATAAATACGAATCAATGGTCAAGCGTCTGAATTTTGATCAGGTTACCATGGGATGCTGCAATGGCCATGAGTGAAAAAGTAGGTCATAGCTCACTTTTTTCCAGTGCTGTTGTAACTTCAAATGGTCACTAAACGAACCGTTGTAAGTTGAGGACTACCTGCCAATATTTTAAAGGATTGTTTCAACAAATACGACCCCAGGACAGTGCAATTGTCAAAAATTCATGCCAATCGTGCCCCAATTTTGGTCATGTGGCCATGGAGATGTAAGTGTGAAAAATTGTCATAAATCAACTTTCTTTTTAATGCTGTTATAAGTTCAAAAGGCCATTAAGTGAATAAGTCGAGGACTACCTGGACTTTAGAATTACTGACTTGACTGTGTACAAAGTGTTTTTACATGGATGTTTGGCTTCTGGTACTTTCTCATACTATCATAATATGCGCAGTAAAATCTCAAGTCTTCTTCCATTCTGAAATTCATTGGGTATATTCCAGTGGTGGGATTCAGCCAGTTCTGTCCGGTTCGGGCAAATTGGTAGTGGCGACTGCGGGAGGCTTCGCCTACCCGACCGGATGTAATGCATGAGCACTGCGCATATGTGGAAGGCCATGTGCATGCACAGAGCACACGCTCACATTTGCAAACCGGTAGAGAAGGTGAATGAATCCCACCTCTGGTATATTCACTAGACATTTCTACCCATGTTTAACTGAACCATGGTTTATTCAACATAATTTTCTGTGTTTGCCCATATCACACTCGGCCATACGCAATAAGGATGTGGATCTGCATAACATACTAAGCCAACCTCATTGCCAAGTTTATAACTGAGAGTCAGAAGAGGCAAACACCAAATTCCACTTCAGCAAAATTGGGGTCTTCCCAAATCTAGGATTAGAATTCATTTATAGCAGAGTAAAAAATGGGCCTCCTTCCAGATTGGACAAACTGACCTGGAATGGGAGAAATTGGAATTTGGTAACATTTACCCCTGGCTTAAACCATTATTTCTCAACCTTGGCAGCTTGAAGATGGGTGGATAGGGTAGGGGTTTCCCTTCCTTTAATCCAAATTTCAGATTTGGATTAAAGGAAGGGGGGAGAATAGAATTCCTCCTAGCTGTCAGGGGAATTTTGGGAGTTGAAGTCCATCCATCTCCAAGCTGCCAAGGTTGAGAACTCCTAACTGAAACTAAATATCTGAAGGATCTTCCATTTGGATGGATCAAGAGGCGTTTTTCTCCCCCCTTCCTTTAATCCAGATCTGAAATTTTCTCCACCTCATTTGCAAAAGAGTTTATAATTTTTAATAATTTTAAGTTTAATAATCATTTTAAATTTAATAATTTAATAATAAATTAATTTTTACTACATACAGACTTTAAAAAAAAGCCTTCTTCATCCAACCTGAACAAAAATCAAGGTACTTTTTTTAGGATCAAAGGATCAATGCAAGGCAAAAAAAAAATGGAGATATAATCAGCCACTTGGACAAAATCAAAAGGAATTAAACAAATTTATGGGGGTTGAAGTGATCAGGGACTCCTTATCATTATGATGGTGAATGTCAACTCCTATGCTATCAGTGAGCGTGTTGGCAAGTTCGGCAGTTCGAATCCCTATTACAGGTCTCCTGCATGAGCAAGGGGTTGGACTAAATGACCTCCAAGGTCCCTTCCAACTCTGTTACTGTTACTGTTCCAGTGGCCGAGGAACACAAGTTAGAAAATGCTACGGCTTTCATGGGTGTTTACCATTGTGTCATCCATCACGAGCCTTCTAATATCCTTAGAATTGAATGAGAAAATATTTTCCAACCACTCCTATCCAAAATCACTTTTTTTTCCAGTGTAAGAACAAGTGTTCAACTATGACTGCTACACATAATCAATACTTTATTGGATAATAGAATGGGTGTATCAATGGTTTTAATTTGAACAAGACTGTTTATGGGCAAAGATCTAAGCACATTTAGAAACATTGGTCTTTTGAGACAGACACGCGCACAGATGCAAACATACATACATGCACGCACTATTAAATTACATGTACGTGTGTTGACCCTACAGATTGCAAGACAGCAGCAGCAACTTCTGCAACAACAACACAAAATCAACCTGCTTCAGCAACAGATCCAGGTCAGAGATTATGAATCTGTCCATTATTTCAATTTTTCGAGTCCATTTTCCATACCTTTTCACTGTCTTCAATTCAGAGGTGCAGTGCCAGTCATTAACAGAGGGGTTCTGTATACGTAGACGGATGTCAGGTTTAAATTCAGGTTTTGGGACTTGAGGTCGGAGTGTACCGTATTTTTCCACGATTAAGATCAGTGGTGAAATTCAGGCGGTTCTATCCGGCTCAGATGAACCGGTAGCGCCGGAGGCAGGATGCTCCACCCACCTGCCCGGATGTCATCATGTCTCGTTTTTGACCCTCTGCACATGTGTGGAGGAGGTTCGCGCGAGCGCTGTCACATTGTCAAATTGGTAAGTGAATTTCACCCTTGTATAAGATGCTACATTTTCTTTAAAATATTTACTTGAAAATGGAGGGGCATCTTATACACAGGAGGCCGAGAGGAGAAGGTGTGTCCCATCTCCGTCCTCCAGCTTTGCCGCACATGCCGGACGAGCGTCTACCTTATATGCATCTCTATCATTCCTCTCTATTATAGTTGTTGTTCCTGTATCACATTGCCACTCTAGGTTTCATCTCTATTGTTCCTGTGATGCATTTCCTGTTGTTGTATTACTCACTCTCTAATAAGATGGTTTCTGCACAGTGATGGCTTGTAGTCTGCTTACTTACTTACTCTACATGAAGCACGTGGGTGTCTTATAGATGGAAAAATACGGTATATCGGTTCATACTGCTTGAATTCTATATGAGTGAGGCAGTGGTGGGATCCTCCCAGCTTAACAACCAATTTGGTGATCATGCGCTTCGCACGGATGCACAATTTGAACAAATCTTCACTTCTGAGTTTATTCAGAGGAGTAACACAGCTGATTCGTGCGGCAATCAGCTCCCCTGAGCGAATCAGCTGAGGAGATAAAGTGGGAAAATAGCATGGGCAGGCGGATGGGCCCATTTGATCGTCGGGGCGAACCAGTTCTCTCCCATCTGATCGTCGGAGCTACCGGTTCTCCCGAACCGGTCCGAACCGGTAGAATCCCACCACTGGAGTGAGGTCCATTGAAAGCTGGATGGAAGGGGCCTAAGGAGACACATAGCTTGAGGGAAACATATCTCAAGCCCAATTGATTTAAATGCATCTTCACAATGTCAGTAACCACAATTGATTTCTTATGATGCATGGTCTTCAGTGAACAGCTGCTTTTCTTGGGAAAACATCTGCAGGGGCTTTTGGAGACACATTTATCATAGCCATGAAACCCCATTCATTTGCTTGGTAGCTGGCACATTTGTACTGTACATAAACGGAATGGACCATGTTGTTCATGTCCCTTCTCACAATGGGAAGCCCATTCACACAGAAATGTTTTGTGTGTGTGTGTGTGTGTGTGTGGAAAAATCACAGCATGTGGGCAGTGCCATCTGTCACATAGCCAACCATACAGGTGATGAGGAATTATTTCTGCTGTGGCTGTAAATCCAATATCCTGTTCTGTGACAGTAGGTAGGATGAAGTTTAGAAGACAGATCTCCTTGCATATTCTTCTAAGGCACAGGGTTATGCAAATGTTCTCACTATGTTCCTTGATCGGTTGGAATTTCTCACATAATTAAAAAGGGAAGAGAGAAAAAAATAGGTTTCTGTACATTGGGAAAATTATGGCTGTAAACAGGTCAGCAAAGGATATTTTCTGGAAAGTTTTTTTTACTACTGGAAGTAGTAACTTGTTCATCATGCTTAGTACAGGACTTGGCTTAGATGGAGGTCTTTTCCAACTGCTTTTCCAAATTCTGCTCATTCTGATCAAAAAGTTGACAAAATTGTGAGAAAATGATGCTAAAATGGCACGATCAATGTTAAGACATTATGGTTTGAATATTTAAGATGCAGACAATAGTCTTTCTCCTCCTCCTCCTCCTCCTCCTCCTCCTTTGTTTAAAATCCTACTTCCTAGAGCCAATTTTCTATTAAAGCTGACTAACTTCACAGTAATTCTTGTGCATGCTGTGTGAAGTGTTCATTGATTTTAATTTATATTTCATAAACTATCCTAATTTTTTGAGAGTTGTATTGTCGGAGGATTGATTTATTGACTGACTGACTGATTTGATTTGATTTATGTAGCTGCCCATCTGACATATGTGGCTGACAGTTCAATAAATAAAATTCATAACACTGTATTAAAAAATAAAAATAAAACATGAAGCAGCCAGCCGTCATCCAACCAATTATTTCTCAGCCAGAAGACAGCCTCTATCCCACTCCAGGTTCAGGCATAAAGCCAAAATTTCAAGGCCTTGTAGAAAGCCCTGAGGGACAGGGATAATCTTAAGAGAAAGATGTTGCAAAAAGTGGGCACCATAACAGAAAAGGGGCTCTCTTTTTGAAGCCCACAAAGTGAAAGTAGCTAGAGCATGTCCCTCATCAGGTAGGACCAAGATCCGGGAAAAGACAGGTGGCAACACACACCTTGAATTGCACACACACTGTCTGCACATCCGCAGTCAATAACGCTTTGGAGAGCAATGGTATCTCATACTTCAAAGTAATCATTGCCAGTAACTATCTACACCAGGGGAGTCAAACTTGCGTCGTCATGGCAGTGTCACGTGACATATCGCGACTTTCTCCCTCCCCCCCCCTTCACTAGACTGAGCGTTAGCATGGCCACTGTGTGACCCATCCGGCCTGCGGGCCACGAGTTTGACAACCCTGATCTATATCATCACATTCTGTGCTATTTGAAACTTCTGAATGTTGCTCAAGAACAGCCCATATAAAGCACATTGCGCTAATCCAGTCTGGACATCACAAGGGCACTAGTGACCTGGAGCAGAACCTCCCAGAATGGGCACTAATCAGAGGTGGGTTTCAGCAGGTTCTGACCAGTTCTGGAGAACCGATAGCGGAAATTTTAAATAGTTTGGAGAACCAGTAAATACCACCTCTGATTGGCTCCACCCCCATCTATTCTCTGCCTCCCGAGTCCCGAGCTGATTGGGAGAAAATGGGGATTTTGCAGTAATCTTACCCTGGATTGGGGTGGGAATGGATATTTTATAGTATCCTTCCCCTGCCACACCCACCAAGCCATGCCACGCCCACCAAGCCACACCCACAGAACCAGTAGTAAAAAATTTTGAAACCCACCACTGGCACTAATGTACAATCTCAAGTTGTGCAAAAGGCCTTCTTACCCACAGCTGCCACCTGCTCTTAGAGAGGACTTACAACTTGGCAAACTCCCAAATGCTATGCCATGCCATGCCATGCCATGCTGTGACTTCTCCTGCCTCCCTCCCTTCCTGCCTCCCTCCCTCCCTCCCTCCCTTCCTTCCTCCTCCCTCCTAATTTATTACTTTATTTTAAAGTGACATTTGAACCTCCCAATGCCCTGAGCTGAGCATGCTAAGCAGTGAATGTTTTTTTTTAAAAAAATGAAAATAAAAATAAAAATAGAGGGGTCCCTTATATCCCTTAGGGCTGGCGGTCTACATCTTTTTCCTCCTACAAATTGTGCTGGTAACACACCAGACAGCAAACAAGAAAATTCCTAGCTAACCCAGGACCTGATACCCGTTGCTATCAGTTCCATCCATCTAGCTACAAGCCCCATCCTAAGATCCCCTCACCTCATTTTGTATCCAGTGAGGTTTGGTGGTCTTTCTACAAAATGCAATTTCCCTGCATTCTAAGATTCAGGCTGTCTTGGAGCAAACATTTCAGTTTCCAGACTCCATCCTTTCTTGGGAAGAAGGATATTTACTTCTCCTGCCCGCCACTCTTTTGCAACGTGGCCAACTCCCAGGCATCTCTTACACCGCGGGCATTTTTAAGAATGCTTTTATTTTATTTATTTATTTCCCGCCATATGCTGTGCATATGGAATGGCCCAGCAGGACGCCAAGGGGGCAGAGAGAGGAGACGAAAACTCTTGTCCATTGAACTGACCTGCTATGGGGAGCATTAATACGCCATATGATTCGCATCTCGACCATGTGGAGAACATGGAGTCATGAGCACTTTTCCTTGGCAGCCAGAAAAGGCCGTTTCTGCTGAGGGAAGGTGAAAAAAGAGAGAGGGAAAGAAAGAGAGAGAGAGAGAGAGAGATGATTCAAGCAAGATAACAATAAATTTTTTTACTGCTGGCTGGTGAAGGGAGTTTAGGACGTTGTTTTCTTTATATCTCCGTCCGCCCCTAATTGACGATGCTTTAAAAATTGAATGACTAGCAGTCAAAACGTGTTTGCTTCAAGCTGAGAAGAAAAATGCCGGTGTCGGTGCTTCCAAACTGATTGCGCTTTGTACACAAGTGACAGCCGCAGTCACTTTGAGTGACTGATAAGTGGGAAGCTTTGCAGCTTATCAAGGAATGTGCAGCCGAATAAGAAACGGACTTGGAGCCATTCAGATACGTTGGCATGTTCAGAATCACATCTCACATCCCACATCAGCCTCGGGCATATGCATGGAAGGCGTGCGAGCAAGCAAAGCGCATGCAGAGAAGGAAATGCACATGAGTGTACGTGCGCACGCTCATATTTGCAAACCAGTAGGGAAAGTACGTGAATACCACCCCTGAAGGAAATGTTTGCAACCAAGAACCCCTCACTTCAACCCTGAGCTACAAATATTCTCATTTATCAATTATTTTGAACTTGCATTCCACCAACTCATGAGTAGGTGGAGTTGCTGATTGGCAAACTGTATGTCGTGTGATCAGTCTATTTTAAAAAAAAATCACATTTTTAAAAATTAGATTTATATGCCGCCCTTCTCCGGAGACTCAGGGCGGCTTACAATGCGTTAAGCAATAGCCTTCATACTTTTGTATATTTTATACGAAGTCAGCTTATTGCCCCCACAAACTGGGTCCTCAATTTGCCTACCTTAGAAAGGATGGAAGGCTGAGTCAACCTTGAGCCTGGTGAGATTCAAACATGGAGTAATTGCAGACAGCTGGATGTTAATTAGGGTGCTTAGTCTGCAGAGCTATCCAGGCTCCTTCTCATTGCAGGCGACGAGTAGAGGATCTGCTTTCCAGTACCTGAAGACGTGCTTTGAGTTAGTAGCAAGAGAGATAGCAGGAAGCAACCTCTAGGGGGATGCTGCCCTTTAAATCCAAAACTAAATTATTTATTTTGGAGGGGGCCTGGTATGCATGATGCACTTGCTAACAGCTCTTTCTTTCTTTCTTTCTTTCTTTCTTTCTTTCTTTCTTTCTTTCTTTCTTTCTTTCTTTCTTTCTTTCTTTCTTAAATTTATATACCGCCCTACTCCCAGAGGGACTCTGGGTGGTGAACAGCCAAAATAAAATACCAGTTTCATACAAAAGTTAAAAGCTATTAAAATAAATTAAGTAATTAAGGCTCAAAAAATTTAAAACATCTAATTTGTATAAACATTTTAAAAACCCAATTTAAAAGGAGAGTCAGGCCAAACCCGCCTGTTGAAATAGAAACGTTTTTAGGGCGCGGCGGAAAGTGCGTAAGTTTTGAATCCTCCTTATCTCCGGGGGGAGCTCATTCCATATGGCAGGTGCCCCCACAGAGAAGGCTCTCCCCCTGGGGGCCACCAGTCGACACTGTTTGGCCGACGGCATCCTGAGGAGCCCCTCTCTATGGGAGCGGACTGGTCGGTGAGAGGCTATCGGTGGCAGAAGGCGGTCTCATAAGTACCCTTTAAAGCAGCTGCATCTTTTTCTGGATTTTCATAGTAGCCACGTGATCCCGGAAAGTTATACATTTGAGTGAAAAAGACGGTAGTGAGGTATGACAAGTGTTTGGGGGCAGGTGTCAGTACAGCCTACTGCACCTATGATTCCTATTCTTAAAGCAGCTGCATCTTTTCCTGGGATCACACAATAGCCACACAGTCCTGGGAAAGAACTCATTTGTGTTGATAACTTATAACATTATAACATTACCGAGCAACTTTTCAGTCTCAAATCGAAGCACAGCACATCCCTACCAACTTCTTATCCTATGTATCTATGAGGTTCATTGGACTATGTGGAATTTCTGGTACAGGAAGTCCTCAATTTACAACCAGGGGTGGGATTCAGCAGGTCCATACCGGTTTGGACAAACTGGTAGTTGTGACCTGCAGATAGGTCTGCCTGCTCGCCCTGGCGCTATGCTGTCCTATTTAGCTGCATTTTTTAAGCCACGCGCATGCGTACAGGCACGCACGCAAGCAAAGCGTATGCGCAGAAGGCCTCAGGCATGCACGGAAGGCACACACACACATTTTCGGTGCTGGAGCGAACCGGTTGTTAAATTATGGGAAGCCCACCTCTGCTTACAACCACAATTGAGCCCGAAATTGCTGAGCAAGACAGTTGCTAAGTAAGTTTTGCGCCATTTTACTATCTTTCTTGCACAGTTGTTAAGGGAATCACTGCAGTTCTTAAGTTAGTAATATGTTAGGATCGCATGTGCAGATTGCCAATGATGACATCCGGGGCGGTGGGCGGAGCCTCCCGCTGGTTTTACTACTGGTTTTTGCAAACCGGTCCGAACCCACGGCAACCAACCACTGCATGTGACCACGGGGATGCTGCAATGGTCTTAAGTGTGAAAAGTGGTCATAAGTCACTAAAGAACGGCTGTAAATCGAGGACTACCTGTACACAAAGTGAATTTTAGGGCTGTGTTTTTGTTCTCAGCGTCCAAGCGGGGAAACTAATTTTGATCATTATGCAACCCGAAATCTGAGAAACAAGGAAGGCTGTGAGGCACTGTGCATCTAGGGACATCTGGTTGTGTACATCCCAACATTTGTAGCATGGACTTCGGCCCTCCTTTTATAAAGGCTGTATATAATGTCAAAATTGTGTTTTTAAAAGTGTGATTTTACCTATGGGATAAGAGAATTTACCTAAGATAAGGCCGACCAGTTTATTCCACGCTTATATTAGGGAAATGCTTATTAATATTACTTAATGCTTAATAATATTTAAAATAGGCATAATTTATTTTTATGCTCCCTTATGGGCAAAAGGAAAGGGACGTGGTGGCTCAGTGGCTAAGATGCTGAGCTTGTCGATCGAAAGGTCGGCAATTCAGTGGTTTGAATCCCTAGTGCCGCGTAACGGGGGTGAGCTCCCATTACTTGTCCCAGCTTCTGCCAACCTAGCAGTTCGAAAGCAGGTAAAAATGCAAGTAGAAAAATAGGGACCACCTTCGGTGGGAAGGGAACAGTATTCCATGCGCCTTTGGTGTTTAGTCATGCCGGCCACCTGACCACGGAGACGTCTTCGGACAGCACTGGCTCTTCGGCTTTGAAATGGAGATGAGCACCGCCCTCTAGAGTTGGGAACGACTAGCACATATGTGCAAGTGGAACTTTTATCTTTTTTTATGGGCAAAAGAGAAGTTCTTAATTCTGGATGTTTGATTTTTGTTGTTGTTGTTATGTTTGGAACTTCTATGGAGTTACAAAATATTATTCTGATGGATGGAGCATTGCCTGGAAAATAGTGCCTTCCCAAAGTGAAGAAGTTGACCATCAGCTAAAATAAACAAGGCCACATTGTATTAACTTTGATCCTGTATGGGCAATCTTGACATTTGCCTGTAGCCTCTTGGCTAACAAATTGCTGAGACTTGTCCAGAATGACTCACAAGAAATGTAAATGTCCCAGCAAATGATTCATCCCCCCCACCCCCCACCCCATTGAAAGCATCAGGTAGCTTTCCTTTTACACACCATGTCCCTAAAGATGAGTTTTTTTATTTGTAGGACGTTTAGCAAGTATAATCTGAAGTCTCTATACAAGTTTCTTTTTCTGATTAGTTGCATTGTACATTTGCTAGAGTTTCTAGCACCCATTAAATTTTGCAGTTTTAATGAGCCATCATAATGGTTTAGTGTTACAATGCAATTTGAAATATGGTTTTATTATTAGGAATTGCATTTCTGTCTCATTCTTCCTTTACACAAGATGCTTCGGTTTTAAGACAGAGAATCAACATTTGCCAAGCAAATTCCTGTGGCATTTAGCAGATATACCAGCAAAAAACAAAACAAAAATTGATATCACATAAAGATATTAATTTTTAGAAATAGACATATGTCTCTTTTTGCATTGAGTGAATATATATATATGGCATGATTTTGCTGATTACATCCACTCTGAAATACACCCCCAAGCTACTTTTCAGTTTATCAAATGCAATTCTTCTTTGATTTCTTCAATCCCTGATAATACAATCCAGCTCCATATAGTTATATTTCCTACAGAAGTATTGGTGATTTCAATATAACCTATCAGATGTTTATATTTCTGGTACTTTGAGATATCCAATTTAATTCCCAGATGCAACTTGGATTTTCCAATATCCCTGACTGTATTATTAAATCCAAAGAATGTGAATTCTAGTCCCGCTTTAGACATGAAAGCCAGCTGGGTGACTTTGGGCCCATCACCAGGAGACGGTGAGTTCTAGTCTCATCTTAGGCCCCAAAGCCGGCTGGGTGACTTTGTATGAGTCACTTTCTCTCAGCCCAACTCACCTCACAGGGTTAGTGTTGTGGGGGAAAATAGGAGAAGGGAGGTGTGTTGGATATGTTTGCCACCTTGAGTGATTTGTAAAAAAATATCTGCAGGCTAGAAAACAAATAAATACAATTATGAAAGGCGAGAAGAAACTAGAGTTAGGGTTGTCAGCATGATACCTGTTGAGTTTTTAGTTCCCCCCAAAAACTCCAACCCACATAGTTAACTGCAAGAATTATGGCAAACATTTGCAGGCCATCAGACCTCACCAACTTCTTGGGACCCTCAGAATGGCTAAGCAGTATTTTTTTCTGACTATGAGCCTCATTGTCCTAGAGCCTTGGACTCATTTTTCAACCTTTACCCAATTTGCTAAGGTTTCCCCCATGAATATTCATCTATTTTCCTCTGTCTATTTCCAAAAACTAAAAAAAAAAAAAAACCAGTTCCTTCCTAACTAAGCCCTTCTATTTGAAATCAGTGAGAATACTCCAGAGTAAGGAGAATGGGGATTGCACCTAGGGAGTGGTGGTGGGGGGAGACAAGAGAAGAAAGCCACCAAACCAGTTCCATTATTTGTTGGAGGTTTTTCTTCTACACCCATTGTCTGCTTCCCTTTTTGTTGTGCGTAGCAGGTGTTTCTTTCACTACACCAAAGCTGGCAGTACAAGAGTTTCTTTTGTGATGGCTCCTTGGAGACTTTTGATTAAACTCTTCTTTATGGCGACGATGCCAAGTTGCACATGGAATCTGTGTGGAAACAAATGCTTTTCAACTTCTTCATTTATTCTCATTGCTTGAGCCTTTCTTCCTCTCCTCCCGGCGTTATCTGCCATTTGCCAGCTAAATCTATAAGCAGATCTTTTTCCTGGCCACCAATCCTTTAAAAAAAAAAACCAAAAAAAAAAAAAAAAACCCCAACCACCCTCTTCTTTTAGCAATCCTGAATGGGTTTAGCTCTTGGTTTGAAAAATCAGTGGTGAACGAAAATAATTACAAAAGGAAATATCTTTTTTAGGAAATTATTATTTTTTTAAAATAATAATTAAAGGAAAAGTAATAGAATTGTGATGATGCTCATGCCCTACCTTTAAAAAAGTGTCTCCAGTTAATATTTTGAAGGACAGAGGAGGGTGAAAAAGAAAGGAAAGGCCAAAGGATTTGAAAGAATACAATACATTTTGTAAGTAAAAATGGTGATGGCTCACAAAGATTATTAGGCGCAAATAGAAATGCACATTATTTCCATAGCAAGGAAGAGAAAGCAGGAATGGTTTAATTTGATTACTTTATTTAAAGGGGAAAATACGTTCTTATTCGGATATCCCTTCTGGGATTTGTACTTGTGAAGAACAAAAAATGAAATTTTGATGTTGGTTTTGTTGATTAGAAAGATTTAGTGCTATAGAAATGGCTAGTTATATATTAATGTGTAAAAGCAAAAAGTTGAGGTTGGAGTGTGTTTATCTTGTACTGTGCTAGGAAGAGTTGGAAATCAATGCCCCCTTTTCTTTCTTTTTCTCTTTCCCCTTGTATCTCTCTCATCCCCTTTCCCCTGTTCCCTTTCCCTCCCTTAATTTCCTATTTTCTTTTCTTCTTTGTATTTTATATAATTAAAAAAATAAAAACAAAAAAAAAAAATGTCTCCAGTTCAATCCGTTGTATAAAAAAGGGACAATTTGACAATTTTGAGAGCTGGGACCAGCTTAGATCATTCAAAGCCAGATAGGCCATAAAGTTCATTCCCCTAATTTTAATGCAATTTTTAAGATCAATATGAAATCAGATTGGTACCTTGAGGGATTGTGCCAAAACAGCAGGCTGTTTTGAGGAAAATATTTATCAGAATATCCCTCTCTGGGTAAAGTTTTGGATAGTTCTGAAATATGAAAATATTCAATTTTTTTCCAGAAAAATATTGCCCTGGATAGTGAGACTATCGAAACCGTGTGAACAAAAATAATAATAATCTAGAATCACATTTTTCTTACTTCAGCGCAACCTCATTTCTTCTCCTTGAGATTTGAACATACCACGTTTCCCCAAAAATAAGCCCTCCCCAGATATTTAAATGCATCCCCAAAAAATATTTAAACGCATGCACAGCCAGGCCCACCCACCTACCCACCCCCATTTCCTCTGGTTCGGGTTAGGGAGTCAGCTGGAAATCAGGTAAGACAGCAAGAGGATCCCTGTCTTGCTCCATGCACCCCAAAATAATAAGACCTCCCTGAAAATAAGGCCAAGCACTTATTTCGGAGTTCAAAAAATATAAGACAGGGTCTTATTTTCAGGGAAACACGGTAGCAAAATCTCCGCAGCTGTTACCTTAAAGTCATGTCAATCCATGTATATTTTCTTGATTATATAAAATCACTCTGGAGAAAAGAAAAAGTCCAAATAAGAAAAAAAAAGAGTGGGTAAAATGGACAGTCACACTTTTTAGAGATTTGGAAGGAAGAATTTGAACGTTCAAAAAACAGCATAGTCAAAATATTTGGGTATAACGAAGGGAAAAGCAGCGAGAGCTCTATTTTCTTACGCAAAAAAGACATGTATTGTGCTTTAAATCTTCCTCTTAGAAAGGCAGTTTTATGCCTAAGACACTTATGAAGACTTTGTAAATCACTCATCAAACAATACAAAACTACGGAAGCCTTTTCAGTTGTGTCTTTACCAAGAGCTAGCAAATCTAACTATCCTGTGGCTGAGTTAGTTTTGCATCTATTCCATTATGTCCATCTCAGGGGTGAAATGCTACCAGTTCATACCGGTTTGGGAGAACCGGCAGTAAAAAACACTACCGATTCGAGCGAACCGATATTTCCAATGATCAGCTGTGATGCACAATTTATATTAGCTAGAATTGTCGGATTTTCTGCTTTCTAGCTAATCTAAATCATGTGGCACAGTAGATCCCCCCCCTTTGCTGTTCTACTTATCTTTGCAGACTCAAAAGGCTACAAAATGTTCCTTTTTTAGCACTGTGCAGGCATGCCTCAGGCACGCATGCACGCACAAAGTGCGCGCTCAGTAACAGACTCTCAGAACCAATAGCAGGCTTCAGTCCCACATGTTGGGGTAGACCAGGTGTCTCGATAGAAGAACACTTAATCTCTCCCCTGGCTCAAACTGATGAAGGGAGGAGAACTTGTGGCTCAAAGGTTAATACAATTGCTTAACATGCAGGCAGCCAAAATTTGAATCCAAGTAAGGGTGTGGCTAGCTGATGAGAGCTAAATAGCTTGAAATAGATCTATGCTAGTCTCCCTTTATTTCTTTATCAGCAAAATATAAATTTGGGATAGATGATAGATAGATAGATAGATAGATAGATAGAGAGAGAGAGAGAGAGAGAGAGAGAGAGAGAGAGAGAGAGAGAGAGAGAGATCCAGAACTTCTTGATATGCATGAATTTTTGTGGGGATCTTCTAATATCCATAATGCTTAAGCTGCATTATCATTTTATAAATTTCTTCCTTAGTGTCTGAAACAAGGGCAAGTAACATGTGCCATGTTGTCATGCCACAAATAATGCAAATTATATTTTTATTTATTTATTCATAAAATGTATTGGCTGACAGTCTTTCCACAAGGAACCTCTGCGGTTACTCACTCAACCACCTCCACTGTGCTGTTCCCCACAGTAGACTTGGGATTGATGTCAGGACGCTCTGGATTTTAACATCATTGTCCTTTTTATTTTTATTTTTATTTTTATTTTTATTTTTTATTTTTATTTTTATTTTTATTTTCATTTTTATTATTATTATTATTCTATTGCATATGAGTAGTCCTCAACTTACGACCACAATTGAGCCCAACATTTGGTGAAGTCAGACGTTTGTTAAGTGAGTTTTTGCCCCATTTGACACCCTTTCTTGCCACGGTTGCTAAGTGAATCGCTGCAGATGATAAGTCAGTAAACCGGTTGTTAAGTGAATCTGGCTTCCCCATTGACTTTGCCTGTCAGAAGGTCGCAAAAGGGGATCACACATGACCCCGGGACACGGTAATAGTTGTTAAGTATGAACCGATGGCCAAGCGTCTAAATTTTGATCACATGATCATGGGGATGCTACAGAGGTCTTAAGTCACTTTTTCCAGTGCCATTGTAGCTTTGAACAGTCACTAAACGAACTGTTGTAAGTTGAGGACTTCCTGTAGCCTTCATTTTGCCAGTCAACTTTCCATGAATAACCTTTTCAAGTGGATGTGGATGTCTCTACTGAGTTAGACATCAGCAGATGAATGATCCTTCCATCTTCTATGCTTCAGCTATCGTCTCTACTCCCACCTCCCACCTGCATTCATGTTTAATCCCTTTATCCCCCTGAGGGAAGAAGGCAAGACTGGTCCTGGTGTAGGCCAAGAAAATTATCGAAACTACACAAAGATTCGGATCACAAAGGTTTGAGTGACACCCTAAGCCCACCTCTCCTGAAAGGGAGCTGAGAACACGTGTCTCTTTGAGAAGTCGAGGACTGTCTGTATACGGTGAAAAGTCTGTTTTTGAAAGATTGCTTTTCTTCCCGGTCTCAACAATGGAAATGTCAGAACTAAAGAAGAATAAATGCTTGGCTGCAATAAACCCAGGAAAGAAAATGTTCTTTTGTATTATCAGGGGACAAAGTCAAAGTGTGTTGACATGTATGGAGAGCCAAGACAAAAGCAACCCGGAGTTTGCAAAGATCACAAACTTATCTGAGATTTTAGGAAGAGAAGCAACCGATTTTAAAATATGGAATTTTTTCCCCCCTGTAAACAATACACCGTTTGAAAAACCAACTGCATTCACCGCTATGATTGATTGAGAGAAACATATTCAAATCTAATTCCTTCTAGTATTTGTGAAAAATGGAACTTAGAATACTGAGCTCATTTGTCCAACTCCATTCCTCACTTTTATCTGTATTTTAGATATAAAGCAGCTTTGTCCGTATCTCTGGGTTCTTGGAGCTTCTTAGAAGGCAATGAAATACATATATAAAATATATTTCCTTGAAGTTCTTACTGGTCTTCATTTGGACTGGGTAACACAGCTAATCCTCAATTTACAGTATACGGTATTTGTTAAATGGATTTTGCCCCATTTTACGAACTTTCTTGCCACCGTTGTTAAGTGAATCGCTGCAGTTGTTAAGTCAGTAACATGGTTGTTAAGTGAATCTGGCTTCCCATTTGACTCTGCTTGTCGGAAGGTCGCAAAAAATAGATCACGTAACCCAGGGACCCTACAACCAGTGGTGAGTTGCCCCCGGTTCGGACCGGTTCGCAAGAACCAGTAGTAAAACTGGCGGGAGGCTCCGCCCACTGACCCGGACGTCATTGTAAGGGATCTGCACATGAGTAGAAGCGAGCGCGCAAGCGCGATGCGAACCGGTAGTAAAGGTAAGTAGAACCCACCCCTGACTACAACCATCATAAATATGGACCAGTTGCCAAGCATCCAAATTTCGATCACGTGACCATGAGGATGCTGCAACGGTCGTAAGTGTGAAAAAACGGTCATAAGCCACTTTGTTCAGTGCCGTTGTAACTTTGAACAGTCACTAAATTGTCTGAACTGTGTAAGTCAAGGTCTGCCTATAAAGCGATTTCCCCCAAGTGTCACTATCTTTCTTTTGCTTATCCCTAATGGATCCCTCTTCTTTTAATTTTTCCAAACTATCAAATTATAAAAAGCTCTATCTCTCCCGTTCTAATACGCACGCACGCACGCACACACACACACACACACACACACACATGGATTTATGTTTCAGTTGTCAACTTGAGAATATGTTCTTGTCTTCAATTTCCTTGCAATTACAGGCCTCTCTACCTGACTGGCTCATGGCTTGTAACCTTTGATGAATGTTCTTGGCCTATAAAACAAATGCATAATTGATTAGAACTATTATACTATTTAGAATGAAATACAATGATAGTTACATTGGTCCTTTGGGGAAAAAAATCCACTGTAAGGCAATATTGGTATAGGATAGTGATGGCTAACTTTTTTGCTGTCGCATGCCAAAAGCGGGGGGGGTGGGGTGCGGAGGGGTCGTGCACATGCATGTGCCCACACCCATAATTCAATGCACCCTGCCCCCCTTGGATGTGCATGTGACACCACCCCCCTGCGCTCCCCCCGCTTTTTGCATGTGATGGCATGGTGGGCCCGCTTTTTCGCCCTCCCCAGGCTCCAGAGGCTTTCTAGGAGCCTGGGGAGGGTGAAAACGGCCTTCCCCACCCTCCCAGAGGCCCTCCGGAGGCAGGAAATGACCCGTTTCCCAACTTCCGGTGGGCCCAGAAGGCTCAAAAATCAGCTGGCCGGTGCGCACATGAACGCTGGAGCTTAGCTAGAGCAACGATCGCGTGCCCACAGATATTTCTACACTTGCCACCTGGGTATAGGACCAACCAAAATGCTATTTCATATGCACGTCTCGACAGTCTGCAGAATTTTTCAGGTGATAAGATTTTACAAAGGGATTGGGGAGGATGTCCAATGATTACAGCAGGCATTTCATCCATTATATTTGTGAGATCTGAAGTTTAAAATAATATTATTAATAATAGTAATATAATAATTTTAGTAATAGTATTCAGTCCCAAAACAATTGGAGCATCACTTGAACATCATCAATATTGACAAATTCACCATCGGTCAATTGCAAAAGGCAGTGTTACTTAGAACAGCTTATATCCTGTGACAGTACCTCTAACTCCGTGAAACATCTACATGTGCCTATCCCAGGTCCTTGGGAAGGATTCGATAGGTGGATAAAAATGCCAAATCTGGTCCGAACATCTGGTTGACTGTGTGGTAAACCTTAATAATGTTATTAAAAGAATACATTTTATAGACAAATTTAGTGAATTTGGAAAATATAATCACTGATCCTGAGCAGAATTTTGCAACTCACCTCACAGGGTTGTTGTTGGTGTGGGGAAAATAGGAAGAGGGAGGTGTGTCAGATATCTTTGTCTCCTTGAGCTATTCATAAAAATCATAACAGTGGGATGCAAATAAATATATGGTAAGAGAAAAGGGAATACCGAATCTAGTATACACTTCAAGCTTAGTTTACACACAACACTTCTCCATACCATTCTAAATTCTACCAGTTTATGCCCCAAAGTAGAGGGGGCTAGGTTAAGCAATATACCATCTTTTGTCCTTTAAGTTTCTCACCAGTTTTCCTGAAGAGAGAATGTCTTCCTCTCTTTGAAAAAAGAATTATGCCATAAAGAGTAGACGGTATGTGGCTAAGTAAAAAGCTTGATCTGTTCTAAATCACTTTTCTCAGACATTATCCAAAGCTTCTATGATCACCATCCCAGCCCCAGAGATTCTGTTTTTCTCAGAGCTGTAAATCCATTTCTCTGTTGTGTATCTCCGTTCCTATTCTTTTGTAGCCCCTTTTAATAACGGCAATCACTGTTTTCCTTTAATTTCTTTGCTTTTACACGGCCAAGTCTGCGAAGATCTCATGCTGAAAAAAATCTCAAAAGTGTTACTTGGATACCTGTGTTTCTGTTACACCCGTTTCTTCCATCTTTCAGAGAGTTGGGCTTGCTTTAAAGAGGGAAGAAGTAGGAAGTGACAAATTCTGTAGAGCTGGCATGGAGTCTTACCAGTCTGTTGGCTGCCAACACTCAAGAGCGTCTGAAAATCTCGTATGCAAATCTCACGCTAATGTGCTGTTCTCCTTAAAAAAATCTCCTGCTGCTGAATAATGAAAATTGATTTTTTTTTTAAATTTGAGATAAAACTCTCTAGGATTCATTGTTGCCAAAAAGGGAGCGAAATGAACGGAAAGCTGCTTTTCAGACTTCATTATGGAGGGATGGAAACTGAAAATTTTATAATATATTGTTCTGCTTTAGATAATAGGCGTAACACAGACAGACAGACAAACAGATCGTTGGATAGATGCAATGGGTTGAAGGCAGACAAAGTTGCACAGGTAGTTCTTGAATTACAACTGTAACGTAGCCTGTCCATTGTGGTCATAACTCATGATTGTCGTAAAGCAAATGTCGTGGCCATTAAGTGAACCAATTGGGGGTGGGCTTCAAATTTTTTAGCAAGGGGTTCTCTGCCCTATTGCTGGGTGGGCGTGGCCATGATGGGTGTGGTGTAGTCGGCCTGCTGCACCACAGCATGGGGCGTTTTTGTCCTCCCCGGGCTCCAGAGGCTTTCTTTGAGCCTCCAGGAGGGCGAAAATCGCCTCCCTAGGTTTCAGAGGCACTTTGGAGGCCAGAAACGGGTCCGTTTCCGGCCTTCCAGAACTTGCGGTAGGCCCATTTTTCATCCTCCCCAAGCCTCCGCGCGCACCCTGCACTTATCTGCATCTAAAACGGGCCGCTTGAGGACTCCTGGGAGGGGCAGGGTGGGATGGGCGGGGCCAGGCATGAGTGGGATTTGGGGGTTCTCCAAACTGCCCAGAATCTTAGTTAGAGATTCTTCCGACCCCCTGCGAGCCCCCAGCAGCCCACCCTGGGAACCAATGGTTCGTTATGGCTGCCATTTTACCCAAAATGGGAAGTAAAAGCCAGCTTTCAGCTAAACCATCATAAAACATAGTCAAGTGACCACAGGACACTGCATGTGGCCATGAATGCAGGCTAAATGCTGAGCAGCTGAAGTGCAGTCATGTGACCACGGGGAGTGGGGGGGGGAGTGACTGCCAGAAGTTTGAATCCAGGTTGCAAATCTCCCACAGGTAGGCCTGACATAACTTCGAATGGTCGCTAAACGACCAGTCATAACACAACTCAAGATTACCTATACTTAGAAAGGAACTATTGTTTTATGTAGAGAGAGAGAAGCAACTTAGAACTAAGGAGAAATTTCCTGACAGTTAGAACAATTCATCAGTGGAACAACTTGCCTCCAGAAGTTGTGATTGCTCCAACACTGGAAGTTTTTAAGAAGATGTTGGATAACCATTTGTCTGAAGTGGTGTAGGGTTTCCTGCCTAAGCAGGGGGTTGGACTAGAAGACCTCCAAGGTCCCTTCCAACCATGTTATTCTATTTCTATGTCTATTGGAGCTTACATTTGTTGTGCTTGTTATATTGATTCCTTTAACCTTTTTCTGTATTACTAATAACAAACAAACTTGTTAGAGTCAAAGCGGTTTTTAGATGCCCAGAATAAGTAAGTGTTGAAGTTCGAAGTAACAGTGACACTGAAAAAAGTGACTTTAGGACCGGTTTTCACCCTTACGACCGTTAACAGCATCTTCACAGTCACATGATCAAAATTCAACCTCTTGGCAACTGACTTGTACTTATGATGGTTGCAGAGTCCATTGGCAAGTGGTTTCCGACCAGCAAAGTCAATGGGAGAAGCCAGATTCACTTAATGACTGTGTGATTCATTTAACAACTGTGGCAAAAAAAAAAGATCACGGAATGGGGTACAATTCACTGAACAACCGCCTAGCCTAGGAATTTTGAGCTCAGTTGTGGTCGTAAGTCGAAGACTACCTGTAGAAGTAGTCCTCCTCCATTCAGGAGTCTGTTTGAAGGAATCCTTACTATTTTGTCTTCGTGTTAGATCTCAAGATAGAGGAACGTCTCTGTATGTGTGTGCGCAGGCACGTCTTTTCTATATATGTATTTTTCTTAACTGTTGATTCTCCCGCGGGAATCAGTTATACTGTGGGATTTGATCTTCCATTTATGGAAATGCGTGCAATGATTCTCTCTTACTTTGCAGCTGGTAATTTTAATGTACAATATATCAAACGTTCTCAAAATACAAGTGCAATAATATTCAGAAACTTCTTCTCACACTCCTCCAGGCTAAGCATTGAATGTGTCACAATGAGTTAATTAAACACCTATCTGAAGATAAGCTGTTGAAGGGCAATAACATAAAATCCACTTGTCCCATTTTTAGGAAGCAGGAGAGGCTCTGTGGAGGCAAAGTAGGAACCTTAGAATAGTTCTTATTATAATTCAACTCGGTTTAGCCAGGAGTAAAACTATAGAGCTAGGCGTGAATTTCTCTTACACGATGCCACTACGGCTGAATGATTCATGATTAATATTGATCATGAAGCAGAACATGCGACTTTGATCTGATTCTTGTTAATCCTAGAATACCTCAAGAATGATTGTCATCAAGCTGCGTATTTCTTGAACAAAACAAAACATGCTTGAAAAATCTGACTTGAGCGGAAATGGAGAAATCTCTTTACTTCCAATTAATATCATTTTTGCACACGTTCATACATCAACTGGTTTGCATTAATAAGGAATTCCCATGTTCATCTTTCAAGGAAAACAAGTCTTCTTTAAAAAATATGGACATAACTGATTGAATCATGATGTAGATAGATAGATAGATAGATAGATAGATAGATAGATAGATAGATAGATAGATAGATAGATAGATAGATATTCATGCTCCTGGAAGCACGAAGCCGAGAACACCAGCCTGAAGATGACGAATGAGACTTTGTCGAAACGTCGCCAAGATACTTCCAATTTTACATGGGAGAAGACCCGAATAACCAAAGACCTACATAGATAGATAGATAGATAGATAGATAGATAGATAGATAGATAGATAGATAGATAGATAGATAGATAGATAGAAAAGATAGATAGACAGACAGACAGATGATAGCTAGACAGACAGACACACATTACATCCACCCCTTTTCATTTATTATTTTTCTTTATCCCACCTTTTTTATTTTTTATAAATCACTCAAAACGACGAACACAACTCCTTGCTCTTCCTATTTTCCCCACAACAACAATCCTGTAAGGCTGAAAAAGAGTGACCGGCCCAAAATCACGCAGCTCAGCCACTCATGGCTAAAGCGGGATTATAATTCACAATCTTCTGGTGATTGGCCCAAAGTCACCCAGCCATCATTCATGCCAAGGAAGAACTGGAACTCACAGTGTCCTGGATTTTAGCCAGGTGCCTTAACTGTTAGACCAAACTGTCTTTCAAAGAAGAAAAACTAATATGATTAAAGGCCTGGAGACTAAAACATATGAAGAACGGCTGCAGGATTTGGGTTCGGCTCCTCTAGAGAAACCACGTCTATGGACACGGTGGCTCAGTGGGTAAGAAGCTGAGCTTTGTTGATCAAAAGGTCGGCAGTTCAGCAGTTCGAATCCCTAGTGCCGCGTAATAAGTTGAGCTCCCATTACTTGTCCCAGCTCCTGCCAACCTAGCAGTTCGAAAGCAGGTAAAAAAATGCAAATAGAAAAATAGGGACCACCTTTGGTGGGAAGGGAACAGCGTTCTGTGTGCCTTTGGCGTTGAGTCATGCTGGCCACATGACCACAGAGACATCTTCGGACAGCACTGGCTCTTCGGCTTTCAAACGGAGATGAGCACCGCCCCCTAGAGTCTGGAATGACTAGCACATATGTGTGAAGGGAACCTTTACCTTTATCTTTAGTCTAGAGAAAAGGAGGACTGCGGGGGGGGGGACATGATAGCAGTATTCTAGTATTTGAGAGGCTGCCACAAAGAGGAGGGGGTCAATTTATTTTCCAAAGCACCAGAGTGCAGGACGAAAAACAATGTATGGAAACTAACCAAGGAGAAAAGCAACCTGGAATTGAGGAGAAAGTTCCTAACAGTGAGGACCATCAACCTTCCCCTTCCTCCTCCCCTTCCTCCCAAGCTGCACATAGCTGTTGTTCTTGAATCATTGAGAACCTAAAACTGTGCTGAAACATTAAAGGAACCTATCAAAGAAAACCTCCGGTTGTAGGAGTGGATCCCTGCCTAGGGCAGCCGATTGAACTAGGTGATCTCCTAGATAACTTCCAGTTTTTACATTCTATGATTCTAACACCCAAGGACTATAGATCTGGTTAATTCTTACAGGAATCTGCTTTGCTCTATTTTTTTTTCTCCAACTCTACATATTTAGCAGTGTAAGACATTAAATAAATGGTAAACATGCATTTTGGCTAGGCCTAGATCTGTGATGGCGAACCTATGGTACATGTGCCACAGGTGGCACGCAGAGCCATATATGTGAGCACACGAGCGCTGCCCTACCTCAGCTCCAGCACACGCTGGCCAGCTGATTTTCGGGCCTTCCGGGACCACTGGAGGCTGTTTCCAGCCTCTGGAGGGCCTCTGGAGGGGGTGGGGAAGGCCGTTTTCACCCTCCCCAGGCTCCAAGAAAGCCTCTGGAGCCTGGGAAGGGCAAAAAATAGGCCTACTGGGCCCACCAGGCCATTGCGTGCCAAAAGTGGGGTAAGCACGCACATGCGCAGGGGGGCGAGGTGCATTGAATTATGGGTGTGGGCACGCATGTGCGCTCCCTCCCGCGCTCCCCACTTTTGGCACACGATGGCAAAATGGTTAGCCTTCATTGGCCTAGATGACGACAGAGAAATACCGTGATGTGCTCTCCATGATTTTCACTTAGTAATATCTACTGGGGGGGTGGGGGGATGGCTATTTTGGATAAAAGCTCTGTGAATTCAGGCATACCTTTAATTACTCCCCCCCCCCACTCCCTGAAGCCATCCAGGTATTACTTAACAGCAATCAGCACCCAAAATAAAATCACATGAAGCTTCATCGCTGATGTGGGATCTTTTGTTAGTTTTAAAATCCAGATGGCCAATTCTTTCGTTCTTTTTAATTCTTTTCGCTGCCTCTGGGCTGTAGGCTCCTCCTGCCTTTGCTAAGATGCTCTTAGACTCTTCTGAATGCTTAATTACTCAATGAGATTTAGATTTAAACCAAATGGGATGAGATAACGGTTTAGTCCTGTCCTCGCCATCCTGTGATCAAAGCAGAGCTTCTCGGTATAAAATATCTATAGGTGAGAGTTTATCAGGAGATTGACATGAAGGTCTTCCTTATTGAAACTGACAGATGCCCCTGAGTGATTATTATTTCATGTCAGCTGTGTCATAGGAGATAATATATATATGGCTCTGCTCATGTGCCCTCCTGACCTGATTCAATAAAAATAGTGATTAGATAGTGGTGATTTGTGTGCCTTAATCTCTGGCTAAGATTACTCTTAACGAAAGGCGCCAACCTTAGATGAACTTGTTATCTTTCCTCACCAATCCTCAGTGCTTTTTGCATTCTTCATTACTATAGCAACAACCATCTCGTGCAACTGCTTAAGCATTCCATGTATATGGTCAACTTTCTCCTCCATTGTCCAGCGAGACCTTATATGGGAGAGTTTCATTTTCGTTTTCACCCTGCCAACAAAAGTGTGTATAGTCAAGGCTATGGTTTTCCCAGTTGCAATGCATGGCTGTGAAAGTTGGACCTTAAGGAAGGCTGAGCGCCAAAGAATTGAGGCCTTTGAACTATGGTGCTGGAGAAGAATCCTGCGAGTCCCTTCGACTGCAAAGCGATCAAACCGGTCAGTCCAAGAGGAGATCAACCCTGACTGCTCTTTAGAAGCCAGATCCTGAAGAGGAAACTCAAATACTTTGGCCACCTAATGAGAAGGAAGGACTCAATGGAGAAGAGCCTAATGCTGGGAAAGATTGAGGACAAAAGAAGAAGGGACGACAGAGAACGAGGTGGCTGGATGGAGTGACTGAAGCAGTATGCGTGAGCTTAATTAGACTCCAGAGGATGCTAGAGCACAGGAAGGCCTGGAGAAACATTGTCCATGGGGTCACGATGGGTCGGACACGACTTTGCAACTAACAATAACAAGAAGTTTCCAAATCTTCTCTAAACAATATCATGCCCCAGTTCCACAACAGGGACAGCAGCACAGAAAAGCATTCTAGATGGTGTTTAGGGTTAGTCTAATTTTTGACAAACTTTAATAGAATCTCAATTAAAGTGGACTCAGAAGCAAAACTAGGTTATTCATCCAATTAGTTCTCCAGAATGTTCAGTTTTTACCAGACTCCATATCTAAAGAGATGGTTTGGTCTGGAGGTTAAGGTGTCTTGGCAAATTGAAGATTGTAGACTTCAGCTCCCAAAATTCCCATCCTGGCTGGGGAATTCTGAGAGTTGAAGTCCACAAGTTTAAAGTCACCAAATTTGGAGATCCCTGGACTAGTTGTTAGAAGACTATGAGGTCTACTCCTGTGCTTTGTTACGTACTGTAAACCAGCTGGATGACTTGGGACTGATCATTCTGTCAGATCAACCCAATTTATGGTCTGTTTTTGTGGGGGAAAGAGGAGGTAACGACATTAGAGTCACTATGGGAGGTTTCCAAATTTGATGCATAAATAAAAGGAATGAATAAATAAATTATGCTGCCTTGAGGTGACATCTTCATCATCTTGGCTTTTCCCAGATCAGTGTATTAGGACTACCAATCCCCCAAAATTTACTGGGGATGCCAGGAGTTATCATCATAGTATATCTAAAAGGCACCCAATGGCTTACCTCATTTGAAATTGTAGTTCATCCCAAAATGAATTGAATAAGATAAGACAGAAATGAGACCAATGGCAGATTTTCCAAATTCATGAAATCTATGTCATTGCGGGGAGCTCATTTTTGCACGCATGCTGAACATCCTAGGTTGAACTCTGGCATATCTTGATCTATCAAGTGAAATACATTGCTGAGCATCTGGTTGGGATAGATAGTGGACCAGTGGTCTTTTTCGGTGTACAGGACATTCATATATAGATTGATCACTTTATTTAAAAATTCAGAAAGATTTTGACCAGCACATTAGCTTTTCATGATACGTGAGTGTTTAACAGAATAAAAGAATAGCAGTGTTGGAAGGGACATTAGAGGACTTCTAGTCCAACTCCTGCTATACCATTTTAGACAAATTGCTCTCCAATCTTTTCTTAAAAACTTCTAGTGATGGAGCACCCACAACTTATGAAGGGCAACCTGTTCCATTGCTCAATTGTTCTCACTGCCAGGAAATTTCTCCTTAGTTCTAGTTTGCTTCTCTCCTTGATTAGTTTCCATCCTTTGTTTTTTTGTTTTGCCTTTAGATGCTTTGGAGAAGAGGTTGATTCCCTACTTCTTTGTGGCAGCCTCTCAAATATTGGAACAGTGCTATCATGTCCTCCATAAATATTTAGTCCTATATAAATATTTAGTCCTGTATTAAATTTTATTCCAATTTCACAATGGACATTGCTCATTGTGAAATCCATACCAGAAATGATCAGAAAGAAGCCAAAATTGACTTACTCATATTTGATTTGCTTCTTCTATTTCACTGCCCTTTCATTCATCTTGTTTCACCTCTTCAGATGTAGTCCTGTCACTAGTATCTGTATCACCCAGAAGGTTTCTACCTTCCTTAGTCATTATATCTTCAAGAAGTTAATTGGATACTTTCGTTTCTATGATGGAGGCTCTGTGAGATTAACAACCACTCCTTATCACCTTAAACTGACTGTAGAATGTGGCCGTTGCCTGTCAGACATTGTCTTAATTATCCTTTAAATTCATCCATGATAACGTTGTCACACTGACTGCACAAGGAATACAAGCGAGAGACAAAAAGTCTTTGGAAGAAATTCAGAAAACGTCGTTTAGTATGGTGGAATCAAACGTGTATTGATCCTGTAAACGATTCCCAAAATAAGATATTGCAGCTTATCTCTACCAAACTGTTTCCTTTTTATTGCCTCGTATCACAATATAATTTCGTTAGAGATGGTGCTATTGGAAGGACTACAATGTGGTGGGTGATCTAACATCATGTAAGGATGATGCATAGCAACTCCTAAAAGATAACAGTTTTGGAAAAAATCCTAACAGAAAAACTATAAATTGGTCCTCAAGGTAAAACTGAGAAATATGGAAATGTACATGTCATTTTGAAAATCAAGAATCAGTTACCCAACTACAGGTCATCTCACACTGGCCACTACTGTGAGATGACTTCAGTGCTCATTTTGAAGGACCATTTTTCCCCACTCACATCTACCAGGCCCACCAGAGCGAGGAGCCAGGCAATATTACAGGTCCCTTCTTCTAAGGAAGTCCATCTAGCAGGACCAAGAGGGCCTTTCCTGTGGTGGCTCCCTCCCTATGGAACATCATCCCCATGGAGATGAGATTGGCCCCCACTTTGATCCTCTTTCACAAAGCCCTGAATATCTGGTTTGGCCAACGGGACTGGGGACCCAGAGTGTGATGAAGTCCCTTCAAATGTCTCATTTGATTGTTGTCGCAAGATGGGGAATAAAGGGTTATTCCTTTCTTATTGTTTTTGTACTTGGCTTTTAGTTTTGTAAGCTGCCCGGATTCACTGAGAGTGAGTTGAGTAGCCAGATAAATTTTCTTAAATAAATAAAATGGGCAGAGGTGGCGAACCTTTTACTCACCGAGTGCCGAACAGATCCATGCGCTTTGCTTGTGCGGGTGCCATCCATGCTAACGCGTGGCTCCTCCCCCATGTGCTGCATGGCCAACCACACCAGCTGCATATGCATGTGTTTTTTGCATGCGCATTGCACGCACGCAAACACTGTCTGCGCATGTGCACGCTGGGCACCAGTACTCTCAGTATACGCACGTTTGCACATGCCCAGGAGAGCTGTGAAGACCAGCTGGGCCCCCTGAATTGCACACATGCGCAATGGAGGCCCAAACACCAGCTGCACATGGGCACACACACATGCGCAGCTGCAGCTGAGTTGGGCGACAGCTCAGGTGCCCGGAAAAATGGCTCTGTGTACCACTTCTAACATGCATGCCGTAGGTTTGCCATCACAGGTAAAGGGTTTTCTGCCTAAGCAGGGAGTTGGACTAGCTGTTTATTCTATTCTATTCTATTCTATTCTATTCTATTCTATTCTATTCTATTCTATTCTATTCTATTCTATTCTATTCTATTATTCTACTCTACTCTACTCTACTCTACTCCATTTCATTATTCTATTCTATTCTATTCTATTCTATTCTATTCTATTCTATTCTATTCTATTATTCTATTCTATTCTATTCTATTCTACTCTACTCTACTCTACTCTACTCCATTTCATTATTCTATTCTATTCTATTCTATTCTATTCTATTCTATTCTATTCTATTCTACTCTACTCTACTCTACTCTACTCTACTCTACTCTACTCTACTCCATTTCATTATTCTATTCTATTCTATTCTATTCTATTCTATTCTATTCTATTCTATTCTATTCTATTCTATTCTATTCTACTCTACTCTACTCTACTCTACTCTACTCCATTTCATTATTCTATTCTATTCTATTCTATTCTATTCTATTCTATTCTATTCTATTCTATTCTATTCTATTCTATTCTACTCTACTCTACTCTACTCTACTCTACTCTACTCCATTTCATTATTCTATTCTATTCTATTCTATTCTATTCTATTCTATTCTATTCTATTCTATTCTATTCTACTCTACTCTACTCTACTCTACTCTACTCTACTCTACTCCATTTCATTATTCTATTCTGTTCTGTTCTGTTCTGTTCTGTTCTGTTCTGTTCTGTTCTGTTCTATTCTATTATACTATTCTATTCTATTCTATTCTATTCTATTCTATTCTATTCTATTCTATTCTATTCTATTCTAATTTGTTTCTGATTCTATTCTATTCATTTCTATTTATTTCTATTCTATTCTAAATGAATCAATATTGCTAATAGGGATGAACAGATAGGAGTATATCTTGATAATCCTTCTGAAATGCTCACATCCTTCATGTCGCAGAGCTTCAGGTTTCCTGAAAATCACCTCCTTCCATAGGAGTTTGTTTGGACAGTGAAGTAATGAATGAATTTGAGTTCTTCTCAACTTATTTGCAGAGCATATCTGTCAGGAAGGGAATTTAGTTGGTAGCTATATACTTGTTTGGGAAATGTTGCTCCCATAAGCAAGGATATTGTTTCAGTGCCAAAGCCTTTTAAAGAACTTTGAATTCTAAATTGGCTGGTTTTACGGTGCTTTTATCTTCTGGTTTTAATTAATCAATTAATTTAGGAAATTTATATGCTGCCCATTCCCTTAATGGTGGTAGGCAGCTTACAAAGATACAATAAAAGTACCCATTAAAAAAAAAATCACTGAAAGCATAGCAAAAATCTTAAACAGTCGTATTAAAAAGGCTTGGGCAAATGAATATGCTAAGTGTCCTTCTAAACTGTAACCAGAAAGGGGCCTGATTCCATTCCAAATGCATTTTATTGCATAACAAAAGCTACCTTGGGAAAAAGCAGTATTTAATGTTGATGTTAGATATATCAGCGGTATTATGGCTCAGTGGTTAAAGACACCGAGCTTGTCATCTTAGAACATCCTGGGTTCAAGACCTGAGCACCATGTGATGGAGCAAGCTCCCATTATCTGGCCCAGCTCCTGCCCACCTAACTGTTCCAAGGCAGCAAATGCAAATAGATAAATAGGTACCACTTCGGTGGGAACGTAGCAGCGTTTCATGCACTTTTGGCATACAGTCATGCTGGCCACATGACCACAGAAATTGTCTTCAGGTAACACTGGTTCCCTCAGATAAGAAATGAGCACATCCTCCTTGGATGGATGGATGGACAGACGAATGGATGGATGGATGGATGGAAGGAAGGAAGGAAGGAAGGAAGGAAGGAAGGAAGGAAGGAAGGAAGGAAGATGGAAGGATGGATAGATAGGTGGATGGATGGATGGATGGAAGGAAGGATGGATGGAAGGAAGGAACGAAGGAAGGAAGATGGATGGATGGAAGGAAGGAAGGGTGGGTGGGTGGGTGGATGGATGGATGTACGGATGGATTTAAAACATTTATATATCAGAAATTATGGGATAGATAATTCTGCATGTAGTTTAAAGCTATTTATATACCAAATGCTTTGGACTCAGAAAACAACTGTAACTATTTCAGCATAGAAAGTGTTTCTCCGCCTTGTGAAACATGCTGGCTGGGGAATTCTGGGAATTGAAGTCCATAGTTCTTCAAGTGGCCAAGTTGTGAGAAACACTAGCATAGACTGATGTTCTCCTCCAAGACACGAAACCAAATTGGGGTGGGTTACAAATTGCAAGCAAGAAACCCGTCCATAGTAATTATTTCCTAACTAACTTCATCCTGCAGTACAACCACAAGCCAGAATTCTTAACTGTTTTACTTGTTTTTGACAGTTTAGCATTTATAACTTTAAGTATTAAAATAGCCCTACTCTCAGCAGGGTTTTCATCTTTGCATTTCCCCTCCCTGGTGCTATGTTCTTTCAGTACGGACCACCTGGGTGTTGTCAGTGGTTACCTTTTAAAAAATTACTTTATGTCTTTATTTTTGTAGCAAAGCATTTTTTTAAAAAACAAAAAGGAACTTAAAAAATACAAACTAAGAAAAGAAAATGGGAGAAAAGAAAAAATAGTACCATAGTTTATACTTATCAATATGGGAAGTGCTCAACTTACGCCCACAATCAGGGCTAGAATTTTTGTTGCTAAGCAAGGTGAATGCTAAGTGAGTCACCTGATTTTATCACCTTTTTGCCATGGTTCTTAACTGAATCCCTGCAATCCTGAAAGCAACTCACACAGTTGTTAACCTCCGATGACTTTGCTTGTCAGAAGCTGGCTAGGAAGATCACAAATTGGCAATCGCATCCCCAGGATAACGCAACCATCATAAATACACACCAGATTGTAAAGCGCCTGGATTTTGACCACATGAACACAGGGATGCTATAACCATCGTAAGGGCAAGTACCAGTCGTAACATGCTTTTTTCAATGCCATTGTAATGTCCAATGGTCCCTAAATGAGTGGTTGTAGTTTGAGGGCTGACTGTAATCTCTAGTTTACCAATGAATTCACTACTGCAGGGGTGTCAAACTCAATATCATTGAGGGCAGCATCAGGGTTGTGTTTGATTTCGATGGGCTGGGGGGGGGGCATGGCCAGCTCGACATCACACATGTCGGGGGTACCTGTGGTGGCCAAGTGCTAAGAATAGAATAGAATAGAATAGAATAGAATAGAATAGAATAGAATAGAATAGAATAGAATAGAATAGAATAGAATAGAATAGAATAGAAAATATGGAATAGAAACAGAAACAGAAACAGAAACAGAGTAGAGTAGAGTAGAGTAGAGTAGAGTAGAGTAGAGTAGAGTAGAGTAGAGTAGAGAGATAGAGTAGAGTAGAGTAGAGTAGAGTAGAGTAGAATTCTTTATTGGCCAAGTGTGATTGGACACACAAGGAATTTGTCTTTGGTGCATAGGCTCTCAGTGTACATAAAAAGACAAGATACATTCATCAAGGATCACAAGGTACAACACTTAATGATAGTCATAAGGTACAAATAAGCAATCAAATCATACTAGGAAACAATATCAATATAGATCGTAAGAATACAAGCAACAAAGTTACAGTCATGCAGTCATAACTGGGACGAGATGAGTGATAGGAACGATGAGAAGACTAATAGTAATCATAATGCAGCCTTAGTAAATAGTTCGACAGTGTTGAAGAAATTATTTGTTTAGCAGAGTGATGTCGGGAAAAAACTGTCCTTGTGTCTAGTTGTTCTGGTGTGCAGTGCTCTATAACGTCGTTTTGAGGGCAGGAGCTGAAACAATTTATGTCCAGGAAGCGAGGGGTCTGTAAATATTTTCACAGCCCTCTTTTTGGCTCGTGCAGTATACAGCTCCTCAATGGAAGGCAGGTTGGTAGCCATAGTTTTTTCTAAGACTCTAATTATCCTCTGAAGTCTGTGTCTGTCTTGTTGGGTTGCAGAACCAAACCAGAAAGTAATAGAGGGAGGACATCCCTCAGACCTTCCCTCCCACTCATTATAATCTCCTTCCTTCCTTCCTTTTCTTCTTTTTCCTTCCCTCTCATTCTCCTTTCCTCTTCCTTCCCCTCTTTCCTTCTTTTTCCTTCCTTGCTCTCTTCCCATCTTCCCTTCTTCGTCTTTCCTCTTTCCCTTTCTCCTTTCCTGTCCCTTCTTGCATGCTCAAATGCAAAAGAGGAAACATTTCTCCTTTTGTTTTGTTTTTTAGTTTGTTTTGCTAGTCCTCTGCCGGCAAAAAGCAAAGGACCGGCCCCGGTGCTTTTGCCAGCGAAAATGGACCCTGGGAGGGTCGTGTGCAGAGACATCGCAGGATGGTCCTTCACTGTTTCCAGAGTGGCACCGTGGGCCAGATCGAAGTACCCCACAGGCCAGATCCGGCCCATGGGCCTTGAGTTTGATACCCCTGCATACTCCTGTAATATGAACAGTGTGTAAATTCCCACTCTAGGTGATGGCTATGCATATCTATTTTCTTTCCTTTTTTTCATCTCTCCTACCGTGTTTCCCTGAAAATAAGACCCTTATTTTCAGAGAAATAAAGCCTTATTTTCAGGAAGATCTTATTATTTTGAGGCGTGTGGAGCAAGATGGGGCTCCTCTTGCCATCCTACCTGACTTCCAGCTCTGCGTTTAAATATTTTCAGGGAGGGCTTATTTTAGCACAAAATAATAATCGGGCACTCAAAAGCCCGATTGGGCTTATTATCAGGGGATGTCTTGTTTTCAGGGAAAGAAGCAGTGGTAGGATTCAGCCAGTTCGCACCACTTCGGGAGAACCGGTTGTTAACTTTCTGAGCAGTTTGGCAAACTGGTTGTTGGAAGAAATCATTAGGGCAGAGAACCGGTTGTTAAATTACTTGAATCCCATCACTGGAAACAGAGTGATCAACCGATAGGAGTAGAGTACTCTATCCCCTGTTTCTCCTCAAAATGGCAGTTCGAAAGGCTGGCGGCCTTGGGGGTTGCATGTTTAGGATTTGTTTATTTCACGAATGAAGGGCGAATATACGTGTCCGAGGTTAATATTGCCGGATCCAATTTGGGTTGGGTCATCAGGACCAGAGATTTAGTCTTCCGAACTTTCGGACTCATGTTGGAGCCCGTCCTCAGGAATCTTCTCTCTAGCAGAATTAGTGTTAGAGACACAGGGACCCAGTGACTGATGGGGATTGGATTGATTTATTTGTGTCCTGCCTTTGCTAAATTAAATGACTCAAGCTGGCCAAGATGCCTAATATGCCTTCTGACTCCTACTTTCCTCACAACCAAACTCTGAGAGGTGGGTTGGGCTGAGCAAGAGTGACTGGCCTGAGCCATCCAGCGGGTTTCATGGCTAAGGCAGGACTTGAACTCACAGTCTCCTGCTTTCCAGGCTTGTGCATTAACCACTAGACTAGACCAATGCTTCACTCAGGAATTTTTTCTCAGTTTGTTGGAATGCAAGCAGGTGAAGGTTGCATCCCAACAAGAGAGAATAATGGTCAACATTTTTCTCTCTTTCTCTCTATTTTCTCTTTCTCTCTTTTTTCTCTTTCTCTCTGTCTTTTTCTTTCTCTCTTTCTCCCACCTCTTTCTGTCTTTTTCTCACACTCTTTTTCTTTTTTTTCTCTTTCTTTCTTTCTCCATCTTTCTCCTTCTCTTTCTCTTTTTCCTTCTCTTTCTCTCAATCTTGTCAGGATGCTTGAAGGTGCAGCCTCTCAAGAAGAAGCTTTTGAGCCAGCTGTCTTCAGCAATATTTTGATGGTTTGCATCCAAGACTGCAAAGCAGAAGTGCTGGGAATGCCAAGCATAGTTCAGATCTGTATCATTAATTTCCCCACAGTCTCAGAAGAAAAAGTTTAGCAAGAAGTGAATGACACAAAAGTGATTCTTTAAAAAAAAAAAAAGTTGCAGTTGTAATAGTGAGAATTACGGGGATATTTTTATTTTATTTTATTTTATTTTATTATTTATTTATTTATTTGTCAAGAACGTATTAGGTAATATATATAAGTATAAGCATGCATTGAATGCATAAAATTGATACAAATAGAGGTAAACATTAGGACAGGGACGGTAGGCACGCTGGTGCGCTTATGCACACCCCTTGCAGACCTCTTAGGAATGGGGTGAAGTCAACAGTAGACAGTTTTAGGTTAAAATTTCGGGGTTTGGGGATGAAACCACAGAGTCAGGTAGTGCATTCCAGGCATTGACCACTCTGTTGCTGAAGTCGTATTTTCTGCAATCGAGTCTGGAGTTGTTCACTTTAAGTTTGTGTCTATTGTGTGCTTGTGTATTGTTGTGGTTGAAACTGACGTATTCATTGACAGGTAGGACGTTGTAGCAGATAATTTTATGAGCTACGCTTAGGTCAGACCGAAGGCGGCGTAGTTTGTTTTCTAAGTTCAGAATTTCAAGTCTGGTGGCATAGGGGATTTTGTTGTATTCCCTTTGCTGCGAGCCCGTGTCACTTCCACTAATTTCACAAGAGAGGAAAGCAAGGGAGCAGTGGGCCTCTCTGAGAAGAAAGATGCTTACAGGGAAGAAAAGGGAAAAAAATCAGAAGTTTGCACTGTCCCCCTGCGCAACTGCATTGAAAAGCATCCCCCACTCCCCTAGGAAACCTTTCCACGATCCTCTTCTTAACTCGAGCCTTTTTTTTTAAAGGTGGACTTGCTAACATTCCATTCATAAAATGGAACGATTTCATTTTATTAATAAAATAATTTGAAGTTTCTTTAGAAGTCTCCAAGATGTTAGAGGTATTACGAAAATCAAAACAGCAAACTGAAAATGCAAACTGAGAAAAGAAAGAAAAAATAAGAAAAGAAAAACCATATTTTATACTTACGAACAAAGGTAGTCCTCAAGTTAGAACCACGATTGGGACCAGAACTGCTAAGCAAGGTAGCTGTTTAGTGAGTCATCTGATCTTAATACCTTTTTGCTTCGTTAGACATAAAATATCTATTCCATCCACCCATCTATCTATCTATCTATCTATCTATCTATCTATCTATCTATCTATCTATCTATCTATCTATCTATCTATCTATCATAATAGTGCTTAGACTTAAATACCACTTCACAGTGCTTTAAAGCCCTCTCTAAGCAGTTTACAGAGTCAGCATATTGCCCCCCACAATCTGGGTCCTCATTTTATGCACCTCAGAAGGATGGAAGGCTGAGTCAACTTTGAGCCCATCAAAGGAGGATCGAACTCCTGTCAGTTGGCAGAGTTAGCCTGCAATACTGCGTTCTAACCACTGTGCCACCAAGGCTCTATATCAATCCTCCTCATTCAGTCCTCTCCAGATGTTGGACTCCAGCCTCCAAAATTAGAGCTAGCATGGTCTTGTTTGGGTGGCAATTATGAGACCTGAAATCCACCATATTGGGAGAGCAATAAATTCAGGAACTCGACTAGATTAACAGCATTTTTCTTCTAACTTCAGAGAGAGAAGATAAAGAGAAGGGTCAGTGATAAAAGGGGCGGGCATGGTTATCGTTCAGAGCGGCTTTGATCAAACAAGTGCTGAGGAATGCAGCAAGAGGCTTGGAGCTTTTTAGATTCCTGTAGCTGACAGGTAGATCACAGAAAACCTTAAATGGCTGTTTAGGGAGAAGATGAATGGGTGAGCTCCTGCAAACGGATAGTTTCTTTGCCTGGCAGTGATTATTCCAGCTTTTGAAGCTTTCGACCAAAAAGAAGATAACTCTTTAAAGAAACTCTTTAAAAACTCTTTAAAATATGCGAGTGTGGGTGTGTATACACAGAGATACACACCGTTTAAATTTTCCACTGCACATAACAACGCATCTACAATAAAAATAATTTTATTTTAAAACAGTTAAAGGTTAAAAGAAATAACTACTCAAAAGGGAAAAAAAGAGGAAAATAAGAAATAAAGATATAAGTATAATCTAAAATAAAATTTAAGATGACGTGAAGTGTTTGGTACCACTTTATAATGCCTTGGTAAGACGCCACTTGGAATACCGCAACCAGTTTTGATTGCCATGATATTAAAAAGGTGTCGAAATTCTAGAAAAGAGTGCAGAGAAGTGTGAGTGAGAACATAGGAGGTTTTTAAGAAGAGCTTAGATAGCCATTTGTCTGAAGTGGAATAGAGTTTCCTGCTTGAATAGGCGGTTGGATTAAAAAAAACTTCCAAAGTCACTTCCAATTCTTTCATTCTGTTAAAATATCAGTAAATAAACAGAAATTATATTTGTCCTAAAATTTAAAATTCATTACGTCATTAATTAATTAGTTGACTATATAAAATTAAGCACAGGGTACCATCTGGAGAAATACCTATAAATCAGTGTGAAACTCTGAAATGTAATGTTTGTATTGATGTCATCACTATTCAGTAAGCGGACATGATCAAAGGGAGGGAGAGAGGGAGAGTGGGAGGGAAGGAGGGAGGGAAAGAAACAGAGGGAATGAAGGGACAAAAAAGGGGGAAAAGAAAAAGATAAGTTTTGTAGTTAATTTTTGGAAGACTCCTCCTCAGGTTTAGAAAGATCTATGGGCAACTATAATTTCTCCATTCTTGCCAAGATGAAGAGATTTCCATTTATGAAACTATATTTGCGAAGATTTTCAACAACGTAGCGAGTTTTAGAATTATCCTTAGCGTTAGAATTCAGTTTTGATTTTTATTAAGACCATTATCTTCTTAAAGAATAACTTGAATTTAATTTATTTAATTAAAAGTTATCCCAAATTCTTTTCTTGTACATTTTCAAACACTCTTCATAAAAATGCAGATATACATGAGCTTCTAGATATTATTTAATTCAACTCTGGCTATAATAATCCCAATCATCATTTGAGCCCTCTCTAACCCTTGGTTAAGGCAGTGGGCTAGAAACTAGAGTTTGTGAGTTCTAATTCCGCCTTACAAAGAAAGCCAGCTGGGTAATCTTGAGTCAGTCACCAGGGGTGAAATGGTCCTGGATCGGACTGGATTGCCCGATCCGGTAGCAATCTTGGCCGTTGGTTCGGTGATCCAGTAGCGATGGCAGAGCAAAGCTCCACCCACCCGCCCAGGTATCATTACTTCCTGGTTTTAACCAGGAAGTATTTTTTTTTATCTTCTGCGCATGCACATTACCTTTTGCGCATTTGCGCGAATGGCATGTGCGCTTCCGAATCAGAAAGTAAGTAGATTTCACCCCTGCCAGTCACTGTTTTAGCCCTAGGAAGAAGATAGTGGCAAACCACCTCTGCAATCTTGCCAACAAAAACAGCAGGGACCAGCAGTTGCTATTAGTCAACATTGTCTTGAAGACACAATCACTATCATCATAATCGGGAGCATCCTATAGATCATAATAAGAATATGGGCACTGTTCATTGAAGCAAATGTTAATTTTCAGAAGAAAGATCATTGTTTGTCCCAATCTCTGAAATCTGTTAATATTTGGCACATTCTTTGAAAAAGTAAATATAAGGTGATCAAATTACATCCTCACTCTTAAAACAAAACCAATCAATGGGGGTGGGGAGGAGAACCAGTCTATAAATGGCACATCATCCATTTCCCAAAATATCTCTTCCTGATCTTTGAATCTCCGACTTGCTTTAAGCATGATCGGTGTGCAGAGGCAGGTGCAAAAACAGGATTTGGGTAAGATTTCTTGTGGATCTTTGTAGTTTGTCATTTAGGAAACTGGTTATCAGAGCTATGTAAAAAGGATGTGGAGACTGTAGAAAGTGTGCAGAGAAGAGCAACAAAGATGATTAGGGAACTGGAGGCTAAAACATATGAAGAACGGTTGCAGGAACTTGGTATGTCTAGTTCGATGAAAAGAAGGACTAGAGGAGACATGATAGCAAAGTTCCAATATCTCATGGGTTGCCACAAAGAAGAGGGAGTGAAGCTATTCTCCAAAGCACCTGAGGGCAGGACAAGAAGCAATGGGTGGAAACTAATCAAGGAGAGAAGCAAGTTAGAACTAAGGAGAAATTTCATGAGAGTTAGAACAATTAATCAGTGGAACAGCTTGCCTCTAGAACAGTGTTTCTCAACCTTGGAAGCTTGAAGATAGGTGGACTTCAACACCCAGAATCCCCCAGCCAGTGCTGGGAGTTGAAGTCCACCCATCTTCAAGCTACCAAGGTTGAGAAACAGTGCTCTAGAAGTTGTGAATGCTCCAACACTGGAAGTTTTTAAGAAGATGTTGGACAACCATCTGTCTGAAGTGGTGTAGGGTTTCCTGCCTAAGCAGGGGATTGGACTAGAAGACCTCCAATGTCCCTTCCAATCCTGTCATTCTGTTATATTCTGCCCTTAGTTTCATGATAATAACAGCGAGTAAATTTATTCCTAAAAGCATTTACTCTTCCTTTAGCTTTGTAGAGTTTCACACTTCTCTTGTAATTTTAATTTTATAATTTTTGTTTGCATGAAGCTGTAGCTTACAGAAGGAAGGCTCCCCTTGCTTCTCTCCATAAATAACACTTGTAATCAAACTGGGCTTGAAAGCATTAATTACTTAGTGCAATTAATGTGTTCATTAATAAATTGCAAGTTTTAAAAGTGGATTTTAAATTGGATTCCAGTTGAACTTTGCCCTCTTTGAAAATGCGGCCTTATTGGAGTCAACGTTTATGTAAGTGACAGATTTTCTTCTTAATTCAAAAAGGCATTTTTAAACAAACAAACAAACAAATAAGGAAAGAAATGATATTCTCATGTTTAATTTTCCAGAGAGGGGAAAAATTAAATGGCCTTATCAGAAGGAGTTGGCCGTATGTATTTTAATTGGCTAATTAATCAAATTTCTCGGCTTTGTACAACTTTCTTCAAATGTGCTTTGCCCTACCTAGGTTGGGGCTTCTTCACCTTCAATTCAGGGAGTCATTGAGGAGGGGTGCTCTAGAGGTCACCAACCTTCTAATCACGGTAGAAAGCCAAATGAAAGTATTGTGGCTCTTCAGTCTCAATTTGGATTCCTCCAATGAAGTTCAACAACTTTCATCATTAGGACTGTATTCCTATCATTCAGTTAGAATCTGCCGACCTGCAATTTTTGAGACCCAAACTTAAAAGGAGGAAGAGTATCTTGATTGTGAGAGATATTAAGCAATGGAACATCCTTACTTCTGGAGTCATGGAGACTCCATCACTGGGGTTTTTCAAGAGAAAGCTAGGAGAGATTTCTATGGGATAATCTGAGGATTCTTGCCCTAGGCCAGTGATGGCTAACCTTTTTGCCATCGCATGCCAAAAGCGGGGGGAGCGTGGTGGGGTCACACGCATGCGTGCCCGCATCCATAATTCTATGCGCCCTGCCCCCCCAGCCCAGTGCTTCCCCTGCTTTTGGCACAAAATGGCACGGTGGGCCCGGTAGGCCCGTTTTTTGCTCTCCCCAGGTTCCAGAGCCTTTCTAGGAGGTTGGGGAGGGCAAAAAAGGCCTTCCCCACCCACCCACCCCCAGAGGCTCTCCGGAGCCCGGAAGCAGTGTGTTTCTTGACTTCTGGTGGGCCCAGAAGGCCCGAAAATCAGCTGGCTGGCACACACATGCATGCCAGAGCTGAGCTCGCTTGCCCACCGATATGGCTCCGCGTGCCAGCTGTGGCACCCGTGTCATAGGCTCGCCATCACGGCCCTAGGCAGAGAGTTGGTCTAGAACAGGGGTCTCCAACCTTGGCAACTTTAAACCTGGGGGACTTCAACTCCTAGAATTCTTCAGGACTTCAGAGTTGAAGTCCTTCAGGTTTAAAGTTGCCAAGGTTGGAGACCCCTGGTCTAGAAGGTCTCCAAAGTCTCTTCCAACCCTAGAATTCGCTATGATCATATAGTTGGTTTGGTAGCCTAAACTACCCCTTTCCAGCTCTATGATTCTTAGATTTAGTGATTTGTCACAAAACCCACAATTTCAGAACATAGAGTGAGACATTGACATCCTATTGTGCTGAAATGTGTTATTCCCCCAAAGTCGTCTTCTCCAAGAGAAGAAGTCTTCTACTTTATTTTAGGACATTTCTGATCCTCTCTGGAGGTGACTCCATTATTCCATGATGGCTGAAGGTGATGGTGCTATGGGGAAATCCTGGACCAGTGTTGGCGAATCTTTTCAGCACTGAGTGCCGAAACAGAAGCGTGCGCACGAGGGAATGCCAGAAACCAGAAAAGCAGCTCCCCGGCGCACATCTGGTTTCCAGTGTGCGCATGCGCGCCAGTCACCTGGTCTTCTGATTTCTGACACACATGTGTGTGCAAGGACCAGCTGGCCAGAACACATGTGTGCACCGGAAACTGGAAGAGCAGTGGGTGACGGCTGGCATGCCTGGAGAGATGGCTCTGTGTGCCACTTCCGGCACGCGTGCCATAGATTTGTCATCACGGTCCTAGACCTATGGCCACAATTGAGCCCAAAACTTCAGTTGCTGAGTGATACAGTTGTTAAGTGAGCTTTGCCCCATTTTACGACCTTCCTTGGAACAGTTCTTAAGTGAATCTCTGCACTTGTTAAGTTAGTAACACGGTGGTTAAATGAATCTGGCTTCCTCGTCTGACGGTCACAAAAGGTGATCACATGACCCCGGGACACTGCACCCGTCATAAATATGAGCCAGTTGCCAAGCGTCTGAGTTTTGATCATGTGACCATAGGGACGCCACAACAGTGACAAACGTGAGAAATGGTCATCAGTCGCTTTTTCCGGTGCTCTTGTAACTTTGAAGGGTCCCGAAGCCAATTGCTCTAGGTCAGGCACTACCTGTCTTTTCTTTGGTTCAATTTGCTTGCCAATTTTTGCTTTCCTTCTTCGATCCATCTCTGGATCCCTCCGCAGTCTCCGTGGCTTTCCTAATGTCTCTAATAATTGGAAGAGCTCCGTTGGGATCTTTTCCCTTGAGATTTAATTTTAAGGAGCCGGGGAATCAGATCACTTTAGGCCCTTGAAAACATCCAAACTTTGAGAACCACATCAAAAATAATAATAATAATAATAATCCTTTTTTGGGGGAAAAAAATTCCTTTTCTATCACGTTGCATAATAACGATCCAGACACAGAGAGGAGAATTTTTTTTTGCACATCGCTAATTTGATCACCAGCTTTTCAATGCGCCCACTTTCTTTTCTCCTGCAAGTAATTACCGAGATTACATCTGAAATGCATTTCTTTTCTTTTCCTTTTTTTCCCCAGGGGGCTGGTGGTAGTGGAGTGGGTTAATCTAACTCTCTGCTCTCCACCCTCCATGCAATATTCAGGATTCATAGTGCCGCTTTACTAAAAATAGCCAGTATTCCAATCCGAAACGGGAGAGAGTTTCACTTGTTATTCAATCGGATCCGTAGACATCCCTGTCTTTAGTTGAAAGTTAATGGGGCTTGCACAAAAAGGATCCAGAATGTGAGGAAGAGTGTGTGTATGTGTGTGTGTTTGTGTAGGGAAACATTTGCTCCCAAATTGCTACTAGCAACAACCCAAAGAAAACTATTTACACTAAGTCCCGCATCGCACCGCTCTTCTGCACCAGTTCGTCTGCCGTGATGTTAGCAACAATTAATAAATCCTAATAATATTAATAAACCACTGTGGCAGCTGCAAGGAGGAAACCGATCCCCAGGAATTGCCACCCGTCCCCGTTTTTAAGTGCAACGGTTTGGTAATGTCTCCTTCCAACGGCCTCTCCCGATCTCCCGATTATCCCTAGCTGATAACCTCCTGTTAAAATTGTGGGAAGGGGGAAGCAAATAAATAAATAAATAAACAAAATAAAAATATTCCAGGTATTTCGATGCAAAGTTTCAAATTATTCTTTAGCGTCTACAGGGTTGCCTCTTTCAATGTTTCCAAGAAAGTATTGTTCTTATGTGACAACAGGTCAGGGAGACTTTGCATTAATTACACTAACATATGGTTATTAACAGATTCTAGCCCAGGGAGCAATACTTTACAATGTTATCTTCCAGATAGTCAGATGTTAGCCATATTGTCAGTGCTGGCAGCTATTGTTTCACTCATTTACTTCACAGAGCTAATTACTCCCTAATAATAACTTTACCTTGGAGTTTTTCTCGTGCTTGTGCCAGCAAACCTGTTCACACTACATATGCTAATTATTGGCACTTATTCATTATGTTAAGATAGCTTTAAGATCAAGCTGTGCAGGCTGCTTTTCGGTATAGAACCAGCTGGTTGCAAACTTTTTTTTTTCCTCTTCCTCTTTTTATTTTTTTTTCCTCCCCCCCCCCCCCTCCTCCTAACTAAAGTCATTAAAACTTTTACGATGGTATCATCTTATTATCTTAACAAGATTTGGTGTTGGAGAAGCTGAATTATTTTCAGTTATCACTCCCGCCCTCCAAACAAGGGCATATCTGTAACAAGATGTATCTCATTTTTATAATCGCTTTTTTTCCCCCCTTAATCATCTATATAACACTTTTAATGTGTTCCGCTATCCTTATCTTAGAACTCTACCATCTGCGGCAAAGACGCAGGACAAATTCCCCTCCTCTCCCCCCCCCCCTCGCCTAATAATTTTTTGTCAGCGCGTTTCACTAGGGCTGAACTGATGCAATTGTCTGGTGAGTTTCGGAGAGGCAGTTTGGAGAAAGGGAAGAAGAAAAAGGAGGAGAGACATTTGGAAATGTCATGAGTGAGGCAGATATTATGTAGGGAATATTTGTAGCTCAAGGTTGAACTGTGGGGTCCTTGGTGGTCTCTGAGCTTGGTTGTTTTCTCACAGACGTTTCATTACCCAACTAGGTAACTTCATCAGTGCTACATGGAGGTGGGATTTTCTCTATTCTATTCTATTCTTTTCTATTGAATGTTTGTAGCTCGGGGTTGAACTGTGGGGTCCTTGGTGCTCTCTGAGATTGTTTATCATGCAGACATTTCATTATCCGACTAGGTACATCATCAGTGACTGATGACGCACTGAGCACTGATCATATTGCCTAGTTGGGTAATGAAACGTCTCCAAGCTCAGAGAGCGCCAAGGATCCCAGAGGTGATGTGTTTTGTCATGTTGAGTTAGCAGTGGTTAATTCCCAAAAATCAAGATGCCACCTATCAGCTTCCCCACTGCCCATACCAAAATGGGATCTGTGAAATCACATGGCTGCTTTAAAGAAATGAAGAAGTGAAGAAAGGCTCTGAATCATCTTCTTGAAACTGAATTTGAACTGCTGCTCAGCCCTTTTCTTCTTGTTAAGGTAAAGGTTCCCCTCGCACATATGTGCTAGTCAATCCTGACTCTAGGGGGCGGTGCTCATCTCCGTTTCAAAGCCGAAGAGCCAGCGCTGTCCGAAGACGTCTCCGTGGTCATGTGACCGGCGTGACTCAACGCCAAAGGTGCACAGAATGCTGTTACCTTCCCACCAAAGGTGGTCCCTGTTTTTCTACTTGCATTTTTATGTGCATTATATATAGCTATAGATGATATAGATAAATGGTGATAATATATAGATGAGAGAGAGACAGATCAAACTGTTTGTCCAACATTTTACCTCAGATTTAATCATAGGCAAACATTTGTACAAATCTAGAAATATTTCTCTTAAGACAGGTACACAGGAAATACTTAATTCTTCTAATTTTAATTAAAATTAAAAGTTTGTGTGTGTGTGTGTGTGTGTGTGTGTAATTTTTAATCTTATTGTACGATAACCAGAGTCGCTGTATTCGTGAGGTGGCTGGCATAGAAATTCAATCAATAAATAGAAAAGGGAATTAACATAAAATTTTGCCTAAAATGCCATTTAAAATACTGAGATCACTGAGATCAGGCAGCACGTCAAATAATTTAAAAGATAGCAGCAAGACTTCTGGCAAAAGTCAGAACTTATTTTATTTTTATTTTTCTCCTCCACCCCCCCCCCCTCCTGCCCCCCCACTCCCACCCCAATTCTTGGACGATCACTGAGCTCTGCCTGAAACAGACGCAGCATCTTGAGGTTTTTGAAAAGTGGCATCAATGCATTTTGGAAATAAAGCCCCTACAATGTGGTGCTTGAAAATAGTGTTTGTTCTTTTCATTTTATTGCATGCGTGTGTTTTGACTTATGAAATTTCAGTTGGCAGTCCCTACGCAAAGAGATGCATGTCATATCCATGACTGACATTAATGTATATGGATCCCCCTGCCTTACGATGTGTGTCTAAATCAAGCGCCAATTCTACGATATCTCAGTGCGGTTTTTCTAAGTTGATTTCCGTAACATCCAGTGGGGGGAGCTTAAATGGGATTTGGACATACAGGTAGTCCTCGATTTAGGACCAGCCTTGATCCCAAGCTTTCTGTTGCTAAGCAAGACATTCGTTATGTGAGTTTTGCCCCATTTTACGCCCTCTCTTGCCACAGGGGTTTCAGCGAATCACTGCAGTGGATAAGTAAGTTAGCAACCCAGTTGTTAAGTGAATCTGGCTTTTCCCGATTGACTTTGCTTGTCAGATGGTCACCAAAGGGGATTACATGACCTCGGGACACCGCAACGGTCATAACTATGAACCAGTCGCCAAGCGTCTGGATTTTGATCACCTGATCATGGGGGAGGCTGCCAAGGTCATAAGGTGAAGGTAAAGTTCCCCTCACATATATGTGCTAGTCGTTCCTGACTCTAGGGGGATGTGCTCATCTCCGTTTCAAAGCCGAAGAGCCAGCGCTGCCCGAAGATGTCTCCATGGTCATGTGGCCGGCATGACTAAATGCCAGAGGCTCACGGAACACTGTTCCCTTCCCACCAAAGGTGGTCCCTATTTTTCTACTTGCATTTTTATGTGCTTTTGAACTGCTAGGTTGGCAGAAGCTGGGACAAGTCACAGGAGTTCACCCCGTTACGCAACACTAGGGATTTGAACCACTGAACGGCCGATCTTTCGATCGACAAGCTCAGTGTCTTAGCCACTGAGCCACCACACTCTAACTGGTCATAAATCACTTTTTTTTCCAGTGCTGTTATAACTTTGTTTCAATAACTACCTGTACAAAAATTGAGGCTGGGGTATCCTAAATAACCACAGGGGAAAGGATCTACAAAATATTTGGTCCTTAACTTTTGTAATTTTTTTTGTAATCCCACTGTGTTTAGGCTGTTGTGATGTTGGCATCAGGTCTAAAACTCTTTTTAATTTCCCAAGCTCTTAATCCTCTTCTCCTGCTTGATGATGGCTTTAATTCCACTGTCTGCTCTAATGCTGCTAAAAAAGGGGGGGGGGAGAGAGATGAGAGTCGGATTGTCTCATTTTAATTTCTTTTATTGTCATTGTGGTTTTTTTTTAAAAATAAATAAATAAATAAGGGTCCTAAAATAAATGTAATTGTAGACAGTGTGACCCTATTAAAAATGCTTCTGTGGATTTATTGGTGTTAATGGTTACCTTTTCGTATCGACTTTTATTTTAAGAGGACTCATTTGGTTTCTTTTCTTTCCTATGAATTCACTCCGGAGTAAAGTGACCTTACTTAGAATCACCCAATGAGCTTTATAGATGATTAGACAGTCCATAATCCTAGTTCTGTGTTCCCCATCTGGTTGCCCCCCCCCCCCAGATGTGCTGAAATCCCAGCTACATGTCTCAGGATTCCCAATAAAACTGACCTAACTTTGTCCTAATTTAAAGATCTAGCTACTGTGGTCCTTGGCTGAAAAACATATATTCCTTCTTTAATAGGCTGTGTAAACTGTTACCTTTTTCTTAAGCTATTTTTTAAAGTGCTATATGTACTAATAAGGTTATACATTAAGTAAAAACAAAAACAAAAACCAAGAGCAGAAATATTTCAGTACGGTTTTAAAAAAAATAAAAGACTTTTAAAATCTTGCCAAATTCAATTGTGATTTTTAAAAAAAGCAGCTGCAAGAAACAATGCTTTGTTCGGAGTCTGGAAGAAAAATGGGCCATTTTAAGCAGCAGAGTTAGAACTGTTCAAACCTAAAGGGCCATTTCAACTTTGAGACTGATCTCAAGAACAAAAAACAAAACAAAACAAAAAGTCCTGATTTCAATGTTTGGATCTCAAATTAAAACCAGCATATTCTTAAAGTTATCTTCTTCTTTCTTCTCGTTCTTCTTTTTCTTTCTTCTTCTTCCTCTTCCTCGTCCTCTTCTTCTCCTTCTTTTTCTTCTTCTTCTCTTCCTCCTCTTCTGCTTCTCCTTCTCCTCCTTTCTTCTTCTTCCTCTTCCTCCTCTTCTTCTGCTTCTTCTTCTTTCTTCTTCCTCCTCCTCTTCTTCCTCTTTCTCCTCTTCTTCTTCTCCTGCTCCTTCTTTCTTCTTCCTCCTCTTCCTCTTCTTCCTTTTTTTCCTTTTTTTCCTCCTCCTCTCCTTCTCCTTCTCCTTCTTTCTTCTCCTTCCTCTTTCTCTTCTTCCTCTTCCTCCTCCTCCTCCTCCTCTTCTTCTTCTCCTTCGCCTTCTAAAGTTAAAGGAAACATGGATTCTAAATGAAATATTAACGTCTGCATTGGAGCCTATTCAGTTTTCATTCCTGGGGCTTGTTCTCAAAGTCTTGCAATGCCTTTTCCTTTTTCTTCTTCTTCTTCTTTCTTTAATCCTCCTATTCTGTCTCTGTCGTTTCTCGATAGGATCTTTTAAATTGCCAGCCATCCCTCTCCAATTATTTACAGATCATCTGCTCTTCTGACATGGCCCAAGTCAATGGCATCGAGATCGTATTTAGAAAGTGGAGTTGCATAAATCATTGGAAACAGCAAATTTTTGTTGTGCTAAAACTAAGGGGCCAAATGTTTTGGTTCACTCGTGCTCATACAGTACATAACTTGCTTCCCCGTGACATAACGGCTAGCAGATGAATTGCTTCCACTGAAATTCATTTTGTGTGGCCTAATGGGAAAGCACCATCTGTGACTGCTCATTCATACAACATGCAAATGATTGCTAGATGCTTAAGATATCAAGAATCAAATAGCATTGCGTATTTATAACTTCTCTGCCTTATAGGAAAGATGGCCCAAACTTTAACCTACTGGCAATTTGCAGGCTGATTTACATTGTTCCACTGTTCTTTTGCCAAAATGGCACAAATGTTTTCCCTACAGTTTCAGTTTAACAATGATCCTGTGAGATAGGTTCAGTTAAAAAGCTAATGACTACCCTCAGGTCCCACCAGAAGGAAATTTATATTCAGGCTTTATCCAATATCTAAGCTGGGACTGAACATAGTTTTAGGGTACTGATTCAAGGGCACTTTGGGCCTTCTAGAAGGGACCAGGCTGGTGGTATCCAAAACAAAATGAAATTCAATGCTGAGAAAAATAAGGTTCTACATTTAGGCAAATAAAAACAAAGGCACAGACAGGGGTGGGCTGCTGGAGCTTTGCAAGTGTTTGGGAGAACCTCTAACTAAGATTCTGTGCAGTTTGGAGAACCCCCAAATCCCACTCCTGGCTGACCCCGCCCGCTCCACCCCTCCCCTCCCAGGAGTCCCCACAAAGCCCGTTTTGGATGCAGGAAAGTGCAGGGCGCATGTGGAAGCTTGGGGAGGGTGAAAAATGGCTCTATCCTTTTCCAGCCTCTAGAGGGCCTCTGGAGTTTGGGGAGGCCATTTTTGCCCTCCTGGAGGCTCGAGGAAAGCCTCCGGAGCCCGGGGAGGGCAAAAACGCCCCCACCATCATGGTGCAGGAGGCCGACTAGGCCACGCCCAACATGGCCATGCCCACCCAGCAACCATGCAGAGAACCCCTTGCTAAATATTTTGAAGCCCATCCCTGGGCACAGATATAGAATGGGTGATACTTGGCTCAATAGTAGTAACTGAGCCAGCGATGTGCTATGGCTGCCAAAAAAGTCAACACAGCCCTAGGTTGCATTAACTATTAACTCCAACCATTTCTGCACTTCTCCCTGTGATACACAGGTTCTTTTCTCCTTCTTTTAAGTCCTAAGCCATTGTTCAGTTCTCTCTGTCCATGTTCTCTCTGTCAGCCCCACAAAAGATTTTCACACAGAGGAACTGGGAATACACAACCTGACCTCAGCCCAGGTGTAGCCTATGGGTTTTCCAGAAAAAGGCATTTCCTGTGTGTGGAGAATTCCCAGTGTCCAGCTGTTCCTAGAAGGATTTTGAGGGTTTCATGCAGAGCCCAGATGGAACCAATGCCATTGTCCAGAGAGTGTTTTAGAGGCAGAGAGTAAAATGTGAAGGATGATTGAGAAAGCTCTGATCGAGAAGACAAAGGCAGAGAAGTACTGAAAGAAAACAAGCTTTCCCCCAGAAGAATAGGATAGAGGGAAGGGGGGAAAAGCTATCACGTGAAGTATTAGTACCACTTTATAATGCCTTGGTAAGACCACACTTGGAATATTGCATCTACTTTCGGTTACCACATTATAAAAAAGATGTGGAGACTCCAGAACAGGGGGGTCAAACTCGATTTCATTGAGGGCCACATCAGGGTTGTGTTTGACCTTGGAGGGCTGGGGTGGGTGTCCCCAGCTCAATGTCACTTGTGTCGGGGGCGCCTGTGATGGCCCAAGTGCTCTGCCAGCGAAAATGGGCTCCCGAGCTCCGTTTTCTGCTGCAACAGCCTCCTGTTGCAGGAGGCCGTCGCAGCAGAAAACGGAGCTCGGGAGCCCATTTTTACTGGCAGAGGCGCCGTGGGCCAGTCCTTTGCTATTTCCAGGACAACCCTGTGAGCCATATCTAAGCACTCCACGGGCCGGATCCGGCCCCCAGGCCTTGAGTTTGAGACCACTGGTCTAGAAGGAGTGCAGATAAGAGCAACAAAGATGATCAGGGGACTGGAGACTAAAACATACAAAGAATGGTTACAGGAATTGGGTCTATCTAGACTAGTGAAAAGAAGGATTAGGGGCAACATGATAGCGGTGTTCCAATATTTGAGGGCTGCCACATGAGACCAACCCAATGTCTTGATAGCTCCTAGTTTTCTATCCTTGAATTCAAGTTTTAGTTTAGGAGAGAAGTCAATTTAGGGTAAAGGGTGTGGGGGAAGCTGACTTCGTTCTCAGAAAATTAGATTTTTTGACTTTGTTGAGAAAATTAGACTTTTGAAAAGGAAAAAAACCAAAGGGAAATATTACTGATTTACGGGTCACCAAGTTGACACAGAGATCATGAACTCAGTGTCAAAAGCTGGTTGATGGCTTCTTTTTTTTTTACAGAGGGCTACAGAAGGAGATAATTTTAATGGCTAAATGTATCCTCTGAAACAAATATGCCACAGAATACTCTTGCTGGGGGAACAGCAGTGAAAAAGATCTGTCACTTTCCAGAGAAGGATCTGCCCCATGTCTGCATGGCATGCGTTCAGGTGGTAGGCCATTCTGTCAAGCTTTCTGAAAATTATTAAAAAATATGCATGTTTCTATGCAACTTTTCCCAATAGACATTTTTTTTTTCCTATGCTAATTTCCCATATGTGCGCTATTTGGTATGCAGCTTCCTCAGATATATGCATTTTTTGTGTGCAATTGTTAAGCTCAGAAATATTTCAAGATGACAATACATACTGTAGTGGGTTCCATAAAGAATGGTTGTGTTCATTCCACAACAGATTCTGTTTTGGTGGATTGTTTTGTTTGAGGGGGAAAAACAATGATTGCTCTGTTTTACATCTGCACTACAAGGACTATTGTTTTTGCCATAAGCATTTGGACTAGAAGTTAGATAGACTCTGCAGTTGATCTAACAAAGTTTATCTTATAAAAAATGAACTTCTTAAAAATAACAACCTCTATGGTGAATTGGAATGGAATGGAATGGAATGGAATGGAATGGAATAGGATAGAATAGAATAGAATAGAATAGAATAGAATAGAATAGAATAGAATAGAATAGAATAGAATAGAATAGAAAATACGGAATATAATAGAAAATACGGAATAGAATAGAATAGAATAGAATAGAATAGAATAGAATAGAATAGAAAATACGGAATATAATAGAAAATACGGAATAGAATAGAATAGAATAGAATAGAATAGAATAGAATAGAATAGAATAGAATAGAAAATACGGAATATAATAGAAAATACGGAATAGAATAGAATAGAATAGAATAGAATAGAATAGAATAGAATAGAATAGAATAGAATAGAATACAAATATGGAAGAGAATAGAATAGAATAGAATAGAATAGAATAGAATAGAATAGAATAGAATAGAATAGAATAGAATAGAATAGAAAATACAGTATATAATAGAAAATGCAAATAGAATACAAATACGGAAGAGAAGAGAAGAGAAGAGAAGAGAAGAGAAGAGAAGAGAAGAGAAGAGAAGAGAAGAGAAGAGAAGAGAAGAGAAGAGAAGAGGAGAATCTATTTGGCCAAGTGTGATTAAACACACAAGGAATTTGTCTTTGGTACAAAAGTTCTCAATTTACATGCAAAGCAACACAGTAATAATCATAATAATAATTACCAGTAAGAGGAAGCCGTGGAAGAGTTGAGAAGGGGAAAGATGTATATATAGTTATTTTCTGCATTCTTTGTGATATGAAGTGTTGTCCTAAGAAAAGAGCAAGCTATGGGGATTTTTGGAGAGACCACAGGACAGTAGTAGTAACTTTTCATTCCACCAGTCCAAATTTGGAGAAAATCCTATATCCTTCAAGTAGACACATACCGTCCAGGGGAATGGTGATGCCAAATTCTCCTTTCTTGCCTCTGCTAGTTTATTTCTTCAAATGTGGGTTTTAGGTCTGGCTTATGGTGAGGAGAATAAATAAAAAGATTGCTTTCCTGTATTGGAAAAGAGTATCATGCATACTCTTGCCATCTCTTTTTGCAAAACGCACCAAATGATTTGATGAATAGCCTTTATTCCGAGATGGAATTCACCCAGGCTTTTCAACCATGTTCCTCCTTGCTATGCTCTTAGCATGTTAACTGAGTCTGGTACATACATGATAAAAGAATGCTGCACCCCGAATCGGTTGCCGGAAGTGGAGATCTTCTTAAATTAAAAAACAGTCTGTATTTCTTAACTAATCCTTGAAGTTGAGAGACACCGTCAATTTGAAACCTTTTCTTTAATCAAACCAATCAATTTAGCCACTTTGTGCTTGGGGTGGATAAAAAAAAAAAACCCGAAACTTTGATTTTGTGTTTTGCTGATTAGATCGGCTTGTTGTTACAGAAATAGCTAGTATATATTATTATGTAAAAGTAAAAATTTGAGGTTTTATATTATTACCTTATTCTATTGCAGGTGTTGCAAGGTGTTGGAGGTCAATACATTTTTTCCCTTTATCCCCACTCCCCTACACTTTTCTCTCTTCCCCTTTCCCTCTCTTATTTTACCCCTTATTTTCACTTTTCTGTATTTTATATTTTGATACAAAAATTAATAACCATTTTGATATTTTTTTAAAAAAAACTTTTCCATGTGGGCCATCCCTGTTGGGTTACAGCAGTGGTGAAATTCAATTTTTTTTTTTACTACCGGTTCTGTGGGGGTGGCTTGGTGGGCGTGGCAGGGGAGGATACTGCAAAATCTCCATTCCCACCCCACTCCAGGGGAAGGATACTGCAAAATCCCCATTCCCTCCCTACTCCTGGGGGAAGGATATTGCAAAATCTCCATTCCCATCCCACTCTGGGGCCAGCTAGAGGTGGTATTTGCCGGTTCTCCAAACTGCTCAAAATTTCTGCTCCCAGTTCTCCAGAACCTGTGAATTTCACCCCTGGGTTATAGGAAGTAAGCTGCTATTCCTCACTTTTTTTGGTGTCATCTGGTACCCATGGGTGAATCTGGGGTTTTCCTTCACCTCCATTGCCTGAGGTCTGAACAAGAAGTTGTGCAGTTTAAATGACAAAAGCATTTAATTGCTTGAGAAGTGTTGGAATTTGGGGGGGGGGGGGGAGGAGTGTCTGCTGGCAGCAGTCGCTTGCAACATATTGGGATAATGAACTGTGGCTGTTACTTAGGGTTACTACGCTCTCTTCCCCATCTGTTCACCTTGAAAAAGAAGGATAGCAAACCTTTAGAGGGGCTGGGAAACACCCAGGGGTGGGCTTCAAAAATTTTAGCAAGGGGTTCTCTGCCCGGTTGTTGGGTGGGCGTGGCCATGATGGGCGTGGCCTAGTCAGCCTCCTGCACCGTGGGGTGGGGGGCGTTTTTGCCCTCCCTGTGCTCTGGAGGATTGAGGAAAGCCTCTGGGAGGGCGAAAACGGCCTCCCCAGGCTCTGGAGGCCAGAAATAGGCCCGAACTTCCCAAACTTCTGATAGGCCCGTTTTTCGCCCTCCCCAAGTCTCCTCACGTGCCCTGCACTTACTTGTATTTAAAATGGGACTCATGGGGACTCCTTGGAGGGATGGAGTGGGCAGGGCCAGCCAGGAGTGGAGGTCCTCCGAACTGCACAGAATCCTAGTTAGAGATTCTCCCAGACCACTGCGAACCCCCAGCAGCCCACCCCTGGTAACACCCCTAATATTTTTTTGGGGGGGGGAAGGGCCCTAATAAGCAGGGAGAGAATGCAGAGAGGATAGAACTGAGCCATTTGCCATCTTTCCAAGATTTTCTCTCTCTCTCCTTTTTTTTTCCTAAAAGGGGAATTTGGTGTTCCCCCTTTTTATTTTCTCTTCTTCTTCTTCTTCTTCTTCTTCTTCTTCTTCTTCTTCTTCTTCTTCTTCTTCTTCTTCTTCTTCTTCTTCTTCTTCTTCTTCTTCTTCTTCCTCCTCCTCCTCCTCCTCCTCCTCCTCCTCCTCCTCCTCCTCCTCTTCTTCTTCTTCTTCTTCTTCTTCTTCTTCTTCTAAAGGAAAAGTTAATCCTATTGTCAAGTTTATGCTCTAATTTTTTGTGTATTCCCTGCCTCCGTTTGGCAAAAGATCTCCTGCCACTGATTTTTGGCAATTGCCGAAGAAGCGGGGGGGGGGGGGGGGAGAGGTTCTGTTGACGTTGAACAGCGTAGAGGGCAAGCAGCGGGGGAGATACAAACACGCAATCAACCCATAAATAAACCAAGACATGAGCTAAAGAAAAGGGCATTTTGTCTCCTCTCAAGTAGATTGACCCCAGGACCCCTTATTCCTTGTAGAAACAGGATGCTTGAAAGAACGCAGGAGAGGACACCCGCTCGCACAAGAAAAACTTCAGTTTTTAAGAAGAGACGCAGCTCGTGTCGATATGCCTTCCGTTGGAAAACTTGGTGGACTTTTTAAACCAATATTTAATAACTAGTTCCCTGAGAACAGACTGTCAGATATAAGGGTAAACACGTTTTCCCGGAGCTCTTCCTTCCAATCCCTCAGCTTGTTAATGTCTCCGTAGAAAATTTGGAGATCAGTTGGCCAAATTCCTGCGCACATAATGCACAGATCTGCTGCTGAGGAAGTAAGTCAATTAGGTAAATATAGCTTCCTCTCCACTTTAACCCCCAGGCCTTGCAGCCAAAGACCCCTTTAATTGTTATAGTCAAAATTGTGTGCCTGCAGCACAGCTGTTTTTCATTAACTCTGGCCACACACAGACACAACTTGTGGCTAGGTATGGTTGCTGCAAACATTGCTTTCCTGGAGTGGGGGGGGGGCGGGGCGGGGTGGGGTGGGGGAGGAATCAGGAACATATCCGTGTCTCTAAAGCAGCTGAACGAGAAATATTTAGCAATTCAACTTCTGGAATAATTCTTAAAGTGGAGGCGGACTGCTTATAGCTGCGGGCTACCGGTGGGTTTTTTTTTTCTTTTTCTTTCCCCAATTCTCCTTTTTTTGTGGGTTGGAGTAGAGGTGGGACAAGGTGACAGGGGTCATTATTGGTCTGTTGTGTCTTCTGGTGTGGTCCACCATAAAGCCCTGTTCCAAACAGTTTGCCCTTTTTAAATATATGGTTTAGAAAGATGCAGAACATGTCTGCAAATAGGAAACAGTTCTACCCAACATATAGCCTTGTCTTTGGGTCAGTCGGTCTGTTGGCCCATCTTGTATCATTTGTACCCTATGACTATCATTAAGTGTTGTACCTTATGATTCTTGATGAACGTATCTTGTATTTTTATGTACACTGAAAGCATATGCACCAAAGACAAATTCCTTGTGTGTCCAATCACACTTGGCCAATAAAAAAAATCTATTCTGTTCTGTTCTGTTCTATTCTATTCTATTCTGTAGTGAAATTCAATTTTTTTTTTACTACCGGTTCTCAGGGCGTGGCCTGATGGTCGTGGTGTGGCTTGGTGGGCGTGGCTTGGTGGGTGTAGCAGGGGAAAGATACTGTAAAATCTCCATTCCCTTCCCACTGGGCCTAGCCAGAGGTGGTATTTGCCAGTTCTCCGAACTGCTCAAAATTTCCTCTATCAGTTCTTCAGAACCTGCTGAATTTCATCCTGTTCTGCTCTGTTCTGTTCCGTTCCGTTCTATGTTTCTGGCTAAGGGCCAGCAGGGATTTATCAAGAACAAATCGTGCCAGATCTTTTTATTTAAAAAAACCCAAGTGACCCCTACATTCTGTGATTCAGTGTTTCTTTGATCTAGCTGCTCTTCCAGACTTGCTGAGCTCATCTCTCAGAATTCCCACGTTCACCCTCTTGGAGATTCCTAGTTCAGAGCACGCTGATATAATACCTTTATATATTTTATTGATAATTTATTTATTCCCTCGCAAGCCTTTGGGAAGAAGAGTGCTATTAGTGTAAATAAATAATTTCCCCCCAAAATGTCATTTTTAATGGTTTTGGGGGAGAAGAGTGGCGTAAAAGCCTTTTTTAAAAAATAAATAAACAATGTGATTTTAAGTGTACTTACTAAGGTGTACGGAAGTGAGATAAATGCAAACATTGCAAACGTATGCAGACCTTTAACTGTGTGGAGAATCTAGCACAGGTTGTGTTTTCATGAGTGAGAAAACACTTCCCTTTCTTCTTCCTTCACTTTGTGAGAAGACTAGGTGTGTTCCGGTAGCCCACAATGTACAACCCTTCGCCTACTGACGATTCAAAGTTACAGCGGCATCAGCCTTTTTCACGCTTACGACCATGGCTGCATCCTGATGAAAAATTCAGACGCATGGCCACTTGGCTCATATTTATGACGATCGCAGTGTCCCGAGGTCACAGGATCCCCTTTTGCAAACTTCTGACAAACAAAGTGAATGGGGAAGACAGATGCACTTAACAACCGTGTGACTAATTTAAGAACTGCAGTGATTCACTGCGTCAAGAAAGTTCATAAAGTGAGGCAAAGCTCCCTTTAACTATCTCGCTTAGCAACATATATTGTGGGCTCCATTGGGGTCAAGAGTGGTATCAGTGGCGGGTTTCAATTTTTTTTACTACCGGTTCTGTGGCTGTGGCTTGGTGGGCGTGGCAAGGTTTGCTGGGCATGGCAGGGGAAGGTTACTGTAAATTCTCCATTCCCACCCCACTCCAGGGGAAGGATACTGTAAAATCTCCATTTCCTCCTGATCAGCTGGGACTCGGGAAGCAGAGAATAGACGGGGGGGCCAGTCAGAGGTGGTATTTATCGGTTCTCCGAACTACTCAAAATGTCCGCTACCAGTTCTATGAACTACTTAAAATTTCCTCTACCGGTTCTCCAGAACTGGTCAGAACCTGCTGAAACCCATCTCTGGGTGGTATTCTCTTACCTTCACTACCGGTTTGCAAATGTGAGCATGAACAAAGGGTCAAAAACGGGACGTGATGACATCCAGGTGAGTGGGCGGAGCCTCCCGCAGCCGCCGCTACTGGTTCTCCCGAACTGGATAGAACCGGCTCAATACCACCACTGATTGGGGTCCTACATTGAGGAATACCTGTATATTTATTTCCTTGATACCGGCTGAGCCTCAAACTGTTAATATAAATTTTGGATATTTTGAAACGCTCCTGAGAAACGTGCGCCGAAAACCTTTCCTCTTGATAAGCAAATGAGTCATTTAAACGTGTTCGGTGGATGGAGTTGAATAAGCAAAGAAAGGCAGATTTTGCCCTGGTTCATTTACGTGAGGCTACAGAAGTCCTTGTAAGGAGCTTAGTGGAGCTGGAAGTTGAAACTGATGAACAACAAGAGTAACTGCACCTTTGTGTACGACAATAGGCTTTGTGAATAAGAGGCTTCCTCTCCAGGCTGCAAGCTCATATGGTTAACCAAAATTGTTGAGTAATTGTTCTGTGGTCGAGAACAAAATGCTGAATTAAACTGTTCCCAGCACAATAATTGTGTGATTATAGCATTTATGTTGCTGGCCAAAAGGAACAGTCATTAGGATTGGAAGCCTTACCAAAACCACAGGCACACACACACACACACACACACAAAATATATATGAAAGAAACAGAGAGAAAAAAGAAAGAAGGAAAGAAAATAAAAGAAGGCAAACAAACGATATGCAAATTATCTCTTAATACCTTCGAGCGAGCTTTGAAATGGAGCTATGAAGTGGTATTCCGGTGCATTGAAAGACCAACAATCTGCCAGAAAGATTAGCTTGTTGATATATCCGTCTTTGGGCGTGTGGAGTAGATGTATATTATAAAGGGATATTTCACTTTTCAGAAGAAATTGCCAACCTCAAGAGATAGAAGTCATTTAAAATTGCATTTTTCTTTTCTTTTCTTTTCTTTTCTTTTTTCTTTCAAAATTTACCTATATGATTAACAGGGGAGAGTGACGGAGAAAAAGAATGGGATTGCAATTCTGCCATGTTCCCTCTTCTTTTTTTTTCCTTTTCTTTTTACTGCATACCAATCAGGCATCGTCTGAGACTTCAAAATGTAGAATTCACTTAGAGGGGAATGTAATTAAGAAAATATTAGAATGCAGAGAAATGGATAGATTAACGCTCACTATTAAGGATAAAGAAGAAACTGAATTTTTTTTTTTTTTTTTTGATATGGGATGTATTTTATCAATGGCTAGACAACAGAAACAGAAGTTAGAAAGGGAGAGGTGTAAAAAGAGGAAACGTTAAAGTGGAGAGTTGTTAAAGAAGATGATGTTAAGTATTATGGTTGTTATATTATTATATTATTACATTATTAATATTATGGTGATGAATACTACAACAGATATGTGGATTATGAGTTTAAAAATAACTGTACCCAGATCACACACTGCTTGATGGAAATTGAATGTTATATAAATAAAATAAATAAAACATGGGGGAAAAAAGTAGAATTCACTTCCACACACATGCCCGGCTGAGCCAAATTCAGAGAGGGGAGGAAGCTACAGGCTGCTGATGTTGGAAAAGATGTTTCAAAGCTCAGGATAAAATTAAAAGGAGATGCAGGGTATCGCTAGCTGGAAAGACAATTTCTTTCCCAGGCACGCTGATTCTATTTGCAAAACAAACTCTCCCTCTCTCCCTCTCTCTTTTAATGTTTTCTTTCTGCTTTTGTTCTGAGGTCCCCAACCATCAAAGGAAGAGGAGTCAAGAATAAGAACAAATGTGTTTAAGACAATCTCTGTTGTTGTTGTTTTTTAAAATATATATATATATGTTAAAATGCAGTCACCAATTCATGGGCAAAAAAACATTAGGTGGCTAAAAAAAGGATGTTTAAAGTTAAAGTTACCATTTGCACTTCCGTCTGTCTCTGTCTGCTCTTCGTCATCTTTTGTGCTGATAACCAAATTATTTCCGGGGATCTATCACAGAATTGGGGCAAATATCTATTTTTAGGGCAGTTGCTTCGAACCAATAATCGCGACAATTGTTCGATTGTTTTCTTTATAGCTGTGTCTGAAGCAAGCAAAGTTCACCCCATCTCCAGTTGAATGTATGCAACGACATCGCTGCAATTTCTATCCCATAGTAGTCTACAAACACATATAGGAGGGCCGTACGCTTGATATATAGGCAGTCCTCAACCTTCAACCACAATTGGGACCAGAATCTCAGTTGTTAAGCAAATCAGTTGTTAAGTGAGTCACCCCTGATTTTATGACCTTTTTTGCCACCGTTGTTAAATGAATCAGGGCAGTTGTTAAGCGAATCTGGCTTCTCTTTATTAATTTCATTTGACAGAAGCTGGCTGGGAAAATCGCAAATGGCAACCGTATGAACTCGGGATGCTTCAAAAAATTGTAAATATATCTCTGGTTGTGAAATGTTTTTTATCACATGGCCATAGTGATGCTGCATCCGTCGTAAGCGCGAGGACTGGGGTATGCCCTTTTTTCATTGCTGTTATAACTTTGAACCGCCATTGAATGAATGAATGATTGTAAGTTGGAAGATTTTGTGTCCAGTTTAGCAACAGCGACTCCTAAAGACTGTTAAGTATCTCTAGGGATCATATTGATCCACCAAAGTTCAATCAACAAACCAATCAAACCAGCCATGGTCTATTCAACTTGACCATGACCTCACTGAAGGGGTCATACAGGTGGAAGAACACCTTTTGGGCCAACATCTCCAAATCTTCATAAGCCACAAAGACAGTTAGGGGTCTGGAGTCTAAAACATATGATGAACCTCAACCTCACAGTCAACCAGAAACGGCACTGACCCTCAACCAACCCACGCAAAACCACCCACCCACCAGCAGTTTGCCTCCCAAAGATCCTGACCTGATGTAATCTCCTTATCACAAGACCCATCACAGTGTTGTGGAGCTGGCAGCAGAGTCGGACAGTGAGAAGGTTGGGAGGACCTTGGGCCAGTCCTGGGGGCTGGGGAAAGCTCAGACGAGGGCTCTGCGTCGGAGGTAGAGACGGAGTTAGACAACAGCGAGGCAGAGGAACAGCTGGAGCCCGTTCCCAGTGTGTGCATGCACAGAGCTGCCAGAAGACAAGAACAACTCAGAAAGCAGGGTTGACTCGGGAGTAAAGCCACACCTTGGAGGTGATTGGCCCCTCCCATAGGAAATAAAAGAGGAGCGAACAGTGAGGGGGCTTTTGCAGGAAACAATTCATCCATTCCGTGACTCTGAGAGACTCTGTGCCAAGTTTTGCTTTGTACTGTGGTTGGAAACAAGTTACGTGGCAGCTTGCCAAACGAGATAAGGTGTGTTGAGAAATATTCCTTTGAAAAACTTTTTGGACAAAACTTACTGACTGTGAATGAACGGAATTCGCAGTCGTGTAAATAAAAGAGGTTTTGCCGGGACCAATTCCTGCCTCCTGCTTGTTAAGGGAGCCTAGTTCAGAACACACAAGACTCACAGCTGACCCATTACAAGACTTGACACACCCACACCTGAAGCCCTTAAAAACAGAAAAACACTGACAGTGACATCCCCTAAACTCCGCTGAAGATGTTACCTAGCCTGGTAACAAAACGTTTGGAAACCAACTCACAAGCTCAGAGAATGAATCTTCACCCTCTTTCTTCTTGCTCCTCAAGGAAAAAACAGTCCTATTGCCTTTTGAAGAAGAAGAAGAAAAAGCACCTTTGAGACAATTATGACCTGGATGACTGAGAACCTCCACGCTATTACCTGAGACAGCATCATCCTTGGGTTTTTCTTTCTTCTTCTTCCACCACTTCATAATTGTGAACTGTGGATTTTTAAAAACATCATATTAAGCAATGATATTCAATGTCAAATAATTACAAAATGTGTCATCTTGAAGAAAGGATGACATTAAACTGTTGTAGCAACTAAAACTGCAAAAGCTGGCGTTACAACATGCCAACCAAGAATTCTGTTATGCTTGATTTGATGAGCTGGTCTTATTGCTAGATTTAAAATGTTTGCCATGATCCAGAAAACCTTTTTCAGGCAATTCCAGCTAGATTTTAACTGATTTCTTGCCCTGAGCAAAAACCGTCTGTGTCAGGGATGTTTAATTGGGGATCCATAGATCCTTTGGGAGATCTATTGATAGATTTCAGAGAGTCCGTGAATTTGGAATTGGGGGAAAGAAGGAAGGAAGGAAGGAAGGAAGGAAGGAAGGAAGGAAGGAAGGAAGGAAGTAGAACTTTATTTTCAAAGAACTTTAACTGAAATTTAGGTTTTTATTCAATAATGTATGGAGGCAAAATAGAGTAATTCATGGGCTCTGTCTCCAAAATGTTCAATAAATTTCATGGTCTAAAATTCTTATATCCTAAAACTGAAGAATCGCATACAGAACTGGAGTATGCATTTGTTATTTTTTTTTTACTAATTTGATAAGTGTATTGAGGCATAGCTAGTTACGTTTGTGATAAATCTGTATCTATGTGTATTACTTTTTAAATTTTCATATTTAAGTTTAAGCTAAGTTTTTTTTTTCTTATTGAAGAAAATTAACCTATTGAAGTTACAGGTTTCCGAGAAGTCTGTAGGTTTCAGCAGACACAAAAAGATTAAGAAGCTGCATCTATGCAAAACGCTCCAAAAATTCAAAAGTAGCTTTTCATATTACGTTCAGGAAGTATTAGTATGGAGATTATCAGTCGGGGCGGCTGTTCACCACCACCACAACAATCTGGTTAGTCCAGCAATCATCACAGTCCACTGTGACTTCACATCCATCATGATTCCATTGCACAACTTACACAAATTGGTAATTCACGCTATTTATATCATGTCAGTGATTTGCGGTAATTTGTGACATCTGCATTATGATATCATCAATCCTAAGATGTCACTTGCCTTCACTTGCCCCTTCCCTAGATACCCATGCTCTGATGTGGCAGTGGGACATGATTTCACCTGCTGCGGTTAATCCGTGGTTTTATGGTTAATTAGTTAATACATTAGCTTGTGCTGGCTGGGGAATGCTGGGAGTTGAAGTCCACATCTCTTAAAGCCACCGACATTGAGAAACACTGAGTTAGCATATTAACTTATGGTTTAATATGTTGATTTAAATGTAGAGAGACAGATATGTTCCATGTTCAGAAAATGACACAGTGCTGGGGTGGGCTAAATGCTGCCCCACCGATGCCCCTGGAATCACTCCTTTATCCACTGCCAAAAATTCTGGTGTGGTTTATTGCAAAAGCTGGTGGCAAATTTAATAATTAGAACACTCAAATTATTCTTTCAGAATTATGATAGCTCTGCAGAGTTGAGTGAAATAAGAGTTCCCCCCCACCCCTACATACAGACCCTCTTTGCTCAATATCCTTCTGGGTTCAGTTCCAAGTGGGAGAAATGACACTGGAAATATGGAGACTGCCTGGAAAGATGGTTTTTAATGGTGGACAGGACCACATGGTTTGATGATGTTGGGTGAAATAAAAAGAGGGAAGAGATGCTGAGAGTGCCTGAGTCTCGGGGGTTTTGACTTTGAGCTTGGATTCTGATTGGTTGTCAGACTCCCATGGAGCCATGCAGGGGCAACTCTGTAGGCTGTCCTGAGTCCCAAGCTTGATAGAGTCTTGCTGGGTGATGTAATCTTCCCAGGTGCCATGTGGTGGGATGGGTAGAGGGCTAATCCTACCTTTGTTGGATCTTGGGTGAGGGCATTTGCCTATGAATAGACCTAGCTATCTCTTAAATTGGGACATCTGCTGTGGGCTATTGAGGAGGGTGGGTGCTATTAAGAGGAGTCTGCTTCCTGCCTAAATCATGTTTCTCCATTTCTCATCCAGGAAGGTATATTCTGCTTTTTAAATATTTCCTAGAATATTTAATCTTTCTAGGAGAGGGGTGGGTGCTAACTTCCTACAGTCCTTATGCATTTTATATCACTATGTAAGTCCCACATCTGTCTACCTAAAAGCAGAGAACAAACTTGGCGTCTTCCTGTGAAAATTGCCCACCTCTTCGATACAGGCTGCTCATTGCCATTTTTTAAAGATCCTGCTTGATTCTCCTGCCCGATCACAACCTTTTTTTTAAAAAAAAAAAAATCTTCCTTCCAACTTTTTTCAAAACAATGACAGGCCACTTTTGAGCCTGGGATCTGCTTTTCAAGAAGCACAAACTTCAAATCCGATTTGAAACCAGGTTCCAGTTGTGCTGGTTCTTTGACTACTTAACCAATTTCAGAAATCTCTCTCTGAACATCTCAGAACAGATTAAATGTTTCTCTTCCCCACCAATGAAGCCCTTCCCTCTCTCCCCTCTCCCACCTCTTTCTTTTGATAGAAGGATGGATATCATTTAAAGTGAATGACTACCCTGAAGGCCTTCCTATGTACTTGTGCCAATATATCATGCTGAAACGGTGCTAATTTTGAATTGCTGCCCACTCCATCATATTAGATAACCTCCCTTTTTCTCTCTACCCGCCTACACATTAATTAAAGCAAACACTGCTATCTTTACAAGATAACTTCTTGTAAGGGGGGGGGGGGGAGAAAGACGGAGAGAGGGAAGGGAAGGGGAGGGAAGGGGAGGGAAGGGGAGGGAGGGAGGGAGGAAGGAAGGAAGGAAGGAAGGAAGGAAGGAAGGAAGGAAGGAAGGAAGGAAGGAAGGAAGGAAGGAAGGAATCTTATATCATTGGGACAACAGATCTTAAGATCTTTTAAAAATCTTGTTAGTGGGTAGAAGTAAGGAAATAAACGAAGAAAGAAAAATCATCTAAAGGCAATATGAAAGGTACCAATCCATAAACCCCAAATGGGTAATTTTAAAGAAAAATTAGAATTGTGCGGGCATTAGTAAAATGGGAATGGCTGCTAGAAAGTGGATAGAGCTATATTGATTTTGAATTCCTTTCAAATATTTACTACCATCACAGTAGGGCCTGGATTAAACTGACTCTCAGCACAACAGATTTTCACACCAATTGGCCAGATTTTCATGGCACTTCCCATTAGTTAGTAATAACAGTTGCATTTAGGTTTATATACCGCCCCATAACATTTTACAGCCTTCTCTGGGCGGTTTACAATGTAGATGCTTTGTAGAAGCCTTGCCCTTTTTCCAATACTATGGATGTCTCCAGAGAGTAAGGTCTTTGCCTAAGATGCCCAAAGTATGATCATATGATATGATCATATCAAAAAAAAAAGATGTTGAGACTTCGGGAAAAAGTGCAAAGAAGAGCAACTAAGATGATTAAAAGCCTGCAGACAAAACCATATGAAGAACAGCTGCAGGAATTGGGTATGAGAGTATGACCTCCAGTCTAGAGAAAACAAGGACTGGGGGGGGGGGCATGATAGCAGTATTCCAGTATTTGAGAGGCTGCCACAAAGAGGAGGGAGGTCAACTTGTTTTCCAAAGCACCAGAAAGCAGGACAATGGATGGAAACTAATCAAGGAGAGAAGCAACCTGGAATTAAGGAGAAACTTCTTAACAATGAGGACAATTAACCAGAGGAACAGCTTGCCTCCAGAAGTTGTGGGTGCTTCATCACTGGAGGTTTTTAAGAAGAGACTGGACAGTCACTTGTCTGAAATGGTATCAGGTCTCCTGCTTGAACAGGGGATGGACTAGAAGATCTTCAAGGTCCCTCCCAGCTCTATTCTATTCTATTTGAACCAAGTCATTCATTCATTCATTCATTCATTCATTCATTTATTTATTATTGTGATTTATATGCCACCATTCTCCCTGAGGACTCAGGGCGTCTTACATACAAACAATCATCAGTACAAATCACAGTAAAACAATTAAAAAATTAAAACCCCCATTAAAACCATTCTAAAAATTATAAGATTATAAAACCCCTCGATCAGATTATGTTGAAACAGCCACGACTTTAGTCCGCGGCGAAAGGAGAGGAGGTTGGGGGCCATCCTGAGCTCGGTGGGCAAACTATTCCAGAGGGCCAGAGCTCCGACAGAGAAAGCCCTCCCCCTGGGGGCCGCCAGCCGACATTGTTTGGCCGATGGCAGCCGGAGGAGGCCCATTCTGTGGGAGTACACTGGACAATGGGAGGAAGGCAAGAGATGGTCCTGTAAGTACCCTGGGCCTAAGCCATGTAGGGCTTTATAGGTAAGCACCAGCACCTTGAAACAGACCCGGAGAGCAACAGGTAGCCAGTGCAGCTTGCGCAGGAGAGGTGTGACACGGGAGTAACGAGGAGCCCCCATAACTACCCGCGCGGCCGCGTTCTGAACTAACTGGAGTCTCCGGATGCATCCCAAGGGCAGCCCCATGTAGAGGGCATTTCAGTAATCCAACCGAGAAGTAACAAGGGCATGAGTGACCGTGGCAGGGCATCTCAGTCCAGGAAAGAAATTTGAGCCTTAAGTAAGAACTCAACCCAGATTTGTTTGATAATCCATGATTTCTTTTCTTGGCTGTCTACAATACAGGTAGTCCTCGATTTACAATTCATTTAGCGACAGTTTTGATTACAACGGTACTGGAAAAAAACAACTTATGACCGTTTTCACACTTCCAATCATGGCAACATATCCGTGGTCACATGATCAACATTTGAGCTCTTGCCAACTAGCATGTATTTATGTCCCAGCGTCATGTAACCTTCCCAGCTGGCTTCCAACAAGTCAAGTCAATTAGGGAACCCAGATTCGCTTAACAACATCCATGATTCATTTAGCAACTGTGGCAAATAAAAGGTCACACAACTCATTTATTTATTGAATGTATTTGCTGCCCATCTTGTAATGGAACGACTCTGGATGGCTTTTTAACAACTTCTTAACAACTATTTTGCTAAGCAACAGAAATTTCGGGCTGAGTTAGTGTCATAAATCAAGGACTACCTGTATATATCCATCTACGAAATCGCCCGCGTGTCTCTTGATCTACTCATCAAAACCATCTTTCTCTTTTTGATCTGATCTTTCGGGGGTTGCTCTCAGCAAGATTTGTGGGGGACCACAGAAGCGGTGATCAAACTGATGAAATCATATCACTAAAGCAGAATCGATCCCCGATCTCTTTCTATGACGCGTGTACGACCCAAAGAGTTGGAGCTTGGATCATTTCAACCTTGCCTTCCAAATTCTGATCCTAGCAGTGAAGCCCGGCAGGTTGCAATTACATTCAAATATGATTAACTCAGTGGAAACCATACATACCTGTAAGAAGAAATTAAACCAGCATTTAATCCTGGAAGGCCACAGAGTAATGTCGCCTTTTAAAAAAATAAAGCCACTTCTGTTTTTCCTCTACTAACGTGCCTCACCGTTTTAGCCATTAAGTGTAAACATATTCAACCGCGATGAATACTTCATTATTATTAGTATTATTAACAATTGCACCAAAATTCTTCCTGGCAACCTTAGCCCCTGAATTTTTTTCTCAGGGCACCGTTAGACGGCCTTCCCAGACTGAGAAATTACCTGCCGTGTTCATTAAAAAAAGCAGGAGCACCATCATCAGATAACCTCACACCTGTTTTCCTTGCACCGACAACGGTTTCATTGAGTCTGTTCACCTTGTGTTGCTCCGCAAAGGGGCACAGTTTATCAGTCTCTGCATTAAGCAAACCTCTAGGCACTGTATTTTCCACCTGTGCAGGGGCAGAAACATCCGTTATTCATCAAAAGATCATAGATGTCTCATTCGCTTTCCAAAAGGGAGGCAGAGGGACTGTTTCATTGTATTCACAGTGCAGGCTTGCTTTCCATTGCTGCATTGATTGATGGGAAAAAGCTCAATCCTTTTGAGGGGTGGGGGGTGGGGGCTTAAGATGCACACAGGGCCAGTGCTTGGAATGAGGAGGCACCTGCCAGGCCAGGTTTAAAAGAGACTCGCTGCCAAAGTTTCATCCCAGGCTTGGCTTGGCTTGGCTTCTAACTTCGACCATTTTTTTCCCCCAGGGTCCATCAGCATTTCTTATTTGTAATCCAGTGGTGGGTTTCAGCAGTTCTGGAGAACCGATAGCGGAGATTTTGAGTAGTTCAGAGAGCCGGTAAATACTGCCTCTGACTGGCCCCGCCCCCATCTATTCTCTGCCTCCCAGGTCCCAGCTGATCGGGAGGAAATGGGGATTTTGCAGTATCCTTCCCCTGGAGTGGGGAGGGAATGGGGATTTTGCAGTATCCTTCCTCTGGAGTGGGGAGGGAATGGGGATTTTGCTGTATCCTTCCCCTGGAGTGGGGAGGGAATGGGGATTTTGCAGTAACCTTCCCCTGGAGTGGGGAGGGAATGGGGATTTTGCAGTATCCTTCCTCTGGAGTGGGGAGGGAATGGGGATTTTGCGGTATCCTTCCCCTGGAGTGGGGAGGGAATGGGGATTTTGCAGTAACCTTCCCCTGGAATGGGGAGGGAATGGGGATTTTACAGTATCCTTCCCCTGGAGTGGGGAGGGAATGGGGATTTTACAATATACTTCCCCTGGAGTGGGGAGGGAATGGGGATTTTGCAGTAACCTTCCCCTGGAATGGGGAGGGAATGGGGGTTTTACAGTATCCTTCCCCTGGAGTGGGGAGGGAATGGGGATTTTACAGTATACTTCCCCTGGAGTGGGGCGGGAATGGGGATTTTGCAGTATCCTTCCCGTGGAGTGGGGAGGGAATGGAGATTTTGCAATTTCCTTCCCCTGGAGTGGGGAGGGAATGGAGATTTTGCAGTATCCTTCCCCTGGAGTGGGGAGGGAATGGAGATTTTGCAGTATCCTTCCCCTGGAGTGGGGAGGGAATGGGAATTTTGCAGTATACTTCCCCTAGAGTGGGGAGGGAATGGGGATTTTGTAGTGTCCTTCCCCTGCCATGCCCACCAAGCTACGCCCACAGAATTGGTAGTAAAAAAATTTGAATCCCACCACTGTTGGGATCCCAGAAGAATGAAAGGCATGTTTCAACTCCACGTTTTCTGTCCTAAGGAATGCCTGAAATTTGATATTTTTTGAGCCAAGAATGGGACCTGGTTATCTATGATATAAAAACCAAAAAAACCCCAAACCCTAGTGGCAGAAATTGCAATTCACCTGTTGGTTTAGAAGTTGGAGGGAAGATGACTCAAGTCAACTTCTAACAGAATTTGCAAAGACTGATTCCCCTCCCCACCCTCAAAGTTTTTGAACTGGCTCCCTGCTTGGTTCAAGAGGGATGAATAAGTTACAGTGACATATTCAAGGCTTAAAGCAGAATAACTAAGTGGGAAGGGACCTTGGAGGTCTTCTAGTCCAACCCCCTGCTCAAGCAGGAAATCCTACACCATTTCAGACAACACTCTTCTTAAAAACCTCCAGTGTTGGAGTGCCCACAGTTTCTGGAGGCAAGTCATTCTGCTAATTAATTGTTCCCCCTGTTAGGAAATTTCTCCTTAGTTGTAGGTTGATTCTCTCCTTCATCAGTTTCCATCCATTGTTTCTTGTCCGGCCTTCAGTTGCTTTAGTGGATAGCTTGACTCCCTCTTCTTTGTAGCAACCCCCTTAGATATTGAAATACCGCTACCATGACACCCCTAGTCCTTCTTTTCATTATCCTAGACATACCCAGTTCCTGCAACTGTTCTTCGTATGTTTTAGCTTCCAGTCCCCTAATCATTTTTGTTGCTCTTCTCTGCACTCTTTCTAGAGTCTCAGCATTTTTTTTATACTGTGGTGGCCAAAACTGGATGCAATTACTCCTCATGTGGTACTGACCACTTCTTCATGGACATGGAAGACGTAGTTGGCTTTGTGACCCACCTGACATGAATTTGGAATCCAGACATTCTAGTTTATAGCTCATGGTTTATGATTCCTTTCAGCTGGGTAAGATCAAGGAGTCAAGTAGAACATGCATAGATTTTGGAAAGATCTCTGTAATGCTAGTTTTGGGGCAAATGCAGATAGTCCTTGATTTGCAACCACTTGTTTAAGGACCATTCAAAGTTACACTGAGACTGAAACAAGTGACGTGTGTACAATTTTCACACTTACGACCATTGCGGCATCCCCATGGTGACGTGATCAAAATCCAACCACTTGGCAACTGACTCATATTTAGGACAGTTGCAGTCTCGCAAAATCAATGGGGGAGCCAGACTTACTTAATCACCATGTTAGCGACAACTGCAGTGCTTCATTTAACAACGGTGGCAAAAAAAGATCGTCAGATGGGACGAAGCTCACTTTACAACTGGCTGGCTTAGCAACACAAATGTTGAGTTCCATTTGTGGTCGTAAATTGAGGAACACCCGTATTTGTATGCCCTTCTCTCTCTCTCTCTCTCTCTCTCTCTCTTTCTCTCTCTCTCTTTCTCTCCCCCCCCTCTCTCTCCCTCCCTCTCTCTCTCTTTTCCTTAAAGAGGTCTAACATGGCTTGGCCCCTTCCTTCCCAACTATGTTCTGTTCAGTTCCTGAGTGGTCAAATTCTTTGACTAATTCTCCTGGTTGTTCCTAGATTGTTTGTTGTTGTTAGTTGTGAAGTGATGTCCAACCCATCACGACCCCATGGACAACGTTCCTCCAGGCCTTCCTGTCCTCTACCCTCCTCTGGAGTCCATTTAAGTTCACACTGACTGCTTCAGTGGCTCCATCCAGCCACCTCGTTCTCTGTCGTCCCCTTCTTCTTTTGCCCTCCATTGTTCCCAGCATTAGGCTCTTCTTCAGTGAGTCCTTCCTTCTCATTAGGTGGCCAAAGTATTTGAGTTTCATCTTCAGGATCTGGCCTTCTAAAGAACAGTCAGGGTTGATCTCCTCTAGGACTGACCGGTTGGATCGCCTTGCAGTCCAAGGGATTCGCAGGAGTCTTCTCCAGCACCAGAGCTCAAAGGCCTCAATTCTTAGGCGCTCAGCCTTCCTTATGGTCCAACTTTCATAGCCATACATTGCAACTGGGAAAACCATAGCCTTGAGTATACGGTTAGGGTAACTTAAACCCCTGGCCTATCAAGTAAGGCAGGGGTGAAATCTACTTACCTTCCTTACCGGTTCGGAAATGCATGTACCGCACGCATCAGGTGTGCATGCTAAAAAATACATTACTTCCTGGTTAAAACCAGGAAGTAACGACACCCAGGTGGATGGGTGGAGCTACCGGATCGCCAAACCAATGTCAAGATTGCTACCAGACTGGGTGATCCAGTCCGATCAGGGAGAATTTAATCCCGGAAGTCAGGGGTTCTAAGACTTATAGGCTGCCATAATACGATATAACACAGCTGCTTTCCCGAAACTTATGTCGAGAAGGGGGGAAAAAATATCTCAACTCTGGAGACTCTTCGTATTTCTGCCTGCAAAACTGTTGGATGTGCTACAAGGAGACATATGGCTGTTTCTGCAACTTGCCCTGATTAGAAATCTTTAGTAGTCTGCAAATCTCTAAATCTAGGCTCCTGCCACTTCGTTTGTTTGTTTGCTTGCTTAATTGTGCAGTGATTCTCTTGTCTCAGTGCTCACTGTGTCTCTAGATGGTTTCCAGGTATCAAAACAGCAATAAAATGAAATCGCTGTTTCAAAACTGTAATAATGGAATGGTGGCGCTTAATATTCAATAATGAGAAAAAAAATAAAGAGTTTATTTAAATAGTCGGCAGCTCTCTTACAGAATGGAAAGCAGGGGGTGTCTGCAAGGAAGGGTCAAAATCTTCCAAGGTGGCAGGTATGGCTCGCTCTCCCCCCCCCCCATTTTTTTTAATTTTTTTTTGGCATTTAGATACAGAATTTTTGGGTGGATTTTATCCCTTACTGGTGGATACCCTGATATTCAGGATGTCACCAGGTACCCCTGTAAGCCAAGCTAGAAGAAGGTGGAGAAAGAGGATCTGTGTTTTAAATGTTTTCCCCGTGTGTAGCCTAGCAACAGGTCTAGGAAAACAAACGTTGCTCAAAGTTCCCTCCACCCTCAAAAATAAATACAGCATGGGGGCATCTTCCGCATTTGATTCCCAGTTCATTGTTATGCTACCTTTTCATAACAGTGACATTACCTGAGCATTGATCTCCTTTAGAAATGAAATGGAACACTGGTATTAAAGTTTTTCCTTGCTCTACTTAGCTTGTAAAGAAAATTAGATTGTTTTGCCTGAGATATTTTGCTCTCTGTGTAAAAAATTATTCATCAACTTTCTGCTACAGTTACCTTCCTTTTGTCATCTGACACTTTTGTTTTGTTTTGTTTTCTTTTCTCCTCTGTTCTCCTCTCCCCTCCCTCCCTTCTCTCCTTCCTTCTTTCCTTCCATCTTTCCTTTCTCCTCCTCTCCTCTTTCCTCCCCTCTCTCGTCTCCTCCCCTACCTTCTCCTCTTCCTTCCTTCTTTTCTTCCAACCATCCATTTTTCCTTTCCACTCCTCTCCTCTCCTCTCCTTTCCCTTCTCTCCTCTCCTCTTCTCCTCTCCTCTCCTCTCCTCTCCTCTCCTCTCCCTTCCCTTCCCTTCCCTTCCCTTCCCTTCCCTTCCCTTCCCTTCCCTCCTCTCCTCTCCTCTCCTCTCCTCTCCTCTCCTCTCCCTTCTCTTCTCTTCTCTCCTCTCCTCTCCTCTCCTCTCCTCTTCTTTTCTCCTCTCCCCTCCCCTCCCCTCCCCTCCCCTCCCCTCCCCTCCCTTCCCTTCCCTTCTCCTCTCCTCTCCTCTCCTCTCCTCTCCTCTCCTCTCCTCTCCTCTCTTGTGTTAAGCATTTACTTATTCAAGAAGTAAAGAACAGTATAAAAAAGTGACAATACCTTTTTTAAAAAAAAGTTTTCCTAATGCCTCCTTTCCCAGTCAGGAATGCATTAATACAACACATGGGCTGGTTTATCCAGAAGTCTCTTGTAATCAAGTGCAGACTTGTAGGGCTATGTCTGAATATGTGCATGTTTGTGTGTCGGCAAGTACTAGTGTGTGTGTGTGTGTGTGTGTGTGTGTGTGTGTGTGTGTGTGTGTGTCTATGTTGCTTTAGTTTATATTAGCCCTGGAGGCAGAGTTAACACTTAAAATGGGACAAAAGTGTTTGCAGCCATCAGAGAACTTTCCAGCCAGCTTCAATAACATCACTCTGGTTTTTTTTCTTTTTTTGTATATAATTTTTTTTTTTTTTTTTGGCAGCAAAGACTTCAGTGGAACCATCTGTCTCTCTATTAGTGTTTTGAGTTCTGTTTTGAAGCTTCTTTGCTTGGCAAAGTCATTTTCATACATGGAACTCTTTTCCTTCTCCTTTTCTCCTTCCTTCCTTCCTTCCTTCCTTCCTTCCTTCCTTCCTTCCTTCCTTCCTTCCTTCCTTCCTTCCTTCCTTCCTTCCTTCCCTCCCCCTGGTTCTTTGCCTAAGAATACAATGCAAAAATTCAATTCACCTTCAAAGGAGAAAGAAATTTCTTTGGCATTTAAAGGGGAGAGGGGAAGGTAGCAAATTAAGGCAGTAACAAGGATTATTCCAGGGTCGTTAAAATTTCTTTGCATGGTATATGCATTAACCTTTGGGTAAATCCCGTTCAATTTTACAGACATCCGTAGGGGTATACTATGGGCAGAGCACTTGGGAGCATGAGAGTCATTCCTCTGCAGGTGCTGAAATGTTTTGGTCAAGTGAAATTGAATTCTTACAACCACAATAACATGTCATTATTAGAGAACTGCTCCAATACCAATTCTGCAACACTATTTTTAAAAGGTGTGTGACTCTAAAAATAGAACAGGATGAGGGAGGGAATCAAGAAAGGGAGGGGCAATCCTATTCAAGATCCATATGGACTCAAAATAGATCTGTGTGGTGCTATTGCTCTTTCTGTGATCCACAGAGGTGGGGATACTTCCAGACTCAAAGACTGTAATATATTTTCCAATTTCCAATTACCTGTACTATAGTTATAATCTAATCTAGATGAGTCAAAAAATAGGAGAGAATATTTATTTATTTATTTATTTATTTATTTATTTATTTACTTACTTACTTACTTACTTACTTACTTACTTACTTACTTACTTACTGAATTTTTATACCGCCCTTCTCTCGAAGGACTCAGGGCGATGGACAGCCAAGATTAAAATACATACAGTATAAAAGTTAAGATAGTTTAAAATAAAGTAAATCATTCGGCCTCCCAATTTAAAACCCCTCCATCTATACAATTTAAAAACTAGCCCATAAAAATCTTTTTAGGCCAGCCCGGCTTGCTGGAATAAAAAAGTCTTCAGGGCCTTGCGGAAAGTACGGAGGTCCTGGATCAGTCATATTCCAGGGGGTAGCTCATTCCAGAGGGCGGGTGCCCCCACAGAGAAGGCTCTCCTCCTGGGGGTCGCCAGCCGACATTGCCTGACCGATGGCACCCTGAGGAGGCCCTCTCTGTGGGAGCGTATTGGCCGGTGGGAGGTTATCGGTGGCATAAGGCGGTCTCGTAAATACCCTGGCCCTAAGCCATGGAGCGCTTTAAAGGTGAGGACCAATACCTTGAAGCGCACCCAGAAGACCACTAATATGGTACTCAGAAGGTACCATATAAGTACCTCAGGGTTGAACTGTGGGGTCCTTGATGTTCTCTGAGCTTGGTGGTTTTTTTGCAGGCATTTCATTGCCCAACTAGGTAACATCATCAGTGCTAGAAGGATGTGTCAGAAGGGAGCAAACCCCACTCCCACTTACAACTGATGATGTTACCTAGTTGGATAATGAAACGTCTGCAAGAGAACAACCAAGCTCAGAGAGCACCAAGGATCCCACAATTCGGCCATTCTCTGGAGTTTTTTCTTGACGTAAGATAGCTGCAAAATAATAATCATGATCTGCTATTTTATCTCTATTGTATCAAAAAACCATTGGAACAGGTCACCCGTGGCACACAGACTAAGTGTATGAAACCCATCAGGCTTTCGGCCACATTTCAGGACCTTGGCCACCCCAGAAACTCAACTTCACCCAGTGAAAGAAACATCTCGAGGGAAAAATCTCTTCCTTTGTGTACGCAGAATTTCATGCAGTCAAAACAATGAGCCTCTGGAAGGATACCTGACAAGACTGAGTGGTTGTGGTTTCCGGCGTCCCGGTATAGCCAGCTGGTTCCATCGCTGACTTTTGGGGGTGAGATCTTGGCCCCTACAGAGAGGGCTCGCAACTTGGGTGTCCTCCTGGACGCGCGGCTATCTCTAGAAGATCATGTGACAGCTGTGGCCGGGGGGGCTTTTTATCCGGTTTGCCTGATTCACCAGCTGCGCCCCTTTCTGGACAGGGACTCCTTGCGCATAGTCACTCATGCCGTCGTTACTTCCCATCTGGACTACTGTAATGCTCTCTACATGGGGCTCCCCCTGAAGAGCACTCGGAGGCTCGAACTGGTCCAGAATGTGGCTGCGCGGGTGATTATGGGAGCAATACGGTGCACCCATGTAACACCTCTCCTGTGCAAGCTGCACTGGCTTCCGGTGGTCTTCCGGGTGCAATTCAAGGTGTTGGTGACCATCTTTAAAGCGCTCCATGGCTTAGGACCTGGGTACTTACAAGATCGCCTTCTGCTACCAATAGCCTCCCACCGGCCAATGCGCTCCACACAGAGGGGCTCCTCAGGGTGCCGTCGATCAAACAATGTCGACTGGCGACCCCCAGGGGGAAGGCCTTCTCTGTGGGGGCACCTGCCCTCTGGAATGACTTACCCCCGGAGTTACAGATGATCCCTGACCTACGCACCTTTCGCCGTGCCCCCAAGACGCTATTGTTCCAACAAGCTGAGCTTGGCCTAAACATGAATTTTAATTGTTGGTCTGTTTTAATGATATTGGGGCCAAATTATTTAATATGTTTTTAAATTGTTTTTAAATTTTGTACATGGGTGTGTTTTATTGTTGGCTGTGCACTGCCCTGAGTCCTCTGGGAGAAGGGCGGTATAAAAATTTAAATAAATAAATTGCTGTCTTCAATCTTAGCTGTTAAGCTGTAATATTTGGTTTGATGTTTACTGCTTCTTGTCCAGCAGGTCCAAGGTCAGCTACCGCCACTAATGATCCCCGTGTTCCCTCCAGACCAGCGAACCCTAGCGGCAGCAGCCCAGCAAGGATTCCTGCTACCACCAGGTTTCAGCTACAAGACAGGCTGCAGTAAGTCCATTTCTTCATCTTCAAATCTTTATTGTCAGCGCACAACATGGGTACAATGAGACTGGGTGGAGCTCACTCAGTGCATCCTCCCGCCCCCCAACATAATACAACTCACAGTGAAGACAGAAAATCGCTAACCCAATAAATCATCTGAACAAAACACTCAGTCCCGTTGCACCAGTGTGGACATGTTACATGTCGCGCCGGCCCAGCAAGTCCGTCGTACTACGTAGTTATGATGTTATTTTGCATCCAGTTCTTAATCACATACTTCCCCCGCACTTACGACGACATGAAGCTCTCATTCGGGAGTATAGTAAGATGCTGGTAAATTCCTCTCTACCCATTCATGGATACATTCCTGATCTCTTAAGATGCCGATTAAAGTCAAGAAACCCACCACTCTTGACAGCGCTTAAGTTGATGGCTGATCATCAGAACACCACACAAAAGTGGATGGAAGCGTGGAGTAGCTATTCTCCCCAAGTTATCTCTGAGCATATTAATCCTAATAGTATACCACCAGGATTTAACCTATCCCAACGCATATGGGAGGCATATAACAGAATTAGAACAACTCATGGGGTGTGTGCCGACTCCTTGTATAAATGGGGAAAGACACCTTCAGCACAATGTGATTGCAGGGCCCCCCGACAGACTATCCAATATATAAGGAGCCTGGATAGCTCAGCAGACTAATGCACTGTAATTTAACTCCAGCTGTCTGCAGTTAGTAAGTTCGAATCTCACCAGACTCAAGGTTGACTCAGCCTTCCATCCTTTCTAAGGTACGTAAATTGGGGACCCAGTTGTGGGGCAATAAGCTGACTTTGTAAAATATATGAAAGAATGAAAGCTATTGCTTAACAGGTATCCAGGAGATTTTAGGGACTTCCTCTGCGTAACAACGACAGCTACTGACTGGATCTCCAAACTCGACATTAAACTCTGAAATGTTATTTCTGTTTTCCTCTTAGGTTTTCTTACTGCTTTTTTTTAATTGTTTTAATTGTTTTAACCTGTAAAAATGAAGTGTTTTAATATTGTGTGTGACCAGCCATATGCTAAATAAATAAATAAATAAATTGCATTCAGGAGTCTGACAGTCCACAGATAAAAACTGTCCTTCAGCCTCTTTGTGCGGCTGGCTATGCTTCAATATCTCCTTCCCGATGGTAGGAGGGTAAAGAAGTGGTGACCAGAGCGAGAGTCAATTGTTTTCAAACAGGTGTGATGTGCCTAAAGTGGTCCGTACATGAGCTGGCAGGTGGTAGCAATCAGAGACAGACCATCCTCCTTCAAACTGTATATTGGGTGGGTCAGGAGGTGGGCTGAGAAGGTGCCTGCAGACCCCTCACATCCTAGACACAAACGGTTTCAACTCCTTGCCTCGGGATGGCGCTATAGGGTATTGCATGCCAAGACAATTAGACACAGGGACAGTTTCTTCCCTCATATCCCCACTGTGTTGAACCCTTAATTCTCCCACTTCTGTCTAATGTGTATGTATATTAACTCAGAGGCTGTGGCTGGAGGAATGGGACAACTTGCCACAGCCAACTTGTTGTTGGCCAGCTCGTCATGGCCAACTTGCCATGGCCAACTCACTCTGAGACAACTCATCAATACTATTTAATTATTTAAAATCATATTAAAAATGATTTAATTTCTGTCATTCATATTTCATTGTGTCCTTCCTTTTGCATCCTTTCTTTAAGGATTCTATTCCACCATTTCTTCAATATTAGTGTAACTCTTGTCCCAGGAGAGTTGGCCATGGTGAGTTCTCCTAGACCAGATGAAGTATTATTATTTATTCCTTTTATTATCTTCTTTACTTCCTCTTTTTTTTATTAGTATTATTATTACTATTATTTTCTCTGTTGCCTTGCAAATACACTGAGTGCTTCTGTACCGGAGACAAATTCCTTGTATGTTTAATCACAATTGGGCAGATAAAATCCTTGGTTGTATAAACAGAGGCATAGAATCAAAATCACGGGAAGTATTAGTACCTCTTTATAAAGCCTTTGTAAGGCCATACCTGGAATACCGCATCCAGTTTTGGTCACCACATTACAAAAAAGATGTTGAGACTGGAAAAAGTGCAAAGAAGAGCAACTAGGATGATTAAAGACCTAGAAACTAAAATAGACAGCAGAACCTATGGTCAAATGCTTCTGACCATGACCAAATCAGGTTCCCACCAAAAAATTCACAATTTTTTTTTCTGCAGCCGATTTCTCCTTCTGCGCCATTTTTTGTAAGAGGCAAATTTCCAAAATTAAGTTCAAGTCACGACCAAATCGGATTATGACCAAAGTTATGGAATGAATTATGATCATGACCAGATGTTCAGCTATATGAGGAACGGTTGCAGGATTTGGGTTCAGCTAGTCTAGAGAAAAAAAGGGCTAGGAGGGACATGATAGCAGTTTTCCAGTATTTGAGAGACGGGGGTCAATATATTTTCCAAAGCACCAGAGGGCAGGACAAGAAACAATGGATGGAAACTAATCAAGGAGAGAAGCAACCTGGAATCGAGGAGAAACTTCCTAACACTGAGGACAATCAACCAGTGGAACAGCTGGCCTCCAGACGTTGTGGGCATTTCATCACTGGAGGTTTTTAAGAAGAGACTGGACAGTCACTTGTCTGAAATGGTATAGGGTCTCTTGCTTGAACAGGAGCTGGACTAGAAGACCTCCAAGGTCCCTTCCAGTTCTATTCTGATTCTGATTCCTTAGTTAATAGTGTAGGCTGTGATTCAGCTGAAAGCTCCGGATGGCTTTTGCCCAACTCCACAGGAAATTCTATTCTATTCTATTCTATTCTATTCTATTCTATTCTATTCTATTCTATTCTATTCCATTCCATTCCATTCCATTCCATTCCATTCCATTCTATTCTATTCTATTCTATTCTATTCTATTCTATTCTATATTGTCTATTCTGTTCTGTTCTATGCTATGCTGTGCTATGCTATGCTATTCTATTTTCTATTCTATTTTGTTCTGTTCTATTCTATATTTTCTTTTCTATTCTATTCTATTCTATTCTATTCTATTCTATTCTATTCTATATTGTCTATTCTGTTCTGTGCTATGCTATGCTATGCTATGCTATGCTATTTTCTATTCTATTTTGTTCTATTCTATTCTATTCTATTCTATATTGTCTATTCTGTTCTGTGCTATGCTATTCTATTCTATTCTATTCTATTCTATTCTATTCTATTCTATTCTATATTGTCTATTCTGTTCTGTGCTATGCTATGCTATGCTATGCTATTTTCTATTCTATTTTGTTCTGTTCTATTCTATTCTATATTTTCTGTTCTGTTCTGTTCTGTTCTGTTATATTCTATTTTCTATTCTATTCTATTCTATTCTATTCTATTCTATTCTATTCTATTCTATTCTATTAGTCAAGGACTAGCTGTTTCTTCTTCTTCTTCTTCTTCTTCTTCTTCTTCTTCTTCTTCTTCTTCTTCTTCTTCTTCTTCTTCTTCTCCTCCTCCTCCTCCTCCTCCTCCTCCTCCTCCTCCTCCTCCTCCTCCTCCTCCTCCTCCTCCTTGTTCTGACATATCCATCATCAGACGTTGGCGATCACGTTGGCAATCCTATTTTTGTCAACAGCCACATGAAAAAGTGCTGCTGAGTTTTATCCAAACCAGTCCCTTAGATTTTGAAACCATGATGTTGTTCTTCTGCCTGGACCTCGTTCGCCTTCAATCTTTCCCTGGAGGATTAAGTGAAGGATGCCATATTTTTCTGGGTGTCGCATCACATGTGCAAAATATTCTAACTTTTGCTTTTTTAAGGGCTTTGATGATTTCCCTTGGCTTTCCCAGGCGGCTTACCACCTCCTCATTTGTGATTTTGTCAACCCAGCTTATACATAACAGCCATCTGTAAATCCACATTTCAAATGCTTCTAGTTTCTTCGAGTGGTTTTCTGTCAGAGACCAACTCTCTGCTCTGTAGGGCAGGATAGAAAAGATGTAACATCTGACAAGCATACTAGCTGTACGCAAGGTGATAATGTGAGAAGGAACATCTCTCCACCTGCCATCTGGCAAAAGAGGAAGGGGCTATACATATAAAAATAAATAGGAATATTTTTAATAGAAAGACATTGCAGAGGCAACTGGACCAAGCGGGTGGAAATCCAGGCTATTCACTATGCCTCCCAGCCAGCCCTTGCTTGCCCTCCAACTGATGAAAGAAAAAGAGAAGAGCCCAAGAATTTAGTCAGATGCCCTTCCTAAACCACCTGTTCTGTACTTAATGAAGAGGTTTAATTTGCTCTTTTTGCAAATGACCTCCCAATAACATGCAAGCACCATTAATCTCAATGGGAATTCGGTGCATAGATCGAGGCTAACATATGCCTCTCAATTTATGGGTGAAAACAAAGCACAAGTTTATAACGGGTTTAAAGGCTGGAAAGTTGAAGATTGATTCTGGAAGGTTTTGCTTTCAGAGGATTGTCCATCCGGGTTTTTTTGTGCGTGTGCGTCAGGGGTGAAATGCTACCGGTTTGCACTGGTTCGGGCGAACCGATAGTGATAAAAGCTACTGGTTCGGGAAAACCAGTATTTCCGACAATCAACTGTGTCACGTGATTTAAATTCACTAGTAAAGGTAAAAGTTCCCCTCGCACGTATGTGCTAGTTGTTCCCGACTCTAGGGGGCGGTGCTCATCTCCATTTCAAAGCCGAAAAGCCAGCGCTGTCCGAAGACGTCTCCATGGTCATGTGACCTGCATGACTAAACGCCAAAGGTGCACAGAACGCTGTTCCCTTCCCACCAAAGGTGGTCCCTATTTTTCTACTTGCATTTTTTCTGTGCTTTCAAACTGCTAGGTTGGAAGAAGCTGGGACCAGTAACGGGAGCTCACCCCAGAGATGGGTTTCAGCAGGTTCTGACCAGTTCTGGAGAACCAGTAGTGGAAATTTTGAGTAGTTCGGAGAACCGGTAGTAAAAATTCTTACTGGCCCCACCCCCATCTATTCTCTGCCTCCCAAGTCCCAGCTGATCGGGAAGAAATGGGGATTTTTCAATAACCTTCCCCTGCCATGCCCACCAAGCCACACCCACAGAACTGGTAGTAAAAAAATTTGAAACCCACCACTGGCTCACCCCATTATCCGGCACTAGGGATTCAAACTGCTGACCTTTCTATCGACAAGCTCAGCGTCTTAGCCACTGAGCCATCGTGTCCCTGAATTAAATTCACTAGAAAGCAGGAAATCCTGCTTTCTAGTGAATCTAAATTGCGTGGCACAGCTGTTTCCCTCCCCCCCCCCCCCGCTATTCAACTTACCTTGTTAAGCCTCCGTTTTCCACACAAAGTGTGCATTTGGTGCGCATTGTTTGACGTGGGCCACGCATGCATAGGCAGCGAACCGGTGGCAATCCGCGGAGGATTTCACCACTGGTGTGCATGCATAACAGCAAGTGTGAGTATTTGGGACCTTTTATCTAAGCGTTTTATAGATCCTTGCATATTCCTGTCTTTAAGGACATGGGATTGTTTAAAATAAAACAAATAACCCAGAAGGAGGGGAGGTAGAGATTGGAGCGGCCTTTGTTTCAGCAAGCAGATTTATCTTGGTTAGGAATTTCATAAAACTGCCTTCACTCATTTCCGGTTATCTAACTCTTCTGACATCAGTTTTCTATCTATCTGAAGCGCTCTTGTTCTGAAAACGACAGCCTTCAGTCCTTCTCTTTGGCTTTATTATGTCCGCATCAGTATATCATTGACGGATTCATGAATTCATCAATTGTCTTTTGTTAGCCCAGGATATTTCACTGAAAGCAAATGAATTCGTTTTCGAAGCCAAAAAAAAAAAAAAGACCCCAAAAACCCCCAACCAAAAAACTTAAGCTAATGTCAAGGCCCATACCATAATGTTACTTTTTTAATAGCATGACGGTGATGATTTTTACTGAACTTATGTTTGATATGCCGAACTGTTAGGGTGCTTCCATCTATGTTTGTGCACTGAATGAAAAAGTTTGCAGGGTAACAGAATAAAAAGCAGAACTGTTGTAATTAAAGCCGCCGCAGGACGATTTAACAAATCAATTTAATTATTCAAAATAAATAATATTTTAATTTTGGTCATTCACGTTCCATTCTGGGCCTCCTTTTGCAACCTTTCTTTAATGATTCAATTCCACCGTTTCTTTGATATTAGTGTAATTCTTGTCCCACTGCGATTTGTCAGATGGCAACTTCGCTGTGGCAAGTTGGCCGTGGCAAATTGTGGTAGACCAGGGGTGTCAAATTCGATTTCACTTAGGGATGCATCAGTGTTTTGTGTTTGACCTCGGGGGGTAGGGTGGGCCTGGCCAGCTCGACGTCATTCGTATCGAGGGCACCTATGGTGGCCCAAGTGCTCTGCCAGTGAAAACAGGCTCCTGAGCTCCATTTTCGGCTGGGATGGTCTCCTGCAACCCTCTGCCTATGCATGGTCCTCCCAAGCTTCATTTTCACTGGCAGAGACACCGCGGGTCAGTCCTCCACTGTTTCCAGGAAGTCCCCGCAGACCAGATCTAAACACCCCATGGGCCGGATCTGGCCTGTGGACCTTCAGTTTGACACCCCTTTGAGAGACCCTCCGAGAATACAGGTAGTCCTAGACTTAAAACCACAACCAAACCCAAAATTTCTGTTGCTAAGGGAGACAGTTGTTAAGTGAATTTTATCCCATTTTGTGACCTTTCTTGCCACCCTTATTAAGAGACTAGCTGCAGTTGTCAAGTCAGTCAAGTATGACTTGCTTTTAGTATAATTTGGCTTCCGATTGCTGGTTGCCAAGTGGTGGAATTTTGATCACGTGTCCATGGGGATGCTGCAACGGTCGTAAGTTTCATAAGTCACATTTTTTCAGTGCCAAATCAATCTAATGTGTGGCCTCCACTGGGGGTTGACCTCCAGAAGTTCAGACCAGAGGTCGGCTTCACATAATTTAACAACCGGTTGGGCCCAGCATCGAAAATGTGAGAGCGGCCTTCTGTGCATGTGCTTTGCTCGCGTGAGTGCTTGTACACATGTGCGTGGCTTAAAAAACACAGCTAAATAGGATAGCATAGCACTGGTGCAGGAGGCGGGCCCATCCACAGATCACAGCTACTGGTTCGCTCGAACCGGTCTGAACCGACTGATTCCACCCCAGGTTCAGACCCGTAGTTGCCGTGAAAGCCATGAACTCCAAAGCCATCCAAATATTGGTCTCAATTGTGGTTGTAAATCTAGGGCTACCTGTATTCTCAGAAGCTTTCTCCAACACCAGAGTTCAAAGTTGTCTAAGCTCTTTCTAGTTCCTTTCTTCAAATCTATCAGTGCCTTTAAATGTACCTATAGATACAACATATAACTGTGATGGAGAACCTATGGCACGCGGAGCCATATCTGTGGGCACGCGAGCATTGCCTTAGCTCAGCTCCAGCGCACATGCGTGTGCCAGCCAGATGATTTTCGGGCCTTCTTGGCCCACCATAAGTCAGGAAACAGCCCATTTTCAGCCTCCGGAGGGCCTCTGGAGGGTGGGGAAGGCCGTTTTCTCCCTCCCCAGGCTCCTAGAAAGCCTTTAGGGGCCTGGGGAGGGCGAAAAAAAGGGCTCTACCTGGCCCACCGTGCCATCGCGTACCAAAAGCAGAGGGACTGTGGGGGGGGTCAGGCGCGCATTCACGGGGGTGGGGCACAGAGAATTATGGGTGTGGGCATACACCTGCATGACCCCACCCCCGCGCTTCCCTCGGTTTTGGCACTCGATGGCAAAAGGGTTAGCCATTACTGACATATAAACTACATCTTAGTAAATGGATTTTGTGGGTGCATTTGCAGCCCTGGTTGAATAATTCTGCCCCGCACTTCTATTCTTCCTCAGATGGGTGTTGTCTGAGAATTTATTATTTTTATTATTATTATTAAACGTCTGTGCTGCCCATTTCTCAATTAAACGGTTTTAGCACACCCAGCAACAATCCCGACCACAGTCTAGAAATCTGGTCTCCTCGTATTTTTCTTCATCAGATGGGAGATGTGATAATTCACACCACTTGAATGTATATCTTAAAAGCCTCCCCGAATCTCACTTGGCTATTTTGGTAGGTCTGGAAAAGGCCAAGAATGCATCCCATTAAGCAGAACTGGCAGATTCAATTAATTCCTTGTTTAACATGGTGTGACACTATGTATAAATGTGTTTGCTTTTCAATTCCAATGTATTAACACCATGGCAGCTGTGTGGCACGTCACACCCACGAGGCTGACATGGGTTGTTTTTTTTTTTTTTTTTTGATCACCATGGAAATGAAAAAGAATATTAACCAAAATTTTGTTGTTGCCCCTGGGACTCCTTTGAATAGTGGCCTGTTGGTGAGAGGTTCCAGAAGGTCTTACTTTATTTCATTAAGAAAGCTGCATTTGATCAATTTCTCCCTAATGTTAAGTGACAATCAAAAGAACAAAAATAGCAGACGTTCCATTGCATGCAAAGAGCTCCGTAGAAATCAAATCTAGATTTTGGGGGTTTATTTGGAGGCAAGGGTTGAAATCCAGAAGGGATACCGTTCCATGAATAAGGCCTTCACTGTTGTAGAAAGCTTTTTTCCCCTTCTGTCTTGGTCATCTGAACCTCATCAGCAACAGCACACGTGGCTTTGGAGACCATCTGGAATTCTAAAAGCAGATCAAGATGGGGAACAGAGTTACATAAGTCAATTTGTATATAAAGTATCCAGTATTACTTTTAGATAGGTTGAGGTCCCAAGAATTTTCTGGAACATCAGTAACATAACGTCACGAGGTGTCAGGACCAACCATATCAGGTCCCTAAGCCTGAGGGGAAGTCTACTGCTCCTTCCAAAGTTGCAAATGGTTTAATGATTTTTAATTTTAGAGGATAAATGAAATAGATGGTTAGGAATTATATTAACCATAGTCAAGTAGGAAGAATCAGATCTACATGTTGAGTTCTAGTTAAGCTGCTTTGTTATTCATGCCTATAAACGAGAATCTAGTCAATAACAGCACTAAATTGGGGCAGCATACAAATTGAATTAATAATTAATTGAATTAATAAATAATAACAAATAGATAAGAGTTAAGGGAATTCAAGAAGGGTTGGATTTAAACCTCTTGTGAAGAGATAACCACTCTGGGCTGATTGCTGTCTTGACTCTGCCCACAGGTTTGCCCTGTCCTTCTCCTTAAATTATAGCAGTATACTGTATCTACTATAATTTCATTTACTTTCCATTTTTGTCTTAATACAGTATTTAACTACTTTCTGGAGAGTAATCTTGTTTTTCCCATCCCTAGAAAAAAAAGATTGCATGGCTCTTATGCTGGAACAGAGATTTTTCATTAATCTCTTGATAGGAAAGTTTGCTTGATTAGTTAATTAGTTTCTCTCTCTTTCTCTCCCTCCCTCCCTCCCTCCCTCCCTCCCTCCTTTCTTTCTTTCTTTCTTTCTTTCTTTCTTTCTTTCTTTCTTTCTTTCTTTCTTTCTTTCTTTTTTACATGTATGATTTCTGGTGGTTTACAAGGTTAAAACACGCCCACCAAACCACACCCACAGAACCAGTAGTAAAAAAATTTGAATCCCACCACCGCTTTGGCCACCTATATAAGGTGGCTTAAAAATAACTTTTTTAATATATATATGGCTAGAATTATATAGCTAGAATTCTCATTCTGTCTTTTCTCTCTCTTTCTCTCTCTCTTTTTAAAGAGATACTCTTCTCTATTATCTTCCCCTTGAAAGAAAGAAAAAAGGGGGGGGGGAACACTGCCAAAAATAATTTAGCAGTAAATGAGTTCCTATTTTAGTCTACTCTGAAATAAGTTCTTTAAAGTCCTGCTGATTTCAGGGAGAAAATTAAATATTTCTTGTTTGGTTAAAAGCTGAGTCAGATCACAGCCATCTGATGTTAATGGACAGGAAGACTGTTATCCCTTTGATTCCATCTGCATTAGGAAGGCAGATGTAGAATCCTTGTGCAATCAGCACATTTTATTTTTCTTACGGGGCAAGTTAGTGCACCTAGAAATTACTTTTTTTAAAAAAATGACTTAAAAACTTAAAAAGAAATTTACCAAAGTTCAAATGATAAAATATCTAATTACACCTTAAAATTGGCACAAGACAATGCACCCTGAAGTTAATCGGTTTAATGAATGCTGGACCCCTTATGGTTTTCTTAACATCCCTCAGATCTAATTGCTTGATTCGTTATTGATCAAATTTTTATGCCGCCTATAAGGTGACTCTGGATGGCTTGCAGGTTATAAAACAAATAGAAAAATAATTAAAAATTACACAAATTAAAGATGTTGAAGCCAATACTGAAACGAGAACTAAGTGATGGACAAGGCAGGAATGAGGTCTTCTTACCCCATCAATTATCTTCAGCGGTGAGTGGCCCTCTCCGGGTCCCAAACTAACTGGAAAGTCAAATTTTAATACCCTTCTGGAAGGCCAAATGGGAAGGGCAGTTCTTAGCTCTGGTGGTAGAGTGTTGCCACAGGGATGGAGCCACAGCAGAAAAGGCTCTTCTCCTTGAACCCACCAGCTGGCCTTTCTTAGCAGATGGGATCCATGTAGGACTCTTCCGCTGGCATGAGTGGGGCAGGCTAGTCCCATTGGGGAGAGATGGCTCCTCAGATTCCTGGACCCATGCCATGTAGGGCTTCTGTGTATGTATGTAATTCAGTGAATTGATTTGTGTGGAGAAGAAGGAGAAGAAGGAGAAGAAGGGGAAGGGGAAGGGGAAGGGGAAGGATAAGAGGAAGGAGGAGGAGGAGGAGGAGGAGGAGGAGGAGGAGGAGGAGGAGAAGAATTTGTCTTGGTGCATATGCTGTCAGTGTACATAAAAAGAAGAAAGAAGAAGAAGAAGAAGAAGGAGGAGGAGGAGGAGGGGGGAGGGGAAGGGGAAGGGGAAGGATAAGAGGAAGGATGGGAGGAAGAAGGAGAAGGAGGAGGAGAAGGAGAAGAAGAAGAAGAATTTGTCTTGGTGCATATGCTCTCAGTGTACATAAAAAGGAGAAAGAGAAGAAGACAACAAAAACATAGCTACATGTAAGGCTGTGATGGTGAACCTATGGCCCTAGCCCAGCTCCGCTACGCATGTGCCTCCCACCAGCCAGCTAGTTTTTGGGTCTCTGCCACGCATGCACGAGGGGCAGGGCCTTCCCCAATCTCCACAGGTTCCCCCCAGCACGCCCTACTTTCTATTCCATTTCTGCTGGCTGCACCAACCTGGAAGCCAAAGCAGGGCACAGGGGCGCTGCATGAGGCCCCCCCACCGCACCCTGTTTTGGGCCTAGAAAGCCACCTGCACCAACCTGGAAGCCAAAATGGGGTGCAGGGCACATGTGTAGGGGGGAGCATGCACGGGGGGGCTCTCGCATTGCATTTTGGTGATTTGGCTTTGGGCACTCAGCACCAAAAAAGTTAACCATCACTGATGTAAGGTTTGCTTATGTGTCTGTGGAGATTGCCAGCCATCCAGGTCATGGTTATCCCAAAGGTGCTTTCCCCCCACCCCCCAAAAGGCAACTGGATTTTTTGGTTTTTCGGAAGAAGCTGAAGAAGCTTCCTGGATGAGAAGCAAAACATCTTCAAAGAAAAAAAAAGAAAGTCCAATTGCCCCTTTGGGGAAAAAAAAGAAAGTTTGCTTATGTGCAGGCTTATAAAAAGACATGCATTTATTTTATTAATGTATTGAACAAATGGCCACCCAAAATTCATAGGGTGATCCTGGGAGATTTACAACGTTAAAATAATATGCGTTGAAACTCTTAATCACTTCCTGGTACGGGATGATAACATTAATGTTTAGGATTTAAATATTGCGAATATTTCCCCCCGGCAGAATTGCTGATGTTTTCTCTGTTTTGTTTGGTCTCGTTAAGATCATCACATGTTTTATTTTTAATGGAGGATCATGTGGGCAGTATTAAAATTCTTCTTGTTTGGTCCATGAGCAAGGCTTTGCAAAGGCTAATTTCCAATTTAAGTGCCGTCAGCTGATGTCCAACTTCTGAAAACTGCCAAGCCCTGAGGGGGAGAGTGGAAAGTCAAAACTCTTGAAATGGTTTGGTGTTTTGTTTTATTTTTTAAAATTTACTTGACAATAGTATCAAAGCTAATCAGATGGAACCTAGATACTGATCTTAAAAGTAGTCATAAGGGCAGAAGTCTTTATGATCCATTTGAAGGAAATAACCTTTGGAGGGGGAAAGCACTACCAAACACACTGCACCTCAACTTATGACCATAACTGAGCCCAAAATTTCTATTGTTGCTAAGTAAGACTGCTGCTAAGTGAGTTGTGCCCTATTTTATGATTTTTCTTGCCACAGTTGGGAAGTCAGTCCCTGCCATTGTTATTAACACGGTTGTTAAGTGAATCCGGCTTCCCCATTGACTTTGCTCTTCAGAAGGAGGCAAGGGGTAGTCACATGACCTTGGGACCCAGCAACCGTCATACAAACATGCCAGTTGCCAAGTATCTGAATTTTGATCACGTGACGATGGGGACAGTCGTATGAAAAACGGTCATAAGTCACTTTTTTCAGTGTGGTTATAACTTCCGGGACCAAACAAATGGTTTTAAGTCAAGGATTGCCTGTACAACAAATGAAAGACATAAGCTGTCTCTGCCATTAGATAAAATCTCGCAAATTTGTGAGGTAATAAACTACAGGTATTCCTCAACCCACAACCGCAATTGCGCCCCAAATCTCTCTTGTTAAGGGAGACACTTGTTAAGTGAGTTTTGCCCCATTTTACGACTTTTCTTGCCACAGTTTGTTAAGTGAATTGCTGCAGTCGTTAAGTTGGTAACCTGGTTTGTTAAGTGGAATCTGGCTTCCCCAGTGACTTTGCTCGTCACAAAAAAAAAGTGATCACGTGACCTTGGGACCCAGCAACGGTCATAAATTTGAACCAATTGCCAAGCATCTGAATTTTAATCACGTGACAATGAAGTTGCTGCAAAGGTCGTAACTATGAAAAACGGTCATTCAGTGACCACTTTTTTCAGTGGTTGTTGTAACTTTGAACAGTCAGTAAATGAATTGTTGTAAGTTGAGGACTACCTGTATTTTTTATTTTTTTATTTCCAAAATTGAAATTTTTTAACGTGATGGAAGGAAGAAATCATATACAGCCGTCCATTGTTATCCAATTTAATTTTAATTCATTGGAGAGATGGGGAAATGGCATTCAGGTTTTCTTATAGTCCCACCCAAAAATTGTTCAGAGCACTCCTTTAAAATCTAAGCAAGGCCCTCAAAAAGAGGAAGGGGGAATGCCCCATTTTATCCAGGAGAACTGGGGAAACTGGCTCACCCTTTATAACTTTGTTTCATAGACCGAGAAGTGAAATAAAACCAATCCCATATTCTTCTCCACCCTCTACAGAAATGCTGTGAAATGGAGCCAATGCATTTTTCAACACCCTCCTTTGTCAGTAGGACTTTGATGCTTTGTCCATGCAATTGCAGCGAGATGGAAGGCCAACAAATTGAATAAATACATAAAATAAAAAATGGGGTGCTCGGTATATTAAGCAACTTTCCTAGGCAAAGCCGAGGGTGAAGTGAATCCAACTCAGGCTGGGATGGGGTGGCAGGCTAACAGAGTGGGAAGGGGCCTTGGAGATCTTCTAGTCCAACCCCCTGCTCAGCAAGAGACTCTATACCCGTGATGGCGAACCTATGGCACGCGTGCCACAGGTGGCACGCAGAGCCATATCAGTGAGAACGCAAGCATTGCCCTAGCTTAGCTCTGCCGTGTATGCGTGCGTTGGCCAACTGATTTTCGGGCCTTCCGGGCTTACCGGAAGTTGGGAAACAGGCTGTTTCCAGCCTTCGGAGGTCCTCCGGGGGGGGGGGGAGACCCGTTTTTCATTCTCCCCAGGCTCTAGAGGCTTTCTAGGAGCCTGAGGGGGTGAAAATGGCCTTCCCCACCGCCCTGGAGGCCCTCTGGAGGCCAGAAACAGCTGTTTTGCTGACTTCTGGTGAGACCTACTGGGCCCACTGTGCCATTGTGTGCCAAAAGCGAGGGGAGCACGAGGGGTCACGCATGCATGCCCGGGGGGTGGGGGGACAAATTGAATTATGGGTGGGGGCACGCGTGCACGTGACTTCCTGAGCTCCCCCCGCTTTTGGCACCTGACGGCAAAAAGGTTAACCATCGCTGCTCTATACCATTTCGGACAAAAGGTAGATCAAGAGCTGTGAATAGAGCAAATACAGGTTGAAACGGACAAATTGGACCCTCGTTTCCATCCCTTCAAAAGGAAGAAGATTTGAGCTGTTGTCTGTGGAGATTCTCAGTCATCCAGGTCATGGTTGTCTCAAAGGTGCTTTTTCAAAAGGCAACTGGACTGTTTCTTTTCTTTTCTTTTCTTTTCTTTTCTTTTCTTTTCTTTTCTTTTTTCTTTTTGGTAAGGAAAAAAACACATTTTCCTCTTCTTCCTCAGGAAAAAAAAAAACCCAGTCCAGTTGCCTTTTGAAAAAGCACCTTTGAGATCTGAGCTGGGGCTTCCTTCAAAACGAATCACATCTGGGGTTAAGCTGCCATTGTGGACAGAGCTGTAATATAGAACAGAATAGAATTCTTGATTGGCCAAGTGTGATTGGACACACCAGGAATTTGTCTTTGGTGCTTTATATGCTCTCAGGGTACATAAGGAGAATAAAATACATTCATCAAGAATAAAAAGATGCAACACTTAGTGATAGTCAAGGTTACTAATAAGCTATCAAATCGTACTAGGAAACAAATAAAAACAATATCCATTGAAAGATACAAGCAACAGGGTTATAGTAATAAGCGGGAAGAGATAGATGCTAGTAAGGAAGAGAATAATAATAATAATAATGCAGTCTTAGTAAATTATTTGACAGTGTTGTGGGAATGATCTGTTTAGCAGAGTGATGGCGTTTGGGAAAAAACTGTCCTTGGGTCTAGTTGTTTTGGTGTGCAGAGCCCTATAGCGTCTTTTTGAGGGTAGAAGTTGATACAATTTATGTCCAGGATGTGAGGGGTCTGTAGATATTTTTTACAAATATATATTTCTTTAGATTTATATATATGTCTCCCATCCTCTGGGCTGATCAAGGTTTTACAATTTTCCTTTCTCTCTCTCCTTCCCTCCCTCCCTTTTTCTCTCTCTCCCTTCTGTTTCCTTCGTGCTTTCCCCCTCCTCTCCTTTTTTTGGGGAAGCTCAGTCCTCTGATCAAGGCGCACTTCTCTTCCCCCCCCTCCCCATTTCCCTAAATACATCATGAAAAAAAGGATGATGTTTCCGCCTTAATTGCTTGTCCCTTTTATTCGTGTTCCTCCCTCAGCCAGAATTGTGAAGAGTGTTAGTAAAAGGCCTCACAATGGAGCTTTTCATTAGAACTCTGCGAGGCAGACAAAAAAAAAAAAAAAAAAGAGAGGCTTTTTGGAAGGAGTGAATGCAGGAGTTTAATTTGCAGGTGGAGAGTAGATAAAAGGTGCTGACGCCTCTGTTATTTTCTTACTTAGGTGACCCTTACCCCGTTCAGCTGATTCCAACAACAATGGCAGCTGCTGCTGCCGCAGCAACCCCGGGTTTAGGCCCACTGCAACTGCAGGTAAGTGCTTTGTAAAGAGCCAAAGGTTGAATCCATCTGAAAAGCTGGACCCGGCAACCCCACACAGCCCCCCCTCCCCCTGCCAGCTGGAGCAACACAACTGCCTCCGGAAATAATTTGTTTTGTTTGTTTGTTTGCTTGTTTGTTTATCAGGCTTATATGGCCACCCGTGTCACCAAGGCTGAGTGGCCATGGAAAAATGGGACAGTGTTTTCATTTGGGAGATGAACAACCGTTGAGTGTGAATTGCGCTTAGCTGATGATGAGGTGGTGGTGGTGGTGGTGCTGTTGGAGGAGGAGGAGGTAGAGGAGGAGCAGGAGGAAAAAGAATGACAGCAGGAGGAGGGAGAAGGAGGAAGAGGAGGAGAAAGAGGAGGAAAAAGGAGGGGAGGAAAAAGAATGACAGCAGGAGGAGGAAGAAGAGAAGGAGAAAGAGGAGGAAAGGAGGGGAGAAAAAAGAATGACAGCTGGAGGAGGAAGAAGAGAAAGAGGAGCGGGAGGGGGAGGAAATAGAAGGACAGCAGAAGGAGGAAGAAAGACAGGAGGAAGAAAGAGAGGAGAAGGAGGAGGAGGAGGGAAGGGTGGGAGGAGAGAGAGGAGAAGGAAATCATCTTGCCCTGTCTTTCTTTCTTTCTTTCTCTTGTTTCTGTGTAAGCCCTTGGGTCATTCTAAGAAATTGAATTTGGAGAGGATAAGAGTAACAGTTACTACCCTTTGAAAATGGAAGCATTTGGACCTGAGGACATAGGACGAACAAATTTGTATGTGGGAAAAGTAATTTAAGAAATTAACTGTTTGTGAGAGATCAGTCAAGTTATGGGACCCAGTGCTATTTTCCAGATTATTTACTTGCTTTCCATTTTTATTCTGCCTTACTTCCCTAATAGTGGCATGGATACAGTACCAAAATGATCTCCCACCTGTGGGTTAGATTTTCATTTTCTTAGGATGCAGAGAACACAGGAGGAACCAAAAGATGCATTTGTTTGTGAGAAGAATTATTTCAGAAATTGTTGTAAGAGATTGGTCAAGTGATGGGATCCAGAGCTATAATGGTTATATCCCACTTTTTTTTTCATATACATATTACCTTATTTCTCTAATAATGACATGGATAGAACTCCATCATGAACTCTCACCCATTGGCCAGAATTGAGTTTTCTTAGTAGTAGCCTTCCATGATGTACCTTCCTGGTGTTCTGAGACTGCAATGTTAGAATTTCTAGTTTTTGAAAATGTGACCAGGAATTGCCAGTTGTAGTCTATAACTTATACCAAATTAAATACCCTACCTTAGGACTTTGGAAGTTTGGTAAGCACAGATGAAACTCTTTGTTATAGGTAATGTACCTGGTTAGTTGAAACTGCTCTAGAAGGGCACCAGAAGCTGAGACCTTAGAAAGAGTGCAAAGATGATAAGAGGTCTGGAGGCTAAATTGTATGAATCATAGTTAAGGGATCTAGATATGTTTGTCCTAAGAAAGAGAAGGTTTAGGGAAGACACCATAGTAGTCTTCCAACACTTGAAGAGATGCCACAGGGAAGAAGGCATTAGTTCATTCTCCATAACATCTGAAGGCAAGACAAGAAACAATAGGTAGAAACTCAATAGGAGGAGATACAACCTGGAAATGAGGAATTTCCTGATCATGAAAACAGTTAATTGATGGAACTTCTTGCATCTTGGAATTGTGGATTCTGGAGGTCTTCAAGAAAAGATTGACAACCATTTGTCCAGAATGATATAAGGACTCCTGCCTTGGACATGGAGTTGGACCAGAAGACCTCCAAGGTCCCTTCGAGCCTTATGATTCTATTATTATATATTAGATTTTTATGCCATCCATCTCCCCTATAAAATAATTCTATGATTCTATAAGATGATGGTTGACATTCTATTCATGGATTGAAATTTTGCATGGTGGAAAAGCATGGGTCACTCTCCAATGCGATGCTGAGTTTATAATATTAAGTGTTCGCCACATGAACACCTGCTTACCCAGGGCATTATTCTAAGAGGGAAGGATCACTTATTCCTAACGTTTGTCAAATTGGCCACTAGAGATCTTGCTTCACCCTGCAAGGTATCTCAATGGCAAAGTTATGGGCTACCTCGTGAGTAGGTAGATATGTGAACTGGCGCCTTCTTTACTTTCTTGGAGAATCAACAGACAGGGTGAATCTTCAATCTACAGCTATAAATGATTATTTTGTATTAGTGGGAGAGAAAAGCCATAAGCTTCCAAGTTAATGACCTAAGTGCTACCAGTATTGACTCAACTTCTGGTGAATAAATAGACATGTCCTTTGCTGTTTTGACCTGTCCCAAATAATACTTGGTATTCCCTTCCAAGGACATTCTAATAGTCCTTTGGGTTCTATTTTCTTGTTGTCATCCCTTCTTTGTCTTCAATCTTGCCAAACATAATTAAACCCATCATCTGCTTATATTACTGCATATGCCCAGAGTTTTTGTTTCCTGATCATCTCAAGATCCTCTTTTATTTAGCTAGGCATTGATTATCTGGCTCTTTTGCTAATTTATGATACCTCCTTGTAACCATCCTCTGATTCAGAACGTAAACGCTTCTACCTTCTTTCTCTTGTTCTTTTACAATAGCCAGATTTCACAGGAACATTTATTTTTATTTTTATTTTTATTTTTAATTTGATTTATACGCCGCCCTTCTCCGGAGACTCAGGGCGGCTTACAGTGCATTAAGCAATAGCCTTCATACTTTTGTATATTTATATTTATACAAAGTCAGCTTATTGCCCCCAACAAACTGGGTCCTCAATTTACCCACCTTATAAAGGATGGAAGGCTGAGTCGACCTTGAGCCTGCCTGGGATTGAACTCACAATTAATTGCAGCAGCTGGATCTTAAATGCTGCCTTTGTAGGAGGCATTACTCCCCTACGCTACTCAGGCTATGCTACTCTTTCCTCCTTTACCGCAGGAAAGACCCTTTACCAGTTCTGATCTTTCTTGTCCTAAAAAATCCCTGTTTTTTGCCTAAATTTTTCATGGTTGGGAATGAAGCTGGGGGGTGGGGAGACCACTAGTTCCTAGATTAAAATGAACTGTTAAGTTAATAAATCCCAGTTACCTTTATGACCTTGACGGAAAGCTATCAAATATGCATTAAACAAAGCAAAGTGGAAAGAGAAACATTAGAATGTAAACATTGGAGTAATGGCATCTAGATAGGTTTTGATGGCTGTATGCTTCAGCAGGCAGACGGCTTGTTGTAGTTGGCTTCATTTTTGTCTACAATAAAGTATTTACACTGGCTGACCGATGTCTAAATGTCTGTCATTTAGTAAGTCAATTCCAGAACAAGGGGTTGAGAATCTAGAGAGCCTAAATTTACAGCTGTGCCAGGCTGAAGTGTGACATATTGCCTTCTTCTCTAGGATTAATCTGTTTACTCCTCCTACGCATTGTTCCTCTTTACCTCTTCTTCAGTGCAAGAACATAAAACTGTCCGCCAGCTTTGCTTCTTCAGAGACAACTGTAAGTTCACCAAGCATGTGGGTTGTCATTACCTTGATATTTATCATTAATCCGGGTTTTTCTTTTCCCTTCCTATTTTTGCTTTCCCGACGAGCTCTTCTTCTTTACTTCTGACTAGCATAAGTGCACTAATGTGCCTATCGTCCCTGTCGTTGTATTTTTATTCTTTTATTCTTGTTCTCATTTTTGTTTAACAAATTCTAATAAATAAATAGGAGGGACACGGTGGCTCAGTGGCTAAGATGCTGAGCTTGTCGATTAAAAGGTCGGCAGTTCAGTGGTTCAAATCCCTAGTGCCGTGTCACGGGGTGAGCTCCTGTTACTTGTCCCAGCTTCTGCCAACCTAGCAGTTCGAAAGCACGTAAAAAATGCAAGTAGAAAAATAGGGACCACCTTTGGTGGGAAGGGAACAGCGTTCCGTGCGCCTTTGGCATTCAGTCATGCTGGCCACATGACCACGGAGACGTCTTCAGACAGCACTGGCTCTTCGGCTTTGAAACGGAGATGAGCACTGCCCCCTAGAGTCGGGAACGACTAGCACATATGTGTGAGGGGAACCTTTACCTTTAATTAAAAATTAAGTAAGTAAGTAAACAAACAAACAAACAAACAATGTGATGCCATCTTCTGATCTCAGATTGTTAGCGTTTGGTCCTCCAACTTGATTCCATCTGCCATTCCATCCCTCCCTCCCATTCTTAACAGTATCTTTGCTGCAAATGTTCAACAGACATGGAGACAATATGCAACCTTTCGCTATGCTGAACCACTCAATGTCTCCAAATTCAATAGTTTCTTGCTCATTGCAAAGGTGCCTTGTAAGACCCTTATTGCAAACCATTTTGGGGAGAAACCCCTGAAGTTGGTATGGCAAGAGTTGGTACATTCCAATGACTCTCTGCCTAACTAATTTTTTTTTCTCCCTAATGAAGTTGCTTGGATGAGCAACGAAAGGTTTCAAGTGTAACAAAGTTTGGTTCAGTTGCCATGATTCAACCTTGGGGACACTTTTGGCCTGGATGATTGAGCCTTCATTGATCTATGTTCCTTACAAGAATTTTCTGAAGCTCTGAAATAACCCTTAGTCTGTTCTGCACATTGACACCATCTGAAAGGCTTTGATGTAATCAGTGACATTCATAGAACAAAAGTTATGAGCAAATTTCCAGAGGAATAAAAAGATGCATATCTTAGATAAAATCAGTTGTCTCTTTTATCCAATATTCTGTACTCTTTTAATTCCAGCTGTTTAAGTTCTCTAGTTTTTTTTTTTTCATTACCTGCTACCAGCTAAAGATGTTTGCAATTGTGAGATCTATCAAATGCAAAATGTCTATGGAGATTCTCGGCCATCCAGATCATAGTTGCCCCAAAGGTGCTTTTTTTTTTTCAAGAGGCAACTAGGCTTTCTGGTTTTGCTCAGGGATGGGATTCTACCGGTTTGGACCGGTTTCGGTGAACCGGTAGCTCCAACGATCAGCTGGGAGTGAACCGGTTCATCCCGATGATCAGATAGAACCACCTGTTGTGACCCAGGCCCAAGTAAGTAGTAGGAAAATCAGTCAGTGAAAAAACAAACAAACTTCATTTGAACAACTGAGAATTACTTCATTCCCAGCGTCGTTCTACTAAATTAAAGCAAATTCCTCCCAACACAAATCCCTCAGTCCTATCTCAAACCTTGGTCCAATTAGGCAAACTGCCAAAGTCACAGATACAAAAATAAATACAAGATGTACACTAAGAAGAAGACGAAGCTACCAACGTTGTTTTCTGGCAAAGCCCAAACTCCATTGCTGGTTTGTTTTAAGCCTTATGGGAGGGGGCAATCATCTCTTGGCCCTACTCCCGAGTTGTCCTCTTTGCTTGAGCTGCTCTTGCCTTTTGGCAGCTCTTCTCATGCGTGCATTAGGAGCAGGCTCCTCCTGTTCCTCTGCCTCACTCCTATCAGGCTCTGGAGACTCTGGAGTCCGCACTTCACTCCCCGATGGCCCTGGCCCCATCTCTGCCTCTGACGCAGAGCCCTCATCCAGGCCTTCCCCAGCCTCCAGGACTGGCCCATGTTCTTCCTCAGCCTCATCGCTGACCAACTCCTCTGCCAGGTCCGCAGGCTGCTGGCGGACCACACCACCACCCACTACCCACACTATTTTCCTACCATTATCTTCTCAGCGGATTCGCGCAGCAGAGCAGATTGCTGTGCCTCAGCTGTGTTTCTTTTCCAAAGAAACACGGAAGTGAAGATTTCTTCAAACTGAGGCGCACACGCATGCAAAGCACACAATCACTGAACCGGTTGTTAAACCGGGAGGATCCCACCACTGGTTTCGCTTCTCATCCAGAAGAACTGAAGAAGTTTCTTGGATGAGAAACAAAACATCTTCAAAGCAAAACCAGAAAGTCCAGTTGCCTCTTGGGAGGGGGGGGGGAATACAAGTGCAAAGTATAAGTTATCACCCTTCCCAAAATCAGGAGAGAAAAGCAGATCTAAATTGGGACTCAGGGACTCGGCAAACAGTGATGTTACCTTAATGCCTGTTCAACATTTGTTTAATTGCGTTGATGCCTTCAAGAGCAAAGGGAGCTTAATCTTAAGCAGCAGCTGAGCTCTAAAGAATACAAGAATCAGTGAGCAGCTTTTGGTAAATTAGATATTGCATTCAGCCCAATGGCTTTTGAAAAACAACTTTTTGAGCATAGATCGCTCCAGCAATTTATGACCTTTTTGGAAAGTATGGGCTACAAGAGTTGTTTATTCTTTTATTGTACAACTCAGTAGGCCACCGTTAGGTAATTCTTTCTTCTTTCAGTTTACACTTAACTTATTACAAGCACCAGCCTGTTTTAAAGGTAACAGCAGTTCTTGATTAGAAATCCTCAGTTCTGGACTTAACCAGATCAGTTCTGGATTTAACCAGATAGCAGCATATCTTAATTTTCTCTCTTTATGTGCTAAGCCAATTAAGACAATTGTTAGATTTTTTTTTTCAGACAGCAATCTCAGGAAAATATTGATGTATTAAATGGATGTTGTGGATGCATTCAGGTCATAGTTTGCTAAATTCTAGAAAACGATGCTGTCTGGGTTGGTTTGCCAGAGCATTATTTTGGTGGGTTTGAGATTTTATAAAATTCAATTCCTTTATCAGAAAAATCACATTTCAGTTCAGCCTTGGGTTGTATGGGATGCAAATCATTTCTTCTTTATTTTGTTCTTGGAACCCAGGAAGTGCTTGGCTTTATATGGGTTGGATCCATCAATGTGAGTTTCTTGAGGGCATAAAAGCAAGTCTGTAAAATATTGAAATACTTAACAAAAGTATTTCTTGCCTTAATCTTATAAAGTGCTATGAAACATAATGGTGAATCGGAAGACTGAAAAATCCAAAGATAGAAAGGAGAAGGAGAATATTACCTAAGCTGGAATATAGTATTAGCAATGAAATCAAAATTCCATGATCAGAAAGGACTTTCTTGTGATTTTTTTAAAAATGAATTCTTAAAAGAGGAATGCAAAAAATACATATTCAGGACTTGGTTTAGTCTTTTCCTATCCTCAGGATGTTTTGGGGTTATAACAACCAATAAACATTAACCCAAATACTTCATGGAGTGAGATTAGCTGTATAAGAATGAGAAAAGCTGGTTACTCAAGAATCTATCTATTCTTTTTTTTAAAATAATATTTATTAAATTTCCAAAGATTAAAATACACAGTACAAAAAGAAACATAATACACAAAAAAGCAAGAAAAAACCACACACACACACTGTTAGGAAATGATAATTTACTAACTTGTTGGGTTGGCAATATATAAACCTCAATATAGTTTTAAGACTGTATTGCTGTATTGCATCATACTGTGTCCTGATTGGTTAGCTCTGTAGCCAATGTCCTTAAGAGGGAGCTTCAAACATGGTTTGTTTCTCTTTGCTGATCATTAGTGCTCTTTGCTGTGTTTGCTACTGTTTGCAACTGTTTATTGTGTATGACTATGACGACTGGTAAGACTTTGTTATTGGAATATCCCTGGACTATTGTTTTACTATCTACTGCTTTATCTGTGTATGACCTGGACTGTTTATTGGACTGTGCCTTATTACTATTTCCTAAAAGTAAATAACAACTCAGTGTATCTGTGTGTTGGTTGTGATTATTCGCAACTGCTCTCATCGCTTTCATGTGCACACTCTTGCTACTCTAGGGTTGCTCTGCGAATTCCTTAACACACACACACACACACACAAAACAAAAAGTATAAACAACCAAAAACAAACATATCACAATTTCAATACTAATAACAACTTTTCTGCATCAGTATCTCTTGATCTATTTAACCTCTTTACACAAATTCTACTTCTAAATATCTCTATCTTAAACTTATATCTTTATTTAAATTATCTTGATTTCTATTTACAATTCAATTTCATAAACAAAAACATCCCTTAAGTTTTATGTTTACTCTCCAGCCAGGAATACCATTTATTCCATATTAAATAATACCAACAGTATCAATTCTTAAGTAGTAGTTAGTGGGGGCATTTTGTAAGATGTAAGGATAAATAGAGAGAAGCTACATTCATTTAGAGCAGTGTTTTTCAAACTTGGCAACTTTAAGATGAGTAGACTTCAACTCCCAGAATTCCCCAGCCGACATGCCCTTCTCAGGTTACCAATCCTATAGGAAATGCCCTGCTTTTGCTACTCTCTATCGTCTGTCTGTGGTGTCTGTCTATTTCTTATAAATGATTGTAGCATTTTGCGGCCTTAATATAAAATTATATTTAAATCAATAAAATGATCTCTTGCAAGTGAGCCTTATAATGGCCAGAATAACTGTGTGACACTGTATGATATAGGGTGGTTGTTTTTTTTTAGCAGACAAAATGAGCCTAGAAGCCAAAATGAGCTTTAAGTGAAAGCTGGATACTTGGCAGTAACTGGGATTATTATAGAGATCTGAACTACAAGCATTAAAAAGGATCTTTCTGTCTATATTGAAGTGATAAAGGTGAACTGGACAGGGAATAACAGCTTCTTGGAGAAGGAGGCTTCAAGACAGATAAAAGTCAAAAGGTCATGATCCAGATTTTGTTTATTTAAAAAAGTGTCTTCTGGTGGACAAAGGAAATGGGTATTTTTTTGTCAAATATCCCCTCTGGAATACAGGTAATTATCAATTTACAGCCACAATTGAGCCCATAATTTCCATTGCTAAACAAAGCAGTTGTTAAGTGAGTTTCCCCCCCATTTTAGGACCTTTTTGCCACACTACAGCTAATCTCTACAGTTGTTAAGTGAAACATGCAGTCCTTGAGTGAACCCAGCTTCTCCCATTGACATTAATTAATTAATTAATTAATTAATTAAACGTTTATACCGGCCTTCTCCTGAAGGACTCAGGGCGGTGTACAGCCACAATAAAACAATAGGTAATACAAAATTTAAAAGCGAATTAAAACAGATTAAATACATTGGCCACCCCAGTTAAAAACCCACAAATTTAAAACACCCCATCCAAATTCTTATTAAGCCAGGCCAGCCTGTTGGAATAGCAGGGTCTTAAGGGCCTGGCAAAAGGTACGCAGGTCGGGAATCATACGTATCCCCGGGGGCAGTTCATTCCAGAGGGCAGGTGCCCCCACAGAGAAGGCTCTCCCCCTGGGGGTCGCCAGTCTACATTGTTTAACCGACGGCACCCCGAGGAGTCCCTCTCTGTGGGAGCGTGTTGGTCGCTCCCACAGAGAGAGACTTTGCTTGGGGAAACTGGCTGGGTAGGTTACAAATGGTGATCACATCTGAATCAGAAGCGATCTGGAAGGGACCTTGGAGGTCTACTAGTCCAGCCTCCTGCTCAAGCAGGAAACCCAATACCTGTCAGAGTTCCAAGTAACACACCTAATGAAATCAAAACTCCAAGGCGGGCATATTCCTCAAAGTATAGATTTATTAAGCATGTCATGTTGGCACATCTGGGGAAACCCGACTCTAAACCCCCTCCCCTTGGGTCTCCTCCTAGTTAAAAGTAAAGCTCCCCCCCCCACCCCCACTGCCCATGCAGTCCATCACATGGTTCAATCAGTTCACAGTCCAAGGGTCATTTGGTCTCAGATCCCACCTCCTCATACCTGGTGGGAAATGTTCTTGGTTCTCGGAGGAAAGAATTTTATTTTGGTTACCTATCTCTACCTCCCCGCTCCCGTTCCCACAGCTCCACTCATCTCCGTTGTGGCAGCCCTGAAGGTGCCAGGGGAAAATGGCTGCCAGGGCTGACAATACCATTTCAGACACTGTCCAGTGTGCAGTGTCCAGTTAGTGACTGTCCAGCCTATTCTTAAAAACCTCCAGCAATGAAACTCCCAAAACTTCTGGAGGCAAGCTGTGCCACGTGTTAATTGTCGTCCCGCTTAGGAAGTTTCTCCTTAATTCCAGGGTGCTTCTGTCCTTGATTAATTTCCATCCATTGTTTCTTATCCTGCCCCTCTGGTGCTTTGGCAAATAAATTGACCTCCTCCTCTTTGTGGCAGCCTCTCAAGTACTGGAACTGTCATATATATGTTCCAGTTGCCAAGTACCCAAATTTTGATCACGTGATCATAGGGAGGCTGCTCCAGTGGTTGGGAGTGTGAAAACTAGTTGTAAATCACTTTATTCAATGCCATTGTAACTTTGAAGAGTCACTAAACAAATAGTTGTAAATCGAGGATTACCTCTACCATATCTCCCGAGGTCTGGTTGGCCCCAATCCCCAGTTTTAAGGAATGAGGCATAGGATCAGGAGGTTAATTGAGTTCATAGGATTGATATGTTACCTACTGGTGATTGATGCTGTCTTTGATTCCATATGTGTGTGTATGTATATGTATATGTATATGTATATGTATATGTATATGTATATGTATATGTATATGTATATGTATATGTATATTATATGAGTTCATAAACTTAAGAGCCACGGTGCACAGTGGTTAGAGTGCAGTACTGCAGGCTACCTCTGCTGACTGCCAGCTGCCTGCAGTTTGGCAGTTCGAATCTCACCAGGCTCAAGGTTGACTCAGCCTTCCATCCTTCCGAGGTCGGTAAAAGGAGGACCCCAATTGTTGGGGGCAAGAGTCTGACTCTGTAAACGGCTTAGAGAGGGCTGTAATAGCACTGTGAAGTGATAGATAAGTCTAAGTGCTATTGCTATTGCTACCATATATTAGCTGCCCAGCCTTACTATTGTGATTTTCCTCAAGAAAGTCTCCTCAGGAAATTTCAAGGCACCTGGGATGATCTCATTCACAGCACACTAGAAGCAGTTAAATAGGTAGCTTCCTTAGATATCAAATTATAACATCCATTCCATTACAATCCTATGGCTCCATATTATGGTGATTTTATTATGATTTTATCTTAATGTTTATATTTTATATTGTATTGTCCACATATACTTGCTGACACTTTGTTTAAAACTGAATTTGCACCGTATATCAGTGACTACAATAACCTGAGTAGGAGCCTGAGTAGCGTAGGGGAGTAATGCCTCCTACAAAGGCAGCATAAGATCCAGCTGCTGCAATTACTTGCGAGTTCAATCCCAGGCAGGCTCAAGGTCGACTCAGCCTTCCATCCTTTATAAGGTGGGTAAATTGAGGACCCAGTTTGTTGGGGGCAATAAGCTGACTTTGTATAAAATATAAATATACAAAAGTATGAAGGCTATTGCTTAACACACTGTAAGCCGCCCTGAGTCTCCGGAGAAGGGCGGCATATAAATCAAATTTTTTAAAAAAAAACCCTTTATTTGTCGTATGCCAAATAAATAAAAGCCGATATTAGCTGCCTTACTATTATGAGATGAGTAGTCGTATAAAATGAATTTTAAAAAAATAAATAAATATTGTCCTAGGAAAACGTATCCAAGTAAGTGGGCTCCTCTGGTTGACAATCTAGTTGCAAATTAGTTTAAAATAAGCATTTCGTGTAGCAATAGCTAAGCAGCACTCCAAGAAATCAGTGTATTTCTTAAGCATCATTTTACTCCCAACTCTTAATCTAGTTAGCATACTGTATATGCTGGGACCTGTAGTTCAGCAGTAAGTGAAGAATTCCAAGCTGTTCGGCCTTGTCCTGGTGATTGTTAGAGACAGCAGTCAGATGAAAAGCTGTCCTGCATTTTTCCCATTTAAAAGAAATGTGAACCAGAAATCTCTTTGACATTTTAATGCATTACATCTTGTTTTCTTCACTCTGGTTGAGTTAAGCATCTCTATAAGACGTTGTAGAAAGAAAGGATTGCAGCTGAACAGACAAGCATGCAGCCGAATCACCCAAGGTGACCTCAAGCCACTAAAAATGTAGCCTATAAATGAAATAAGTAAACAAAGACCTTGGTGGGTCATGTTAGACCCAACCGTTGTCATGAGAATACAGGTTGTCCTCGGCTTACGACCACAATGAAGCCCAAATGTTATGTTGCTAAGTGAGACCATCGTTAAGTGAGCTTTGCCCCATTTTGCAACCTTTCTTGCCACAGTGATGAAGTCAATCGCTGCAGTTGTTAAGTTAGGAACATGGTGGTTAAGTGAATTTGGCTTCCCCGTTGACTTTGTTCGTCAGAAGGTTGCAAAAGGGAATCACATAACCCCAGGTCACTGCAAACCGTCATAAATATGAGTCAGTGTCTAAACATCTGAATTAAGAACAGATGTGCTCATGGGAATGCTGCCCCAGTCGTGTAAAAAATGTCACTGTTTCAGTGTTGTGACCTCGAACAGTGAATTGTTATAAGTCGAGGACTACCTCTAGAATGGTTGATGGTGAACTGGAGAGTCTTCATTTCTACTTTGGACAATCTCTGCTCTGTGACACAGTTGAGGTAAATACCAATAGCACTTAGACTTATATACCGCTTTACAGTCCTCTCTAAGCAGTTTACAGAGTCAGCCTATCTGGGTCATCTGATCTTAACGCCTTTTTGCTTTGTTAGACATAAATACCTATTCCACCCACCCATCCATCCATCCATCTATCCATCCATCCATCCATCCTCTTTCCTTCTCCATCTCTCTTTCCTGCCTGTGTATCTATCCATAGCAATAGCACTTAGACTTATAGACCACTTCATAGTGCTTTTAGAGCCCCCTCTAAGCAGTTTACAGAGTCAGCCTATTGCCCCCAACAAACTGGGTCCTTATTTTACCCACCTTTGAAGGATGGAAGGCTGAGTCAACCTTGAGCCGGTCAGCTTCAAATTCCTAGCAATGAGCAGAGTCGGCTTGCAATACTGCATTCTAACCCCTGCACCAGGTTTGTTATTCAGCAGGTTCTGACAGGTTCTGGCGAACTGGTAGCGGAAATTCTGAGTAGTTCGGAGAACCGGCAAATACCACCTCTGGCTGGCCCCAGAGTGGGGTGGGAATGGGGATTTTGCAGTATCCTTCTCCTGCCATGCTCACCAAGCCACGCCCACAGAACCGGTGTTAAAAAAAAGTTTGAATTCCATCACTGCACTGCGCCACCGGGGCTCTTATGGGATGTGGTTTAACCGGATGCAGCTGTCTCTTTGGCCGACTTGTTGCAAGGCGCAACTCTTGTAGATGTGACAATGGCAGGTCCTTGTTTCCAACTCGCACCAGACTGCAAAAGAGTCAATAAAGCCAAATCACAGCTTTACCGATTTCACTTGATAGCCCCCCCCCTTCCATTCTTCCTTGGCAATCTCAGAACAATGTTATTTTTTTTCCTATCTGTTCCTTTCCCCCCGCCCCATCCCCTCTCTATTATTTTTTTACCCTGGTGCTACTCTTTAATCCTTCCCAAACCTTTATGCGCCGAAAGTAGCAGCAGCCGAGCGGGGGTTTTGTGGGCAAGGGATAAAAAGCCGCAATGACAATGTTGCAGAGGCTGACACATACTCCCTGCCAACCTTGCTTTGAGAGGACATGTGTTTTGAAGCCCTTCTTCTCTCCAGGAGTCACCCAGTGTGGTGTCCTACCTGTCACAGTTAGCGCTAATTGGTTGCCCTCATTGGCACTGCCTGCTGGGAGGCTAATGACTGGATGAGCTGGTACATTAAAGCCTTCCTCCTTGTTTGCAGCAGTGGCTACTCTAGGCTGAATATAATTGCAGCGTTTCGGGGAGTTGGCATTCATACCTTCCCTATTTGAACTTTCATTTGGGGGTAGATAAAACGGGAGCTCCTTGCTATCTTTGTTAATTGCTCATCAGAGGTGCTGCAAGATCAGTTTGGGTCCTGGGCTTAAAACTGTTATGGAGAACCCGTTGTCTGTCCCTTCAGTCGTGAAGCGTGCAACCAACTAGGGAATAAACGCTAGTTTGTGATAAGAGAGGAGGAAAAAACTTTTTTTAAATAGGAGAAAAAGCAGCATTGATCATTATAGACATGCCGGAGTTTGGAATCCTGATTTTTTTAAAAAAAGAAAAAAAGACGAAAGAAGTAAAAAGTTAAGGCGGACTGGATAAACCAAGGCTCATTTAAATCCAGTATTTCATTGCTTACAGTAGCCAACTGGATACCTTTGGGATGCTTGCAAGCAGGATATGAATGCCATTATGCCATTATTTTCAGCAATTATTTTGATGACCCTTCCTCCAACCAGAGAGAGCATTTAGCATACTCTTTCTGGACTTTGGCTTTGAAATCCAGCCCTCTCTACAACACCTCACAAACTATTCTACCCCTGATGCTTGTTTGGTGCTGTTTAACTCAGACTGATAAAATGAGTACAACAGGCAGAGCTGTTACAGTATTGTAGATCAATCCCAGTTACGGCTGATTAAACGGAGGTTCTAGGACAGGGGTCCCCAACTCTCGGTCCTCGCACCGGCACCGGTCCATGGCATGCCAGAAACCGGGCATTGTAAACAAGCGAAGCCGCATCTGTGGGATGCAGGCAGCACACAAAACCACGTCTCCTCTGGCCTGCGTAAAAACCTATCTCCACAAAACCAGTCTCTGGTGGCCAAAAAGTTTGGCAACCACTGTTCTAGGACATTTCAAGAGATATAACATTGATCGATTGATTGTTGTTATTAGTTGTGAAGTTGTGTCCAACCCATCGCAACTTTATGGACAACGTTTCTCCAGGCCTTCCTGTCCTCTATCATCCTCTGGAGTCCATTTAAGCTCACGCCGACTGCTTCAGTGGCTCCATCCAACAGGCATTCTCTGTCGTCCTCTTCTTCTTTTGCCCTCAATCTTTCCTAGCATTAGGCTCTTCTCCAGGGAGTCCTTCCTTCTCATTAGGTGGCCAAAGGATTTGAGTTTCCTCTTCAGGATCTGGCCTTCTAAAGAGCAGTCAGGGTTGATCTCCTCTAGGACTGACTGGTTTGTTCGCCTTGCAGTCCAAGGGACTAACATTGATAATGCTGGCAAATTTTTACAGGTGTCTACCAGTTCTTACCAGAGACCCAAAGAATACATAAATGCAGATCATCTGGAGATTCTCGATGATCTAGGACAGGGGTCTCCAACCTTGGCAACTTTAAGACTTGTGGACTTCAACTCCCAGAGTTCCTCAGCCAGCTTTGCTGGCTGAGGAACTCTGGGAGTTGAAGTCCACAGGTCTTAAAGTTGCGAAGGTTGGAGACTCCTGATGTAGGACATGGTAGTCCCAACAATGTTTTTTCCCCAAAAGGCAACTTGACTTTCTTGGTATTTTCTTTGAAACCATTTTATTTTTCATGCAAGAAGCTTTCTTTTCAATTTTGAAGCTTCTAAACCAGGGGTGTCAAACTGGCGGAACGCCGGCCGGATACCTCATGTGCATCCAGCTCCACAAAGGGGAGGGGGATGTGACCGCAGTGTGAACACCACGTGACGTGGCGAGTTTGACACCCGTGTTCTAAACTGAAGAAGGGGTTTTTTTTTTGGATGGGAAGTTACATGTTTTCAAAGAAAACTAATGCATTGTAAGCTGCCCTGAGTCTCCGGGAGAAGGGCGGCATATAAATCGAACCAATAAATAAGAAATAAATAAATAAATAAAACACTTTCTTGGTGTTAGGAAAAAAAACGAAAAACCCCCATTGGAACATAAATGCAAATCTTGGAGAAATTTGTTGTGTGTATTTTCTGACTTGCTTATGGAGTGTCTGAAGTTACCAACCAGCTCCCTACACTGTGGTGAAGGTTGATTACACGTGGGATAAATGTGGAGATTGAATCATATTGGACCTGAAAATTGGAAACTCCTGTACAAGTGCAGGATGTGAAAATATATATATATATATATATATATATATATATATATATATATATATATATATATATATATTGATGAAAATCATTTACACAGATGTTGAAAATCAGTGCTAGGACAGAAGGTGCCATAGGCGAGAAAAGAACATATTGCAATTTTTCTAAGTAGGATACAACGGTAAATATCGCTTGCATCTTGAACCTGAGCTGATAGATTTTTCTCTTTGTTTTGCTTTACCTGCTCCTTTATAAATTTTTAGTCTAGATGGAGGGACAGTTCATTAATGCACAGCTTGATCACTCTGCTGAGGTACCCTCACCCGCTATTGATACGGTGGGGGGGGGGAAATCAAAACCAAACCACGCTTGCACTTTGAGAACAAACATCTGGGCGAGATGAACTGAAAATAGGAGCTAAATACTCAATCCGTAACGGTTCACATTATAGCATTGCCAAAAGATGGCAAGCATCCATCAGCCATTAGCTCACTAGATTCCTTTAATATTAATATGCACATTTCTTGACGGACATCACAAATGCTGAAGATGATAATGATAGAGAGTTAATAAGGCAGCATAATATGAATATTTCCCATTGGCTAGCCCCTTAAATTGGTCTCCAACATATAATATTAACCTAGATTGGGCACTGCACTCCCCATTTATCGCCGATGCTAAATTTAGGTGCGTTGGCTACCAGATAGTCACCACCTGTTCTGCCCAAGGAGCAGCCAAACGGCCCATTTTATAGGAGATTGCTGGAGATCAAAGGCCAGCTCCCCAGCTGTAGGAATAGATGCACTTCTATTGCTGCTAATGGATCCATGCCCATAAACAGCAGCTGAGGAGAGAGGGATGGGGGGAGGGAAAGCTTGCAGGCATTTTCCACTTTTAGGTGTAGTTAAATAAGATATTATTAATGGTCAAAATTGATGTTTTCCACCTCACTGCAGCTGCATGCATGAGAATCGGTCTTCTCCTGCATCTAATATTCCCGCTAGTCTGTCGGTAACCTCGTTTCTCATTTTCTGGAAAGAGTGGATTGCCGGCCGTCTATTTTCCTAGTGAAAATGCCATTACATTGTTGTGTAGCAGGGATGCCTTTGTTCCTGATCTTCAACAAGGAGATGATTTTGCTTAGTGACCATTCAAAGTTACAAAGGCATGGGGGATCACCCCAATGATGCCCTCGAAGTGATGTCCCAGTGTCTGGAGGCCGTACGGGTCTGGATGGGGAGGAACAGGCTCCGACTCAATCCTTCCAAGACTGAGTGGCTGTGGATGCCGGCGTCCCAATATAGCCAGCTGGTGCCTTCGCTGGCTATTGGGGGCGAGTCTTTGCCCCTCACAGAGAGGGTTCGTAACTTGGGCATCCTCCTGGATCCACAGCTGTCTTTAGAAGAGCATATGACGACTGTGGTCAGGGGGGCTTTTTATCAGGTTCGCCTGATACGCCAGTTGCATCCCTTTCTGGATCGGGACTCCTTATGCACAGTCACTCATGCCCTGGTCACTTCTCGCCTGGACTACTGTAATGCTCTCTACATGGGGCTCCCCTTGAGGACTACCTGGAGGCTCCAACTGGTCCAGAATGCGGCCGCGCGGGTGATTATGGGGGCGACTTGGCGCTCCCATGTGACACCTCTCCTGCGCGAGCTGCACTGGCTCCCAGTGGTTTTCTGGGTGCGCTTCAAGGTCTTGGTTCTCATCTTTAAAGCGCTCCATGGCTTAGGGCCCGGGTACTTACGAGACCATCTTCTGTCACCGATAACCTCCCACCGGCCAATACGCTCTCATAGAGAGGGCCTCCTCAGGGTGCCGTCGGTCAGGCAATGTCGACTGGCGACCCCCAGGGGGAGAGCCTTCTCTGTGGGGGCTCCCGCCCTCTGGAACGAGTTACCCCCGGGGATTCGATTAATCCCAGACCTCCGCACTTTCCGCAAGGCATTAAAGACTTTTCTATTCCAGGAAGCCGGGCTGGCTTAACGTAGATTTTAATGGGTGAATTTTAGGAGGGATTTTAAATTTGGGGAAGCCAAAATTTGATTTAATTACGTTTTTAGATTATTTTTAACTTTTATATTGCTTGTATTTTAATGTTTTAATGTTTAGCTGTTCACCGCCCTGAGTCCGTCAGGAGAAGGGCGGTATATAAATCTCATAAACTAAACTAAACTAAACTAAACTAAAAGGGACTTATGACCATTTTGCCACACTTACGACCGTTGCAGCATCCTTGTGGCAAGGGGATGAAAAGTTGCAAATAAACTGGCGTGTATTAATGACGGTTGCTGTGTCCCAGGTAGGGGTGGGTTTCAAAAATTTTAACAAGGGGTTCTCTGCCTGGTTGCTGGGTAGGTGTGACAATGGTGGGCGTGGCCTAGTTGGCCTCCTGCAACACAGGGGTAGGGTCATTTTTGCCCTCCCCGGGCACTGGAGGTTTTCCTCGAGCATCCAGGAGGGCGAAAATAGCTTCCCCAGGCTCCTGAATTTCCGGTAAGCCTGTTTTTTGCCCTCCCTGAGCCTCTGCCCGCACACTGAACTTATCTGCATCCAAAACGGACCACATTGGGACTCCTGGGAGGGGAGGGGAGGAGTGGGGCGGGATGGGCAATGCCAGCCAAGAGCGGGATTTGGGGGCTCTCCGAACTGCATAGAATCTTAGCTAGAGGTTCTCCCAAACCCCTGCATAACCCCAGCAAGAAAGGTTGTAAGATGGGGGCGAAACTCACTTAATAACTGCCTTGCTTAGCAACATAAATTTTGGGCTCACTTGTCGTCGTAAGTTGAGGACAACCTGTATGAAGAAGCAAAATCAACAGAACTAAGACCTCTTAAAAAGGGATATTTCTAAGATGTAGAGTAAGGACTAATCTTTATATTGGAAAATATAAAGGCTAGGACTAATCTTTATATTGGAAAATACTTTCTGGGTATTTGAGATTGTTAGAGATTATGAAAAAGAATTTGAAGTCCCAAATGTATATTGGCTCCAATATATATATATATATATATATATTTGTTTTCTGAGGTTTTCGCGGGTGTTTGTATGTAGGTCTTTGGTTATTTGGGTCTTCTCCCACGTAGAATTGGATGTATCTTGGCGACGTTTCGATGAAGTCTCATTCGTCATCTTCAGGCTGGTGTTCTCGGCTTCGTGCCAAAGCCGAGAACACCAGCCTGAAGATGACGAATGAGACTTCATCGAAACGTCGCCAAGATACATCCAATTCTACGCGGGAGAAGACCCAAATAACCAAAGACATATATATATATATATATATATATATATATATATATATACACATACAATGAACGTATTTGCTCACATTTATCCACTATAGATATATAGTCTGCAAAAGTAAAGAGAGATGGGAAGTTATACAGTTCCTTAAAGCTGTTTTGGATACCATGTGAGAATAATTTCTACTTAAGAAAATTGTACAACGAACAGATTTGTGAAATAAGAACAGGCCACATTCAATTCACATATGAACAGATTTGGAAAGGATTGTATATAATATGCTGTATCCTTCAGCCCATTGGTACAAGGCACTGTTTAACTAATATCTGCACTCCAGGTGAACTGACCCTACTATTAAATGATTTACTCAGCTATGCCTCAAATGCTTTTGAATAGCATCGCTTTATTCAATTATTTAAAGTTATGAGTTTAAACTTAACTTCTCCAAAGAAATATTTCAAGAACAAAGGATTGGCAGTTCTTCTCCATACCTGCATAATTGAGCTGGCATTGTCCCCGAGTTTAACCCTTATTTGTATATAAAAGATTTGCCGGATGTAAATTTTGGAATCCATACAGATTCAAGAATTTGGAAGCTACTAAATTAGACTTGCAAATCCATTTGGGTTTTTCCAATAGCCCCATTCTCCACCCACTCAGATGAAATTCCATGACAGAGAAAGGTTATTTTGAAGTCTCCTTGGAGGTCTTCATTAGGGCAATATCTGCCTGACTTCCAGTGGCAAAGCTACACATTGTGATAAAACGTTCCTTCAAAAGCACGTTAGGCTGGGCAGTTTCATGTGAATCTAATGTGGGACAATCAGGGGTGAAATGCAGCAGGTTCTGACAGGTTCTGGAGAACCGGTAGCGGAAAATTTGAGTAGTTCAGAGCAGTGGTGAAATCCAAATTTTTTTTACTACTGATTCTGCGGGTGTGGCTTGTTGGGTGTGGCTTGATAGGCATGGCAGGGGAAGTATACTGCAAAATCCCCATTCCCTCCCCACTCCTGGGGGAAGGATATTGCAAAATCTCCATTTCCACTCCACTCTGGGGCCAGCCAGAGGTGATATTTGCCAGTTTTCCAAACACAAGCGAGAACGGTCCGACGAGGAGACCCAAACTCATCAGTAGCCTCACACTGTAGTGAACAAGGACATACATTCAATTTTGCAGCCAGTAAGATTGTTGGAGCAAAATATGGACGCTTCTCCATGTAAGGTTTGCAATATAAAATGCTAGGTAGAAATCAAATCAAGATCCAATGCTAGATTTAAATAGCGTTGGGTAATTCCTGATGGATGCAGCAGGTGGAAATACTAGCCATTGTTTCCACACATTATGAGCAACCCTGGGATAGTCTCTCCAAACTTTTTCCTTGCTACCTATCAGTGCAATGCTCCCCATTATACCTTTTGAAAATCATTATTTTCATTTTAAAAAGTATTAAACAGAAGGATGGTGTGCTATAAAAACACCAGCCTCTAGCATCACATGAATTCATGGGGCCTTCAGGCTTTACAAAGATGTTGTGGAACGCTAACAGGTAATCTCTAGAGAAGGTCAACGAATCAATGAGTAGTTTGTGATTGGCCACACCTGCCCTAGAAGCCATTGTTGCCTATGTGCCTAACTTTCCATACGTACCTCTGTCCTAAAAGTTTGCCTGCCTCTGAATTGTCTGTCTGTCTGTTTGCCTGCCAGTCTGCCTATCTATCTATCTGTCTGTCTGTCTATCTATCATTTATCTATTTATATCCATGAAATTTCTATCATCTATCTATCATCTATCATCTATCATCTATCTGTCTATCTTTCTATCTATCCATCCATCCATCTATCTATTACCTTTATCTATCTATCTATCATCTATCTCTATCTATCATAGATAATAGATATTCTATTTATCTATCATCTATCATCTATCATCTTTCTATTATCTATTATCATCTATCATCTATCTGTCATCTATCTATCATAGATAATAGATAGATATTATCTATCTTTATCATCTTTATATTATCTATCTGTTATTATCTATCTATCTATCTATCTATCTATCTATCTATCTATCTATCTATCTATCTATCTATCCATCCATCCATCCATCCATCCATCCATCCATCCATCCATCCATCCATCCATCCATCCATCTATCTATCGCCCATACCTGTCTATCTAGTTTTGGCATTGTATAGTACAGTATTTCTCAACCTCGGCAATATTAAGCCGTGTGGACTTTGACTCTCAGAATTCTTCAACCAGTGTTCTGGCTGGGGAATTCTGGAAGTTGAAGTCCACACAGCTTAACATCGCTGAGATTGAGAAACAGAGGCATAATATAATGAACGCAAGAGTTTTACTTCAGTAACCCAAGTTGAAGATTTAGCATCTTGTGTGAACCTGGTCCACTGGTAAGTAAAAAACAGAGAACCTGATTGGCTTCTCGTGCTATGTACTGAGCAGACCCCCGTCAGCCTAAGTGAACTTTTCTTTGTGGCTTAAAATGCCCGCATTTCCTTAACTCTCCCTTCTCTTCCCGACCCCTAAGCCTACGGGGCAGACAGGCAGAAGCACACATATGATTAATACGGCGCAGCTGCAGCACTGGCTCATTTGCACATGTATTAATAGAGGCAGAAACAACAATTCAATTACATCAAGAAGCATTTGGAATACTAAAACAAGTATGCAAAACAGGCCCTGGGACTGTTTTGGTTTTTCCTCTGCTTTACCAAATCCAACCAGATCCAAATCTGAGAATACAACCATTTCTTCTCTAAATACGACAACCCCTTCTCCAATTCTCTTTATATGTTGAGGAGGGGCACCCCCAGGCATCCCGGGAGCTTTTTGGTATTTGGACAATAGGAACTGACCGAGTGCCAGTCTTCCTCCATGAAAATTGTACTAATCTTCAGCTTGTGTTGATTCTCATTACATGCTAAATTAGGCTCAAACTGTTGTAATTCCTGTCTTCTGGTTTGGAGAAAAATCCATTCTGGCTTTCCGTTTGTCTCGTTTCCCTCGACTTCCCTTGATCATTCTGAGGCAAGTCTGTAATTTTCCAGAAGTAAATCTTGCAGAACAAGGAAGTAGTTTATAGTGTTCCAGACACGGTCCAGGCTCAAATCATTCAGATACTTACAAACCCATTCCTGGAATCAGCTAGATTGGGTAATTCCAAGGGGGAAAAACAGTATGAAACATTGCAGAGCCCAGAAGTGAGGAACCATAAGCATTGTGGAGGACGTTCTCCAGATATTCCAGATATTTCTGCTTCAGTGAGAATTGACAGAATTCCTGGCTTGATCCTAGATCAGTGATGGTTAACCTTTTTGGTGCCGAGTGCCCAAAGCGCAAGTGTGCGAATGCACGCACGCGTGCCCAAATCCCCAAAATACAAAGCAGGTGCCCCCCCGGTGCATGCGCCCTGGTCCCATACATATGCATGTGTTCCCTGCGCATGCACCCCCTGGTGAATGTGCCCCGGCCTCCCTGGCCCGCATTTTGGATTCCAGGTTGGTTCTCCTGCATTTGCCACCCGTGCCTTCCCCGGTCTCCTCAGTTTCTCCCCCCCAGCTCGCCCTAGCTTTCTCCTGCATTTCTACCATGGAGAGGCACCTGCAGAAGGTGGAGCCTGCAGAGATTGAGGAAGACACGGGCAGCAAAAATGCAGGAGAAAGCTAGCGCTCTTGGGGGGAGAAACTGAGAAGATCGGGAAAGGTCCCGCGCATGTGCAGCAGAGATCTGAAGGCCAGCTGGCCGGCAGGAGGCTCGCGCTCATGCTCAGTGGAGCTGTGCTGGGCGAAGGCTGGCGTGCCCGGAGAGAGGGCTCTGCATGCCCCCTGTGGCACACATGCCATAGGTTCACCATCGTGGTCTTAGATCATAGGTCAGAGCTTGGCTCTGATGCCACTTTGGAGTCCCCATCCTTTGGAATCATCTCTGGAAGAGAAGTAGACATAGAGCCTTGTGCCACCTACCTGTCAAATGTCACTGGAGAATTCAAGCCATGTTTAATTTCCTTTCTCTGCAAGGAAGGAGGGTGGAATAAATTGTTTCCTTTCTTCCCCCCACCCCACCCCCGTTCTAAGAATAACTAGAGTGTATTCCCTCCCAAAAAAATTGATGGCTTATAAATTCATAATTTGAGAGCAATCCTGTTAGAAGTGGCTGGTCTCTACTCAACACTTGTGTGAAGAGCAAAATGAGTTGGTTTGCGATCATCTTGGCTTCCAATTTATTTATTTATTCATTCATTCATTCATTCATTCATTCATTCATTCATTCATTCATTCATTTATTACATGTATTTATATGCCGCCCTTCTCCCGAAGGACTCAGGGCGGCGAACACAAGTTAAGAAACATGTACAATAAAATCGCACTTTAAATCAAATAACTAATTAATGATAAATAATAAACCCAGAATCAGAGTCAGCCTATTTGCTTAAACAGCCAAGTCTTCAGCTCCCGACGGAAGGAGCGGAGATCAGGAGCCGTCCGGAGCTCGGTAGGTAATTCATTCCAGAGGGTGGGAGCACCCACAGAGAACGCCCTACCCCTGGGCACCGCTGGATGACATTGGCTTGCCGTCGGAACCCTGAGGAGAACGGCCCTATGTGAGAGAACAGGACGGCGGGAGGCAGGCAGGAGAAGGTCCTATAAATATCCTGGACCTAAATCATGTAGGGCCTTATAGGTTGGGTGTTCAGTTACAGGGGTTTGTATCGATGTGGTAGCCAGATGTTTCAGATTAACTTCCGTATCTGGAGGGCACCAGGTTGGAAACGCTGACCTAGGAAATCTTAAGCCAGATAGAGGGAAAGAACCCAGATAAAGACATATATCCTTTAGGGTTGTATTTGCTTCCCCCACCTGATTTGGTCATCACACCCAGCATCTGTTTCCTGTAATTCCTTACTCAAGTATTCTCCTCTAAAAACCACTGGTTTAAAACAATCACAAGAATTCAAGCATGAATTACTCCCAGCTCACCTAGGCCAATAAAAGGCCTAACTGGTTTTGTTTGTTATTCATAGTGGTTCAATTGCTAAGCTGTATCCAACTCTTTGTGACTCCATGGACCGAGAGGTGGGTTTCAGCCGGTTCGGATCAATTCAGGCGAACTGGTAGTAGTTAGGGCCAACGGCTGGGCCCACCCACCTGCCCCGGTGCTATCATGTCTTATACAATCGCTGTGTTTTTGACACGGTGCGCATATGGGCAAGGCGCGTGGGTGCACATTTTCGATTCTGAGTGAACCAGTTGTTAATTTATGTGAAGCCCACCTCTGCATGGACCATAGCACGCCAGCCTCCCCTGTCCTCCACCGTCTCCCGGAATTTGCCAAATTCATGTTCTTTGCATTGATGGCACCCTCTGCCTTTCTCCTTTGGCTTTCCATTTTCCCCAACATCACCGTCTCTTCCAAGGGGTCTTCTCTTCTCCTTTGGTGGCCAAAGTATTTGAGCTTTGGCTTTCATCTCTGTCCTTCCAAAGAACAGCCAGCGTTGATTTCTTTTAGGATTGACTGATTGGATCTCCTCACAGTCTTCTATCAAGTGTCTTCTCCAACACCAGGTTTTTTGTATCCTGCCTTTATTACTTTTACAAATAATTCAAGGTGGCGACCATACCACCACAGTTGGCGCAGTGGTTAGAGTGCAGTACTGCAGGCTACTTCTGTCTGCCTGCCGGCTGCCTACAATTTAGCAGTTTGAATCTCACCAGGCTCAAGGTTGACTCAGCCTTCCAGCCTTCCGAGGTGGGTAAAACGAGGACCCAGATTGTTGGGGGCAATAAGTTGACTTTGTAAACCACTTAGAGAGGGCTGTAAAGCACTGTGAAGCACTGTGAAGCGGTATAGAAGTGCTATAAGTGCTATTGCTAATACTACTCTTTCCTTCTCCTATTTTCTCCACAAACATAACCCTGGGAGGTGGGTTGGATTGAGAGAGAGTGACAGTTGCTTGATTGGTTTTATCCTTGCTAAGTTTTTCCCTTATTTAGTGTGGGATCCTTGGTGCTCTCTGAGGTTGGTTGTTTTCTTACAGACATTTCATTACCCAGCTAGGTAGTATTATCAGTGCTAGTGAGTGTGATGTTTGCTCTCTGTTTATATGCTAGTGCAGTAACGGCTAACCTTTTCTGGACCGAGTGCCCAAAGCGCGCAAGTGCACGCCCGAACCCCCAAAATACAATGTGTGTGTGCCCCCTCGCATACCCCCCTCATACATGCATGCGTGGTCCCCGCACATGCCCCACCCCCCTGTGCATGCACAGGTGCCCCCGCATGCCCCCCACAAGAGCACGCAGCCCCCTGCAAACACCCCACCCCTGCGCATGCTCTGCAGAGACCCAAAGACCAGCTGGCTGGCGGGAGGCGCATGCGCGCATGCACAGCACTGCTGAACTGGGGCAATGGCTCACATGCCATGAGAGTGGTCGCTGCGTGCCACCTCTCGCACTTGTGCCATAGGTTCGCCATCACGGTGTTAGTGGCTTGCCCTATCAGTTTTGTCTGAAGACAAACAACTAACAGTAAACAAGAACCTAATTAAGGAACCACCAAGATCCCTCCCACCCACACGGACAGGGCAAGCCACTTGCACACAAACAGAGACCAAACCCCACTCCCTTCTAGCACTGATGACGTTACCTGGTTGGGTAATGAAACGTCTGTAAATAAACAACCAAGCTCAGAGAGCGCCTAGGACGCCACAGTTCAGCCGTGACCCACAAATATTCTTCTCTTCATTTGTTCGGTGTGTTAGGCAAATCCCCCTGTTTTGATTCAATGTACAACTTAAGTCGATGAGGTAGGTTATATTGGTCTCCAAGCTGGGTGATGTGACAACCACAGAACAGTACAGTAACTTCACTCGGCTCCCTCCGCTTCATAATTTGAAGCACAGAAACCAGCAGCCCTTTGTGAGCAGGTGCTTTCTCGGGAGGGGGGCTGCTGTTCCCCCCCTCGGCACACCTGCTCAAGGAGAACAGCATCTGGCCCTCGGCTTTCAGACACAAGCGCTTTCCAAGCTTTAATTTTAGCCCCAGTTGAGGATAAAATAACCTTTCCTCATCTGCCTTCCCTCTTCTTTTTCTCCTTTCCTTCTTCTTTTCATTATTCCCCTCCCCCAACCTCCCGGCCACCGTTTTATGCAAACTTGTTATTTTTCTAGGTGTTTGAAAACACAGCTTGAGAAAATGGATAATCAAGGAAGATGGCTTTTGAAATTAGAAACATATATAGTTGGACATCAAATGAGGCAACTGCATGGACACCCAGGGTGAAATCAAAGGTCTTTATTCGCAGTCTTTATTTGAATGGTGGAGATAGGGGAATTTATTTAACTCTTTCTCCGAAAGTCACTGGCCTTCAAAAAATGCTTCACATCAGCTTGAGAACATCTGTGCTCCAGGACCAAACAAGTCCCTCTTGCTTCAGTGTTAGAGGGATTGTTGTGTTTAATCCATAGTTTAAATAGGTGTCCTGGTAACTGCTTAAGATTAATAGACTTATAATAATATATTAATATAGCAATAGCTCTTATATACCACTTCCCAGTGCTTTACAGCCCTCTCTAAGCGACTTACAGAGTCAGCATATTGCCCCCAATAATCTGGGGCATTGTTTTAGTTGATAAAAAGATCATAGATATAGATAAATAGATGATAGGTGATTGATAGAGATAGATAGGTAGATAGGTAGGTAGATATACAATGATAGATAGATAAATAGATGGATAGATATAGAGATGAAAGATAGATAGATGATAGATAGATAGATAGATAGATAGATAGATAGATAGATAGATAGATAGATAGATAAGAGATAGATAGAGTTAGAGATAGAGTTAGAGATGAAGATCGATAGATAGAGAGAGAGAGAGAGAGAGAGTTAGAGAGAGAGAGAGAGAGTTAGAGATGGATAGAGATGGATGGATGGATAGATAGAGATGAAGATGATAGATAGATAGATAGATAGATAGATAGATAGATAGATAATAGATAGATAGATAGATAGATAGATAGATAGATAGATAGATAGATAGATTAGAGATAGAGATAGATAGAGATAGAGATAGAGATGAAGATCGATAGATAGATAGATAGATAGATAGATAAAGAGATGATAGATAGATAGATAGATAGATAGATAGATAGATAGATAGATAGATAGATAGATAGAGTTAGAGATGGATGGATGGATGGATGGATGGATGGATGGATGGATGGATGGATGGATGGATGGATGGATGGATAGAGATATAGATAGATAGATAGATAGATAGATAGATAGATAGATAGATAGATAGATAGATAGATAGATAGATAGATAGATGAGAGAGAGAGAGATCTCATACACACACATTTACATGCAAAATTCAGTACCTATATGGAATGAAGTAGAAGCTGTGATAAACTACAATAAACTTCAGATGGTTTAATATTTTTTTAAAAAAAAGGTGTCTTGTAGTTCAAGTTCATTTTGTCCGAGTCCAAATCAAAACAACATTATAGCGTGTATACATTGATCCATCAAGGTGGCCTTAGATTTCACAGACTGCTGTGGAAGAGTCATACACCACCAAGTTGCTTTTGAGTTCCCGCTCTTTAAACAAACCTACATGATGCAGGGCAAAAAAAAAAGGAGGGGAGATTGTGGAAATGTGGAACATTGGAGAGGAATTTGTGTTACGGGAAAGAGAGCCGGAAGGTTTTCTTCAAGGGATTTTGTAAACAACGTTGAAATTCTATTGTACGTATCCAAGGATGGAGAACACCTACCCAAGTATGACTGTATCATGGGAAAGGGGCAGGTGCAAATCCAAAAAAAGGTTAAAGGAGGAGGGTTGGGACAATAGCTGATTCATCATTTAATTCATGGCATGTGAAGAGTCCATAGTTCCAGCCCTTAAAATACTTTCCCCCTCCCCCCTTTTTATTGCCCAGAATCTTAAGAGCTTTATCATTTGCAGTCATAAAATGAAAATATACACCAAACCCTCAAAGGGCAAGTATGAAATTAAATTATATTTGGGCATCTGTAACCTTTTAAAACGATCAGATTCCAGTTAATGTATTTCTTCCTGTTCTGAGGGCTGCCAGGGTGTTTGATGGTGGGAAGCAGTGCAAAGGGCATTAGGAGATAATAAATTCTCTGAAAGTTTCACCCCGAGGCAGTGCTCCATACTCCGGCTTTCCATTTAGCAGGCCGGACCAAAAATCTTGTCATATTCAAAGGTCACTGAGGTTGGGATTGGTGTGTCCCATCGATTTTTCCCCAGTGGAAGAGAGTGACAGCTGAGCTCATAAGCAGTTGTCAGAATCCGGAAAAGAAGCCGATATGGTTGGTGGAAGAAGGGACAGCGTGATTGACAAGCTTTTGGGAATCCTACAAATGAATGATGAGGAATTACGGCCTTCTGGGCTTTTTCTACTTCCTTCCTTTTTGTGTGTGAATTTGTTGTTGCAAAGGTTGATTCTGACACCTTGTTCCTCTTGTTGATGATGGCATGGCATACAGAAAAGGAAAACATAGCAATAGTATCTTAAACTGGATTTATTGCGTTGTTGTTGTTGTTAGTTGCGAAGTCGTGCCCCACCCATCGCAACCCCATGGACAACGTTCCTCCAGGCCTTCCTGTCCTCTACCATCCTCTGGAGTCCACTTAAGCTCATGCCAACTGCTTCAGTGACTCCATCCAGCCACCTCGTTCTCTGCCGTCCTCTTCTTCTTTTGCCCTCAATCATTCCCAGCACTAGGCTCTTCTCCAGTGAGTCCTTTCTTTTCATTAGGTGGCCAAAGTTACTAAGCAAGACAGTTGTTAAGTGAATTTTGCCCCATTTTACGATATTTCTTTCTGGATGTAACCAGTGTTGACTCTCTCTTTCATTAACATCTACCCTCTGAAAATTTATGAGTTTACATGAAAACTATATACACAATGCAAAGGATTTGATGAGTGTCATTTCCCTAAGCCCAAAATTATTACTCATATGATGTCCAAGTTTTAACGCAATGTGCAACTCATTTCTGATGTGTTAGCTAATTTCCTGTATTTTTCTTCATTATCTAAATATAGTCTACTTCTAAAGAAGTAGACTAAATATAGTCTACTTCTATATTTTCCAAACACCATCAATTCATACTGAAGTGCCCAATTGGAGACCCCAATTGTTAACAAATAAATGCCCAGTGCTTTCTTCCAAACACATACAGCAAACTCTTTTATTTTCCTTGCAAAGCTTTTGTCACTTCACACAGTCTTATTAGATGGGACAAAACACGTCCCATCTTAACTTCGGGGATAGGCACTTGCTACGTTACAGTTTGGAAAATTTTGGAGAAGACACGGAGAAGAAGTCATTTAGGACAGGGGTCTCCAACCTTGGCAACTTTAAGACTTGTAGACTTCAACTCCCAGAATTCCTCAGCCAGCAAAGCTGGCTGAGGAACTCTGGGAATTGAAGTCCACAAGTCTTAAAGTTGCCAAGGTTGGAGACTTCTGGTTTAGGAGACATTATCAAAACCACTTGACCATTTTATACATGGAGCACTGAGACAAAGGATGTAGATACTTCTCAAGTTGCAACCATTCACTCAGGGACTGTTAAAAATAACATCGACACTGAAAAAAGTGATTTGCAACCTGTCCTCACACTTACACTAGCGCAGTGTACCCACGATAAAAAAAATCCAGGTGCTTGGCAGCCAGCATGTATTTAAGACAGTTGTAGCATTCTGGCGTCCCGTGATCTCCGTTTGCGACCTTCCCAGCAGGCATCCGACAAGCAAAGACAATGGGGGAAGCCGGATTTGCTTAATGATTGTATGATTCACTTAAAAACCATTCAACAACTGGGGTGATTCACTTAAAAGGGCCTTCATCCAACTGCGAGTTGTGCGCCAGTTACGCCCTTACCTGGACCGGCAATCCCTACTTACAGTCACTCATGCCTTAGTTACTTCCCGTCTTGACTATCGCAATGTGCTCCACATGGGGCTGCCCTTGAAGAGCATCTGGAAGCTACAGTTGGTGCAAAATGCAGCGGCCCACACCGTTTTGTGCAGATCCTGGTGTGCACATATATCACCTCTCCTGCGGGAGCTGCATTGGCTGCCAATTTGCTTCTGGGTACAGTTCAAGGTTCAGGTTGTCACCTTTAAAGCCCTTCATGGCTTGGGACCAATTTATCTGAGGGACTGTCACATCTACCCGACCAGTGGTGAAATGTAAAATTTATTACTACCGGTTCTGTGGGCGTGGCTTGGTGGTGGTGGGGGTATAACTGAGTGGGTGTGGCCAACTTTTTTTTTTTACTTTTAAAACCATTTTTTCTACAACCGTATAAAAAATGCTTTTAAAAGCCTCTGACGATCCCAGATGACTTGCCTGATCAGCAGAGGCTTTGTTTCTACTTTTAAAATCATTTTTTCGGCTGAAGAGGTTGTAGAAAAAATGATTTTAAAAATAAAATAAAAAGCCTCTGATGATTGCGCAGTTCAGCTGGGCATGGGGGTGGGGAGGGATTTTTGCTACCGGTTCTCCGAACCACCCACCGCCATCACTACCAGATTGGGTGATCCGGTCTGAACCACGAGCATTTCACCCCTGTACCCGATCCATTACAGCGAGAAGGCAGGGAATGGTGCAGGTCCCATCCCCAAGAGAGATACACTTGGTGGGACCCAGAAGAAGGGCCTTCTCTGTGGTGGCTCCCTCTCTCTGGAACATCATCCCCCCACCCCCAGAACGGCCCCCACCCTAATTCTCTTCTGGAAGGCACTGAAAATCTGGTTCTGCCAGCGGGCCTGGGGAACCCAGAGTGGGATGGAGCCCGTTAAATGACTCGTGTGATCGGCTGTCTCTGGGGCGGGAGGTGGGGGGGTCAGAGGAAGGTGATTTGATTACATTAGTTGATTTGATTTTTTTATGGGTTTTAGTTTTTTAAATGTGGTTTTTTATATTCTGTAAGCCGCCTTGAGTCGCCATGGGCGAATAGGCGGCAATATAAATCTAATAAATAAATAAATAAATAAATTTTAAAAAAAACCATGGCAAAAAGGGTTTATAAAATAACACATGACTCACTTAACAACCCCCTTGCTTACCAAGACAAATTTAATTATGACCCTAATTTGAGGACTATCTGTAGTCCGAGTATTATTAATTTTGTCCATGGCAGAAAATGCAAAAGAAATGTCAAAGAAGTAACTGCAAAATTGCACAGTCTAATTCTCTCCATCTCATGACCAAATTAATTATATTTGCAAATATTGTACATTAAAAAAAATGCTTCGGATACAAGGCTAAGCTACCAACTACGCTGTTGCTTCCATTTATCTCCCAATAAAGCTATTAATTCACTCATAACTAGGGGAAATTGAGGAGAAAGAAATGTTATCTTTTAAAACTATCCGGAACAGCATGTAAAGATGCAGTAAGGAGACAGAATGTCATATGAGGCATCAGCTGTTTGAACATATGTGCATCCCAGAGCTGTACAGTAAATGAAATATGTGAAGATGGTGCATAAGGAACAAAGAAAGCAGTGGCATTCACTCTCTCTCCATCCTCTTGTCAGGCCGCCTTGTCTTCTGCAAACAAGAGGAGACAATTGCAGGTTTTTTTAAAGACACCTGTTACCAGCTGAAGGGCGATATGCTTGTACAAACTGTCAAGTGTAGGAAGAGAAGTCTCTGATCTCTTCTACCATTACAGGACCCAGCCACAAAACAATAAATTTAAGTGATAAAAAGGCAGATCTAAGTTGAGTAAGTAAGGGATGTGGTGGCTCAGTGGGTAAGATGCTGAGCATGTCGATCGAAAGGTCGGCAGTTCAGCGGTTCGAATCCCTAGCTCCACGTAACGGGGTGAGCTCCCGTTCCTTTTCCCAGCTTCTGCCAACCTAGCAGTTCTAAAGCACGTAGAAAATGCAAGTAGAAAAATAGGGACCACCTTTGGTGGGAAGGTGACAGTGTTCCGTGCACCTTTGGCGTTTGGTCATGCTGGCCACATGACCACGGAGATGTCTTCGGACAGCGCTGGCTCTTCGGCTTTGAAACAGAGATGAGCACTGCCCCCTAGCGTCGGGAACGACTAGCACATATGTGCAAAGAGAACCTTTACTTTAAGTTGAATACTGGGAGAAATCCTCCTAGATATAGGAGAAGAGGAGGCAGAGCCTGAGGGGGTGGAATCAAGAGAGTCATCAGCCTAGCATCATTAAGTTCCCACAAACAATCTAAGTCGAACCCCTCTTGAATTCCATTAACTCTTATCTAGTGCCAAAGTAGTGCTGCCTGTTAATAGACTAGTTTCTTGTGTGTAGGTATGAGTCAATCAGATTGACCAGAGCTTAATGCATGGTCCTAATTCTTTGTACTTGACACCAAGTGGTAGAATATTCTTTCCCCTGAAGTGAGGCTGGTACCGCCACTCTTGACTTTCCAAGGGTCCCTCAAGAACTGGATGTGTCTTGAATTCCATTAACTCTTTATCTAGCGCCAATTGAGTGTTGACTGTGAGTTGACTAGATTCTTGTGTATAGACATGAGCAATAAATCAGCCTAACTGGAGCTTAACGTATGGTCCTGATTCTTCACGCTTTGCGGAGCAGTTAGAATAGGTCAGCAGTGGACCAATTATCCAGAAGGTGACAAGCTTCCATTTGCTGGATGTATCCCAGTGGAGACTGGACAACATCTGCGGAGGATGTTTTTATTTGGATTTTTGCCCTGTTGCAAGGAAGTAGGTTGAATGACCTCAGTGGTCATTTCCAACTCTAACTCTGTGTTGTTTTATGATCTGTGTTGCAAGCAAGCAGGAAAGCTAAATAAAATAGATAATTGTTTAGTTAAAGCTAATCAGCATTGTTCCCTGAATGAAATATTGCATATTTGCTCTCCTAACAAGAATCTTCTGTTTCTTCCACGTAGGACATTCCATCTTTTCTCCATTCTTTTCAGCCACCATAACTTCTGTATGTGTTTAGTTTGAAAAGGGGGGGGGGGGTAAATCCTGGAAAAAGTCAATGACAAGCCACTTCTGTTTTGTTGCTGGAGCATCTGTATGTGTGTTTGTGTAAGTGGAGGGGGCATGAATAATATCCATGAAAATATCAGATGTAACAGATTAACAGAGTTGGAAGGGACCTTGTTAGGTCATCTAGTCCAACCCCCCGCCTAAGCAGAAGACCCTACACCGTTTCTGACAAATGGCAGTCCAATCTTTTCTTGAAAGCCTCCAGTGATGAAGCTCCCACAACTTCCGAAGGCAACTTCTGTTCCATGGGTTGATTGTTCTCACTGTCAGAAAGTTCCTCCTCATTTCCAGGTTGAATCTCTCCTTGGATTAGTTTCCATCCATTATTCCTTGTCTGGCCTTCAGGTGCCTTGGAAAACAGCTTGACCCCCTCCTCTCTGTGGCAGCCCCTCAAATATTGGAGGTTGAGCTCAACAGGAAAGAGACTTTATTGCTCAAAAGTTTCTTCATGCTTTTCTAAAGCTCGGCTTCTTCCAAGAATGCTAAATTCTTCTCATTCAATCCCATTATCAGCCTGATAACAGTGGGAGGGATTTATATTTTAAGAAAGAAGACAATCCTGGTTTTGTGTAGAGAGAGAGAGATTTCTTGTATTTTCTTGGCGAGTCTTCTGATCCTGTTTTGAATTCCTCAAGGTTCAGATCTGAATGAATTTTTGTCACGTCCTTAGACAAAATATGCATTGTAGCCAACGCCCGTTGCTTCAGGCAGAGGAGAATTTGGTGGGAACCACAATGGGAATGTGTTTTGTGACAATGTCATGTTACTTGACCCAAATTCCTATATCCAGGGCCTTCAAGATAATTGATGGACTGTTGGCCAAACATGTAGATGCTAATATACAACTAGATCCTGAGTTATACACGTTATCTTTAGACTGGAAAACTCAAACATTTCGAGACACAGAAAACAGCCAAGTATGAGAATCAGTAGGGTGTTAGAATGCAAACAGGTCAAGCTCGCTTAAAAGATCTCTCAACCATCTTTTAAATTAACCTGCAAGATAGAACAACTAAGCCAAGATACAGTGGTGGGATTCAAATAATTTAACAACCGGTTCTCTGCCCTGATGATTTCTTCCAACAAGCAGTTCACTAAACTGCTCAGAAAGTTAACAACCGGTTCTCCCGAATTGGTGCGAACTGGCTGAATCCCACCACTGCCAAGATAGCAATAACAATAGCAGCAATATTTATATACCTCTTAGGGGTTGGCTTCAAAAATTTTAGCAAGGGGTTCTCTGCCCAGTTGCTGGATGGGCCTGGCCATGATGGACGTGGCCTAGTCGGCCTCCTGCACCATGGGTGTGTGTGTGTGTGTGTGTGTGTGTGCCCTACCCAGACTCTAGAGGCTTTACTTGAGCCTCCGAGAGAGCAAAAATGGCCTCCCCAGGCTCCAGAGGCCCTCTGGAGGCTGGAAATGGGCCCGTTTCTGGCCTTCCTGAACACCCAGTAGGTGCATTTTTCGCCCTCCCTGAGCCTCCGCACATGCTCTGCACTTACCTGCATCTAAAATGGGCTGTTTGGGGACTCCTGGGAGGGACGGGGTAAGCGGGGCCAGTCAGGAGTGGGATTTGGGGGTTCTCCAAACTGTACAGAATCTTAGCTAGAGGTTCTCATGAAGCCCTGCGAACCCCAGCAATCCACCCCTGATACCACTCCTAGTACTTTCCAGCCCTTTCTAGGCAGTTTACAGAGTCAGCCTCTTGCCCCGAACCATCTGGGTCCTCATTTTATCGATCTCAAAACGTTGGAAAGCTGAGTTAACCTTGAGCTCCATCAGGATTGAACTCCAGGCCATGGGCAGAGTTTGCGCTTTAACCACTGCACACCAGAGCTCTATTTCAAAATCACCCAATTAAATTCACTGCCAAGTGGGATTTGAATCTGCAGCATCCCGACGGTGCCATGCCTATAGAGTAGTTTGCTTATAGAAAGCATGCATTATACAGGTAGTCCTTGACTCATAACACAATTGAACCCAAAATTTCAATTGCTAAGCAAGACAGTTGTTAAGTGAGCTTTGTCCCATTTTATGATCTTTCTTGCAACGGTTGTTAAGTGAATCACTGCAGTTGTTACACTAGATCAGTAAAGGTGGTTAAGTGAATCCGGTTTCCCCATTGACTTTGGTTGTCAGAAGATGGCAAAAGGTGATCACATATCCCAGGGACACTGCAATCATCATAGATACGGGTCGATGACCGAGCATCTGAATTTTGATCACGTGACCATGGGGATGCTGCAGTGGTCATAACTGTGAAAAATGGTCATGTGTTCTGCCCCAGCTACGGACCCCAAAGAACACAGCACACAAAGTCTGTACAAACCTTAGTTTACTAAAATAAAATCAGTTTTTTTTTCAAACAAAGGCTGTTAATTAACTTTCTTAACAGCCTGCAAGAATCCAAAGAATAAATAATCTTAATCTTACTAGAAAGCCCAGAAGCAATTTGCAGAGAACTAAGATCAAGGCACGAAGGAGAGTGAACAAAGTTGTTCCCTGCAAATTGCTTCAGTCGGCATTCCTCCTTAAATAGGCTAAGGGAGTGGCCAATTAGCCCCAAGCCTTACTCTTGAGGAGACCTCCTCCTGAGGAGCCACTTCTGCCTTTTGGAAGTTCTGCGCGTCACTTAAGGGAGCTTCTGGAGGTTCTGAAGGCCCTGGCTGAATCTCTGCCTCAGGCACCACATCTTCTCCAGCCTTCCCATTGTCTGACTCGAGTGCCAGCTGCACAGGCTGCTGACGCAGCACCACACCAGCCTCCTCACTGTCGGAATCAGCTATTAGCTGCACAGGCCGCCTACGGCCCACAATATCATGTCACTTTTTCCAGTGCCATTATAACTTCGAATGGTCACTAAATGTACGGTTGAGAACTACAATATGTAATTACAGTTATGATTTTTCTCTAGGAACACAAGGGGAATCAAGGGTGAAACAGTAAGCCTCCATAGAGGAAGTTGGTTTGAGCTATTAAACCATGCTAGCATTTTTTTAAAAAAAAAAATCAGTGGTGTTGATTAATTGATGAAAAAGCAGGTGGTCAAATCCATGAACCCACATTTAATTGGTTGTGACCGAATAATAATTAATACTTCATATGCTTCTTAGTTTTAGCAATTTCCTTTTTCATGGAATTCTTCATTTGTCTCTTATCTAACATGGGCTATAAGGACCGCCTTATCAGAAGCAGAGAGTGATGAGACAGACAAATAGCTAATGGTGATATACTTATAAATATGTTTTCAATTTTTATTTGCTGGGAAATGTCCATATTCCCTTTTTAATCATGTTCAAACCTGGAAGTTTCCATTGGTGAGGTCTGATTTAGTTGGTTGCTTCTTTCTGTGTAGAAAATGTTAAATGTATCTGTTTTCTTGCTGCTTTTGATGCAAGGATGACATGAAATTAAAAAAAAGATTACCATACTGAAAAATGGTTGCATGGTCTCCCCTCCTGTTAGCGCAAATTAATTGATGATTAATTTTTAACATGTGGATTAGGGTCTTTTTTAATTAATCTCATTGTTAGCAATTGAAAACTCTCCTACATATGGACATTAATTTTGGTCGTAATGATTCGGGATGAAGTTGTAATAGCTAAGATTAGGCAAAACTTTTTCATTTTCTTTTTCTTATTTAACATTGTCAGGCTCCGTGAGAATGAACAAGTAGTCGAATCAGATCTGAATGTGGCTCCGTTCTGTGGAGCAATAGGTCACATTTTTTGGATCCTGATTTTACATGACACTTTTTCATACCCATATACTCAAAAAAGAGTATATGAAAACTTGTTTCTTTACATCTCTATATTGACTGACTCCCTGTGGAAGTTGGGGTAGAATAGGATGGGAAGGGTTTATTGTTTTCTTGCCCATGTTTCATTAACAAACTAGGTAATATAATTGGTTCTAGTAAGAGAGTATTATATGTACACGTGTATAATATACACAAATATGTGTATTTGTTTTCTGAGGTTTTCATGGGTGTTTGTATGTAGGTGTTTGGTTATTCGGGTTTTCTCCCATGTAAAATTGGAAGTGTCTTGGCAATGTTTCGACGAAGTCTCATTCGTCATCTTCAGGCTGGTGTTTTCGGCTTCGTTCTTCTAGAAGTAATGTGTGATCGCAGCTGTTTTTTCCTTTTAACTGCTAGTGGGGGTGTGAACTGATTGGGTGGGAGCTTGGCTGTGTTCTAATTGGTTGGGGGCTTGGCTGTGCTCTGGATTGGGGCTTGGCTGTGCTCTGATTGGATGGGGGTGTGTTCTGTTTGGGTGGGGGCTTGGCTGTGCTTGGGTTAGTCTGAGTTGCAGGGGGATTTGAGCTGGTGAGCTGCATTGCTGTTGTTTGGCTTCAAGTTCGTGGTCATGTCACATCTTCCTGGTGGGTATCAGTCTGCTTCATGTATGGATTGGATGGGTTTAAAGTGGCTAATGGTTAATGGCAGCTGTGGTCCGGCTTCTGGTCTGTGGTCATGCCTCATCATCGGTGTGGGTTTGAGTCTGCTTTCAGCATGGATGTGTGGTGGTGACATCCTGTGTGGCCCTCATGAGTGTGGGTCTGGTGTCATTCCTCGTGTTAGGGACTCGTTTGTCAATAAGGGCGGGTTTCCAAATGGCTGGTAAGTGGGAGGTATCATCTTGTTTATTCATGCTGTTTGGGCGTTTTTCTATCTTGATGGCTTCTCTGATTATTCTGTTGTTAAAGTGTTCAGTTTTGGCCATAGTTCTGATCTTTTTAAAGTCAATTTCATGTCCTGTGGCTTTAAGGTGTTGGACCAGGGAAGACGTTGGTTCCTCTTTTCTGACTGAGTTCTTGTGTTCTTCAGTGTGTGCACTTATTCTTCTGTTGGTTTGTCTGATGTATGTGGTGGGGCAGGCGGTACATGGGATTTCATATACTCCTTGATTTTCTAACTCAATTTTGTCTTTGGGGTTTCTTAGGATGGTGGATATTTTTCGGTTTGTGCAGAATGCTGTCTTGATGTTGTGTTTGTGGAGGATTTTCCTGATTCTGTCTGTGGTGCCTTTTATGTATGGGAGGAGGGCTTTGCTGTTTTCTTGTTCTCTGTCTTGGATTTTAGTGGGGGTTTCTTTTTGGATTAGGTTGGTAAACCAAGCTCCCACGCAATCAGTTCACACCCCCACTAGCAGTTAAAAGGAAGAAACAGCTGTGATCACACATTGCTCCTAGAAGCACGAAGCTGAAAACACCAGCCAGAAGATGACGAATGAGACTTCGTCGAAACATCGCCAAGACACTTCCAATTTTACGCGGGAGAAAACCCGAATAACCAAAGACCAAATATGTGTATATATGTATATGTGTGTATGTGTGTATAGATATATATATATATACATATATATGTATGTATGTGTCTATACATGTGTGTGTGTGTGTGTGTATACTCTGAGCTTATCGATCGAAAGGTTGGCAGTTCAGTGGTTCGAATCCCTAGTGCCGTGTAACGGGGTGAGCTCCCATTACTTGTCTCAGCTTCTGCCAACCTAGCAGTTCGAAAGGAGGTAAAAAATGCAAGTACAAAAATAGGGACCACTTTTGGTGGGAAGGGAACAACATTAAGTGCACCTTTGGCATTTAGTCATGCCGGCCACATGATCACGAAGACGTCCTTGGATAGCGCTGGCTCTTCGGCTTTGAAACGGAGATGAGCACTGCCCCCTAGAGTCGGGAACGACTAGCACATATGTGCAAGGGGAACCTTTACCTTTATATATGTATAAATGTTGACATGCAGGGGTGAAATCCAGCAGGTTCTGACAGGTTCTGGAGAACCGGTAGCGGAAATTATGAGCAGTTCAGGGAACTGGCAAATACCACCTGTGGCTGGCACCAGAGTGGGATGGGAATGGAGATTTTGCAGTATCCTTCCCCTGCCACACACCCCAAGCCACACCATGGCTACCAAGCCACGCCCCCAGAACCTGTAGTAAAAAAAATTTGGATTTCACCACTGTGTGTGTGGGTGGGGCTTCATTTGGCTGGCTGTAGAGAGAAAAGCTTCTGAACAGGCAAAAAGTTAAAAATATACTAAGAACAAAAACAGATTACAAGGGAACAAACAAAACTTTCCAATAAGCAATCAACACACTTTCATATTAGGGGAATCTGCTTCCTGTTTCATAGCCATTTTTTTTTTGTAGTTTCCCACGCCCCGCCCCCACCCCAGGGGAGAAAAAACCCCAATAACAGTAGGGTAGGGGCCAGTCTAATCTCGGATGTTCAGCACATCTGAAGGAAACCAGGTTTCATAGTTTTATTACAGGAAATTATTTATTCTGTCTCTCCCCCCAAGCACCCAAACACACTTTCTAGTCATAAGACATGCAAACCTAAAGAGAGAGAGAAAAAAGAGGACAGTCTTTGTTGTAAGCAATTAAGCGTTACTCTTTGGGTGAATTGAGCTTATATTTAATACAGCCTCAGACTAGAGAAGAAATAAGGTATAAAGAACTGGAGCAAGCATGAAAATAAGACTCGTTCTCAGTTTTAAAATTTAGGGTGGGTGGGTGTTTTTTTAAAAGTGCATTTATTACTTTTTACATGTGCATTTATTACTTTTCCCAAGGCTCTAGCCTAGGCAGTTTTGATGATAAAGTTAAAAACGGAATAATCCAATTAATCTAATCTCATAAAAGAATGGGCCGTCAAAACAGCCATCCGTCATGAGAAAATTTTGTTATCAAACCGTCCAACAAATCAAACAGATATTATTAGAAAAATAGAAATTGATCTGCTTTTAAGAACCGTCGTTCTTCCCAATGATAAATGTAAACAATTCCCATGGCTGGTTGAAAAATTCCTGGCATTTTTTTTCCCTTCAGCCAGCTTGAGAAGCTAAATTTTTCCCTGTGTACATACGGCCATCTACTTACTTAGCGTCAATCAAATGACCTGGATAAAGGCACAAGCGGACATGACATTGATAAATAGTCTTTGGCACATGACATTCGGCGGAGTAGCTTGCTGTTATCCTTCTCCAGTTCAAACGGAGATGAAAGAAGTTGACAAGGAAATGGCTTGTATGTTCCCCAGGAGAGTTCACTGCCGTAATCATAGCTAGGGAGGACAGTTGTTGTTGTTGTTGTTGTTGTTTTAAAAAAAAACCTTCTGAAATTGGAAAAAAAGGCATGATGGGAAGAGAGAGAAGAGGGCATTCACATCAGAAGCGGCATATCCAAACATCTTCCTTTTACTGAGATGGTTTTGAGGGTTTTCTTTCTTTCTTTCTTTCTTTCTTTCTTTCTTTCTTTCTTTCTTTCTTTCTTTCTTTCTTTCTTTCTTTCTTTCTTTCTTGGCACTTATTGTGACATACTAATGAGTTGTGACAACTGTGTGTTGTCACAACTGTGTGTGTGTTTAATTCTTCCGCAAGAGATGGATTTGCTTTAATTCAGCTAGGGCTAAGGATGGACCAAGTGTACCTTTTTTTCTCGAATGTCAACGTGTAGTTTCTTGTCCGTTTTGTTTCAATTCGTGAGGCAGGATGAATGAACAAGGAACTTCTGCGTCGGTGTTGTTGGAAATAGCCCTTCTCCCACCCACCCACTCCCCGGAATTTATTGAAGCTGATAAAAGTTTGCATCTTGAGCAAAACAAGAAGTAAAAATACGACTTGCCATCTTTCTCCCCCTCCTTTTATTGAGATGGGTTAGGGCCAGGGGTGGGCTACTGGAGATTCACAGGGGTTCGGGAGAACCTCTAGCTAAGATTCTGTGCAGTTCGGAGAACCCCCAAATCCCACTCCTGGCTGGCATCACCCACCCACCCCTCACCCCTTCCAGGAGTCCCCAGAAAAAGGCAGAAGACGGGTGGGTGGGTGGGTGGGCATGGCCTAGTTGGCCTCCTGCACCACGGCGGGGGGGGGGGCGTTTTTGTTCTCTCCAGAGCCTTGGAGGTCTTCTAATCGAACCCCCTGCTTAGGCAGGAAATTCTATAGCATTTCGAACAAATTGTTATCCAACCTCTTCTTAAAAACTTCCAGTGTTGGAGCACCCACAACTTCTGGAGGCAAGTTGTTCCACTGATTAATTGTTCTCACTGTCAGGAAATTTCTCCTTCGTTCTAAGTTGCTTCTCTCCTTGCCAGCATGCCTATAGATGCATTTGAGCTTCATTCAGTTTCTTGTTGCCCCAGCCTTCCACTCCTCAGACCCTGGACTAGTTGAAGCAATGGGTGGAAGCTCACCAGGGGGAGATCCAACTTGGAGATAAGGAGGAATCTCCTGATAGTGAGGGCTGCTTTCCTCTTGGAGTTGTGGGTGCTCCATCACTGGAGGTTTTCAAGAAAAGATTGGATAATCATTTGTCCGGAATGGTATAAGAACTCCTGTCCTGGGCAAGGGTTGGAGCAGAAGACCTTCCAGTCTTATGATTCTGTTATTATTACTTCATTTCCCCCAACAAACCAGCATTGGAACATTTAAGTCATCCGCTTCCATGGTCCTTGCATGGTACAACATAACAAAGCTTTCATATCCCAGAAGATCAGGTTTTCCACAATAGCAATTCAGGCCTTGTATGCCTTTCAGCACAATTTTCTTAGGTAGGTAGTGGGGTTCCACTATGTTCCCTCTAGATTGCTTCAACTTTTAAAGTTTCAGAGGACAGGGAAGGAAGGAAGGAAGGAAGGAAGGAAGGAAGGAAGGAAGGAAGGAAGGAAGGAAGGAAGGAAAAGAAAGAAAGAGAAAGAAGAGAAAGAAAAGAGAGAAAGAAAGGAGAGAAAGAAAGAAAGAAAAAAGGAAGGAAGGAAAAAGAAAGGAAGAAAAAAGGAGAAAGAAAGGAAGAAAGAAAAAGAGAAAGATAGAAAGGAAGAAGGAAAGAAGGAAGGAAGGAGAAGAAGAAAGGAAGAAAAAGGAAGAAAAAGAAAGAAGAGAAAGAAAAGAGAGAGAAAGAAAGGAGAGGGAGAAAGAAAGAAAAAGGAGAAAGGAAGAAAGAAAAAGAGAAAGGAAGGAAGGAAGGAAGGAAGGAAAAGAAAGAAAGAGAAAGAAGAGAAAGAAAAGAGAGAAAGAAAGGAGAGAAAGAAAGAAAGAAGGAAGGAAGGAAAAAGAAAGGAAGAAAAAAGGAGAAAGAAAGGAAGAAAGAAAAAGAGAAAGATAGAAAGGAAAGGAAGAAGGAAAGAAGGAAGGAAGGAGAAGAAGAAAGGAAGAAAAAGGAAGAAAAAGAAAGAAAGAAGAGAAAGAAAAGAGAGAGAAAGAAAGGAGAGGGAGAAAAAAAGAAAAAAGGAGAAAGAAAGGAAGAAAGAAAAAGAGAAAGGAAGGAAGGAAGGAAGGAAGGAAGATTTGTCACAGTTCCTCAAATTTCCATTGTTATCCATGTAGAGTCCAGTTCCTGCTATCATAGTCTCAGGGGCACCTCGACATAAAAATCCATTTTATATTTCCTCTGATGCTCCCTCTCTGAACTGATCAATTAAGCCTCTTTCATTCCAAGTTGCATCCTGGGCTAACAGCTGAATCTCAGCAGCATATTCCCACACAGATTGCTTACCTTGTCATAGGAACAGATTTCACGGTTGGTAGTCAGAATCCTCGAAGGTAGCTCATAGGCATGCTGCAAAGTGTACAAAGAGGTCTAAATTTGGACTGTTCCGAAGGAGAAGGGGGGGGGGTGTCCATTTTGCAGCTCCTTCTATCGTTAGACTAATTATAAACCTATGTGCCATTTGGTTGCTGGAGGATACCTGAGTCTGAGGGAAGTGCATACTTTACACGGAGTGAAGAAAGCAGTATGTTTGCTTTTATTCCTATCAGGCACAAAAGATCAGGTCCACACATGAAGGTTCAATTAAGCCAATTCATTGCTTAAAGCCCATGCACAGGAATCTTCTCAACTAATACCCTGTTTCCCTGAAAATAAGACCCAACCGGAAATTAAGTCCTAGCGTGATTTTTCAGAATGCTCGCAATATAAGCCCTACCCCCCCCCCAAATAAGCCCCAATTAAGATTGTCAGCCAGATGGATGCATTTAGTACCGTATTTTCCCCCAAATAAGACCTAACCAGAAAATACGCCCCAATGCGTCTTTTGGAGCAAACATTAATATAAGACCTGGTCTTATTTTCGGGGAAACAGGGTAGTCAGCGCCTGATTTTGAATTAGAAAAGGGTCAGTGGCACTAAAGGTGGTTGGACTCAGTTTGCTTGTGACTCCATAGGGATTCTAGGCTGGTCCCTCTTTTGACTCCACTCCCAGGTTCTGTCATTCCTACAGTTCTTATCATTTTCGTTAGATAGACAAAGTAGCAGGTAGGTGGTGTCAGAGGACTATGGATCTGTGACTGTTTCAACAAAGGTGGAAGGATTTGGACAAGAACTGATACAGGAACAACCAGCTGTGGTATAGAAGATCCCACTCACTGAAGCAACCATTTTATCATCTAAGTCAACTGAGTCATCGGGATATTGCTCCTAATACTGGATCAAGGGATTGGCAACAATCAACGGGCAGCAGGATTGCAAGGGGATGAGTAGTTTCAGCAATACTTGGTCTTAAGATGTATGCTCTTCTTCGACGTGATAGGAGTTGGCCAATTTCGATGTGATAGGATAGCTGTCAGGCTTTGTATCTGAGGCTTTGTATGTTGGCTTATTCAGAACTTGGTTTATTTAGCAGAAAGATGCCAGGTTTTTTACACAATTAGTCTTTGTTTTTGTTCATATGAAAATGAAGCAATATACATTCAATATGTTCACTGCAGCTATATACTGTCTTGATACAGGTCTGTGTTTCATGCTTTCAATTCTAGGCTTTATCCAGTGTTTAAATTTTCGGAGTGTTTTCCTCTTCCCTTTACAAGTCAGCAGTGTCTCTCGATCATTCTCTTGATGGCCTTGGAAAACATGTAATCTATGTTGACATAAAAGGTTTTCTCTAGCCTTACCTCCATGTCCAGACTTTTGAATATCAGGAGTGGTAGGAAGAATGATGGCATTTGAATGCTCAAGAAGAACCACAATAGCTTTCATTTCTGGTGTGTAAATTTCCTGATCTATAATGAAATGTTCTGCAGTATAGAGATTGTTCAGAAGAATGGACCAAACTGTACTGTATGAGTATAGACCCCACGAGCTGTTATCCTTACTATTGCCAAGAAAAATCACATGGACCTTTATATCTACTACAGACTCAGTTCAACTCAAGACAAGCTTTTGTACTTCGCTCTTCATCACATGCAAATCTAGAAAATATCCAGGACAAACTCTGGCATTTTTGGAACAGCTGTTAAAGATCTAGCTAAATTATGGAATCTGCCTTATTTAATTGTCTTACTTCCCCTTTTCAACTGTTTTCAAACAACATCAAGGAATCGAATCGAATCGAATCTGTCCTCAGGGTCATCTGAGTACTGTAAATGGGTATAGAGCATGTATAAGACAAAGGACACTCTTTTGAAGACAGCAAAGTCCACATTTTGGACAGAGAGGACCGCTGGTTTGAAAGAGGGGTCAAAGAGGCCATCTATGTCGCAATAAAACAGCCCTCTCTCAACAGAGGAGGAGGGATATGACATCATCTACCTCCAATCCACAACACAGTCCTTTCAGCAGTTCCAAGAAGGCTCCATTCAGGGGACCCTGAGAACACAGATGAATCTCCAGGTGACTTGCTAAAAGAATGCAAACAACCAGCTGTCTGCAAGGAGTATAAATCCTTCCAGTCCCCACTATCCCGTCAGAGCTGAAGAAGCTTTCTTGGATGAGAAGCGAAAGGTCTTCAAAGAAAAGCCAGAAAGTCCAGTTGCCTCTTGAAAAAAAAAAGCACCTTTGGGTCCTGTCCCAAATGTCATTGCTTTATCATTTTACTGTGTCTTCCTATAATCGGGTTTATATGAGCCGCAGTGGCGCAGAATCCAAATTCGTGCAGTCTTTGAGAAAAATTCTTCAGATCTTTATTCCTATGTTGCTGGTGTAGTCGCGACGACCCATTCTGCCAAGCCAGGCAGGCACGTCCCTAATCCAGAGCGCTGAGGAGTTTCCAGGGAACTCTCACCCTTCCGCCCCCCAAGCTTAAAAAAAAGAAAGCCCGGGGGTCTTGGGGAGCTCTACCTAAGCCCCTCTGCTCTTCTCTCCCCCCTTTTCCCAGGGGAAGAATTTTTAGCTGCTAGACAGCTGATTTGCGCTGTTCTAGCAGCTTTACGGATTTCGGGGCTGGAGCTCCAAAAAGGAGCTCCGTTGGCATCTGCGGAGCCACAGGAAGTCCAGCTGCCTGCAATTTGACAGCTCGAATCTCACCAACCTCAAGGTTGGACTCAGCCTTCCATCCTTCCGAGGTGGATAAAATGAGGACCCAGATTGTTGGGGGTAATAGGCTGACTTTGTAAACTGCTTAGAGAGGGCTGTAAAGCACTATGAAGCGGTATATACTCTTTCACTGAAAATAAGACCCAACTGGAAAATAAGCCCTAATCCATCTTTTGGAGCAAAAATTAATATAAGACCTGGTCTTATTTTGGGGGAAGCACGGTAAGTCTAAGTGCTATTGCTAAGTGCTATGCAAAACAGCTGCTTCTTGTTCAGGGTTCCTTCCATGTTTCTGGATGATCCATCTTTGTAAGTTCCTGTCCGTTCTGAGCACTTTGTACAAGAAACGGAGGAACACTCGGCTTCAGGCCACCCAACAAGGCTTTCACCGAGTGGATGGAAGATATCTTTGTTCTTCCAAGGCATTTGCACTGCTTACATTGGATAGCACGTTCATATGGAACATATCAGCCGGCAGTGTTTGCCCGGATGACCCTATCAAATTTCCTTTCTGGCTTGCTTTCAAGCCTTTTCACTTCATTTCAATTACTGTCACATGGCGTGAACATTGTTATGTACAAATATGTGACTTATTTGGGCAGCCTTCCAGCGAGCTATTCTTAATTTGCAAAAGGGAGAGGCAATCTGGCCTGATAACTTCACAGCCATGCATTATTGCTACAGAAGCTAACAATTTTTTTTAAATCAGCTGATGATAGGAAGTACCAAGTAATAAGTTCCTGCTTATGAACAATGTTGGACAAACAAGATTTGGACTTTGGCTTTATAATCAGTAGTTGTTAGGACCAAAGGAACCAAGAATGGCCCAAGATAACTTCCGAGTGGTTTCTTTATTGTTGCTTACTTATAGACAGAAATCTTGCCAGATTAAAGCAACTCACTATAGCAGGGGTGTCAACAGTGGTGGGATTCCAGTAATTTAACAACTGGTTCTCTGCCCTAATGACCAGCTGGGTAGGCATGGTTCGGTAGTCATGTGACTGTGTGGGCATGACCAACTCAACATCACTCATGTTGTAACGCCTTAGCTGTTACAATGTAATAAAGGTTAATCAGAGAGGCAGTTTCTGTAAGCAGGGCAATAAAGATAAGGCTAGAAACAACACCAGAATGTTGTAATTCCTTACAGGATTAGCCTTATAAAGTGGAAAAAAACAAAATAGGATTTCTTCCAACAACTGGTTCTCTGAACTGCTTAGAAAGTTAACAACCAGTTCTCCTGAATAGGTGCGAACTGGCTGAATCCCACCATTGGGTGTCAAACTCAAGGCCCGCGAGCCGGATCAGGCCCATGGGATGTTTATATCTGGATCATGGAGCCACCCTGGAAACAGCAAAGGACCCTCTCACAGTGCCTCTACCAGTGAAAACGGAGCTCAATGAGCCCATTTTCGCTGGCAGTAGGCTGCAGGGGGACCATCATGGTGAAAAACAGAGCTTCGACAAGTGACGTCGAGCTGGCCATGCCCATCCCAGCCAAACCCACCCTGGCCACGCCCACATCCCAGCCCCCTGAGGTCAAACAGAACCCTGATGTGGCCCTCAATGAAATTTAAGTTTGATACCTCTGCCCTATAGGTAGTCCTCAACTTACTACCACAATTGCACCCAAAATTTCTGTTCCCAAATGAAACATTTACTGAATTTTGCCTCATTTTACAACCTTTCTTCACCACTGTTAAGTGAATCACTGCAGTTGTTAAGATAGTGACATGGTTGTTAAGTGAATCTGGCTTCCCCGCCTTGACTTTCTTGTCAGAAGGTCGCTAAATGTGATCACGTGAACCCCGGGACATTGAAAATGTCATAAATATGAGTCAGTTGCCAAGCGTCAGAACTCTGAACACCTGATGGGTGGAGCTGTTGCTATGGTTGTAAGTGTGAAAATTGGTCACAAGTCACCTTTTTTGCAATTTTGAACTTCATCAGAGGTTCAATTCAGAGCAGCCTTTAAAAGTCTGTGGTTTTATTTCACCCAGCGATAAATCTCTCATTGGTCATCTTAATTTTAATGGGGATTCTTCTCTTTGACCCCAATTCTAAATACAAAACCTATTGCTCATAAGGTGATCTTAATAATACCATGCTGGTACCAAATCAAGATCAAAAATAGTAATCTCCCTCTCCAAGAGAATAAAAATGTTATTGTACTTTATCATGTCCCTTATTAATACAGTGATATTTTAGCTTTAGTGTGGTCTTGGCGTTCTAGTGCAGGGTTCTCCAACCTTGGCTACTTTAAACCTAGAGGACTTCAACTCCCAGAATTCCCCAGCCAGCAAAGCTGGGGAATTCTGGGTATTGAAGTTCCGCCAGGCTTAAAGTTGCCAAAGTTGGAGACCCCTGTTCTGCCATGTTTCCCCGTAAATAAGACCCTGTTTTATTTTTATTTTTTTTGAACCTTGAAATAAGCACTTGGCCTTATTTTTGAGGAGGTCTTATTATTTTGGGGCGTGTGGAGCAAGATGGGGCTCCTCTTGCTGTCTTACCTGATTTCCAGCTCTTTCTCCTTAACCCTAACCAGAGGAAATAGCGGGGACCGGCTGTGCATGCATTTAAATATTTTCGGGGAGGGCTTATTTTTTGGGGAGGGGGCTTATTTTAGCGCATGCGCTCAAAACCCTGATTGCGCTTATTATCCGTGGAGGGCTTATTTTCGGGACCCACAGGGTAGTCAGCATTGTTAACATACAATAATAACTTCCGGAAAGATTTCAAAGATAAGGCAGATAATCCTCAATTTACAACAGCGCCCATTCAAAGTTACAACAGCACTAAACAAAGCAACTTATGGCCATTTTTCACACTAATGACCGTTGCAGCATCCCCGTGGTCACATGATCAAAATTCAGATATTTGGCAACTGACTCGTACTTACGGCGGTTGCCATGTCCCATGGTCATGTGATCCCCTTTTGCAACCCTCTGACGAGCCAAGTCATTGGGGAATCCACATTTACTTAACAACTGCAGTGATTCACTTAACAGTGGTGGCAAGAAAGGTCATAAAATGGGACAAAATTCACTTAACAAATTCCTCACTTAGCAACAGAGGATTGGGCTCAGTTATGGTCGTAAGTCGAGGACTACCTATATGGCATCACAGTTGAACTTCTGAGGTGTGGCCCAGGGGTGGGTTCTAAATTTTTCTACTGATTCTGTGGGCGTGACTTATTTTGTGGGCGTGGCTTGATGGTCATGTGGCAATTCTTTAGGCTTTAGCAGAGGTACTGGTCTACCAGACTTTTAACTGCTTGCAGAGCTGTATTGGTCTACCCATTTGTTTTTGGAGGCACCAGTCTACCCATTTGTTTTTGGAGGCACCGGTCTACCCATTCGTTTTTGGAGGCACCGGTCTAACCATTTATTTTTGCAGGCATCGGTCTACTCATTTGTTTTCTTTTAACACTGATCAGCTGTAGGGCGGCCCTTTGAAACCCCGTGGCAAGAGTTTAAACAGATTTTTTTCCTTCTAGCCGATCAGCTGGGACTCAGGAGGCAGCAATAGATTGGGGGGGGGCAAATAAAAGGTAAGAATAATGCAGGGAGGGCGGGGGGGGCAGAACTAGTTCGGTGACATCATATCGTCACTGCTACTGGTTCTGCGGAACCGGGCCGAACAGGGAGGAACCCACCACTGGTGTGGCCAAGCTATTAAGCCACGGCCTGTTTCACAATCTTTTGGAAAGTTTAGCCGACTATTGCAGTTTAAAATAAGTAAGGATTATGATGTTGGTTTAGGTTTGACAACATTTCCTTAAGACCTTGAAGATTAGTGTCCTAAGAATAGTTTTGCAGCTATTAATGTGTAAGGTATGGTATTTAAGAAATATTCAGCATTAAAATTGTATGTCAACCTCACCTATTATACAGAATTATCATGAGGGTAAAATGGAATAACCATCGTCAAGAACTCCTTAGATAGATATGGGAGGAATAATGCAAATAGGTAAACAAGGAGTGTAATCTTACTCCGAGTTTAATGGCAGTTAGCCCCCGGGTTACTATTTATAAGATGGCATCATAAATAAGTGTGAAGCCCATGAATAATAATCCCTCTTTTAGACACGATAAGTATTTCATAAACTGCAGAGTTGTATCTAACTGGAGAAAAAAACCCTCAACAGAATGGATAAAGGTGAAGATGGTATGAAGTACTGTATATTGGAAGGAAAAATACTGTGTTCTCCATCACAGTTGGATTTCTTGAAAATCAGCAGAAAGGTGACGCCCTGCATATTTTTAAAGATTTCTTAGGCTTATCATATCCATATTAATCTATCACGTGTATTTTATTTTTTCAAGGTTTAGAATATGTTGGCCAATCTGTAGATTTACACTAAATTCTCTAAGCTTCACTATTATAGAAAATGCATGATGTGTTAAATGAAAAAGACTCAGGGCTGTTCCGTCTGTCTGCATTGCCCAATCCTGCATCTTAACTCCTGTGTTATGATCATAAGTAATTGCTGAAAAATTGACTCTCGGCAAGCTCTAGACTGGGAGAAGGAATCCATAGCCCTTCAAATATATCTCTGAGCATGGTGGTCAATAGTGGGGAATGATGGGCATTGTAGTCCAGTAACATCAGCAAGTCACAAGGTCTTCTTCCTGCCGTGGTAGACCATGAGGCTACCTTCACCCAAGTACAGCATACCTCGAAAACACGCTGAGCATTAATGTTTAAGCTACAGTTCAAGAGTTGTATTGCTTATAGATTTGAGCAAGGCAGAAGTGACCGGCGTATAATTTGATATTAGAATTAAGAGACAGAGATGATAGATTTATTTATTTATTTTATTATTTCAACTTATATACTGCCCTTCTCCCCAGGGGGACTCAGGGCGGTGAACAGCCAAATTAAAACACATATAGTACAAAAATTTAAAAAATTAAAATAAATTAAATCGTCGGCGTTTCAATTTAAAATCTCCAATCTACAAATTAAAAATACCCGATTTCAAGAATTTAAAAACCCCATTAAAACCAAATTAAACTAGGCCGGCTTGTTGAAATAAGTGAGTCTTCAGGGCCTTTCGGAAAGCGCGGAGGTCCGGGATCAATCGAAGGCCAGGAGGTAGCTCATTCCACAGGGCGGGTGCCCCCACAGATAAAAGAGATCAGCCAAACAAACTCAAACCCAGTTTCCTCTAGATCTGCTGACATTCTGCATTAGAAGATATGAGAGGTCAGCTCTAGCAGATGTAGAAGGAGTTAGGTTTGCATGCAAGCTATGACGTATGAAGAATGCACTAATACGGAGCTCATGAACCTTGGCAAGGTTGAAGACTTACAGACTTCAACTTCCAGAATCCCTGTCAGCCAGTATGGTATCCAACCTGCAGCATGACTGGCTGAGGAATCCTGGGAGTTGAAGTCCATACGTCTTCAAGTTGCCATGGTTGGGTATTCATGCACTCTTAATGCAGTCAAGTCTTCCAAAGGTAAGCACAACAATGAAAGCCAAAGGAGCCATTTCCTTTGTTTTTCCTTCATCCTGACGTCGGAACTGAAGAAGCTTCTTGGTCAAGTAGCAAAACATCTTCAAGGGAAAACAAGGAAAATCCTTTTGAACAAGCACCTTTGGGAACAACTCTGACCCGGATCACTAAGAATCTCCGTAGACAAAACAGGGAAAAGCCCTTCAGTTTTAACCATGGAATAATCAATGGCTGTTTCTTTTCTTTCTGTGTATTTCTCTCCCCCTCCCCTCCCCTTATCATTGCTATGAAACAAATGCACAAATTAAATTGGCTTCAGATCCACTGATTTAAACACTCCACCATTAGAAAAGACACTCAAGAAATGGTGAACGCACACTTCTGGGCAAATGGCAAAATACAGATTGTATTTCATTACACTGCTTTGCCATAGAGACTGTTGGCAGAATCCCTACAGCATAAAATTAATCCAAATTTTGGAGCTCTCCGCGATAGACCTTTGAGTAGACACGGTCCTTTGTTTGATTGCTTGAGGGTGCCATAACTTTTCATTCTCTAAAAAATGTTGTCAGCTAACCATCTTGCTGCACAGCGTGCGGTCATCCCAGTGTCCTTTTTCCTGGTCTCGAGCCAGACGTTGTCCTGCCCTGGAACGATTAAATTTGAACAGACAGATTCAATAATGTCAAAGTTCGATTTTGTCTAAAAATATTAACATGCTGTGCCCCATCCTGCATATTGCACATTTCATTCTCTCTCACAAACCATGGCAGGTCTATAAGAAGGCGCTCGCTCGCTCGCTCGACGAGAAGGGAGCAAAACCCAGGCGATTTTAGTCCAGCACTGCTGGGTTGAAGGGTGGCCTTCGGTCCCGGCCGCTGGGTGGTCGGTTGAATAGAAATAAATAAATAAATAAATAAATGGCAGCTTGCCTTGGCCTCTGACCTCTGGATCAGTTGCCAACTCTGTGATTAAGTAAAAGCTACATACTTGGTTTGTGGGTCTTAAATATTTGAAGTAAATACCAGCGGAATTCCTTTTCTTTTCCTTTTCTTTTGTCTTCTTTATATCTCCCTCCCTCCCTCCTTTCCTTCCTTCCTTCCTTCCTTCCTTCCTTCCTTCCTTCCTTCCTTCCTTCCTTCCTCCCTCTCTCCCTCCCTCTCCACCTCCCTCCCTCCCTCCACACAAATTACATGCTATTTCAAGTGAGGTTTTGAAAATAACCTTCTATTCCTGAATATTTCTTCATAAAAACAGTATTTCACCCCAAGGCTACCGGCACTACCATGTGCAAATGCTCAGATCTTTTGGACACTTGGCAAAAAGCACGCATGACCACAATTTCAGCTGTCAAGGTTCCAAGTAATACATCCCATTCAATAAGAACTCCGAGGCAGGCTAATTCCTCAAAAAATATTTTATTGGGACATATCAAATTGGCCCAGTCTTGGCGGAAAAACCTGCTTTAAGTTCCCGCCGGTTTTTCACCCAATTAAAAGTAAAACTTTGTCACTTCGCCCCAGAGTCTCCAAGTCACATAGTCTAATCATCATGTAATCCAGTTGCTAGGTGACTTCAGTCTCCACTTTTTGAACATCTGCCCCAGTGGTGGGTTGCCCCTGGTTTGCACTGGTTCTATAGAACTGGTAGTAAAACCGTCGGGAGGCTCCGCCCACCGATCCCGTCATCAGAACGCTTCTGTGCATTCGCGAGTGGGCACGCACGGCCCCGTTGCGAACTGGTAGTAAAGGTAACTAGAACCCAATCTTGATCTGCCCGAACGTCCTTGATTCCCAGGGGAAAGCATTTTATTTAGGCTACAACACCCCAGCTATCTCTGCACTCCTCCCTCCCTGGCCCCTTAGCTCCAGGCTGTGTCAGCCCTGAAGCAGTGAGAAGAGAAACCTTCCTAGAAAAAAGCTACAAGGAGAAAATGGCCACAGTTAGGCCAACTTCAGGGTTGACAGCAGCATCCTGGAGTCATGTGACTGCAATTTTGTGACCTTCCCAACCAGCTGCGGACAAGGAAAGTCATTGGGGGGACCCAGGTTCATTTAACAACCACATGATTTGTATAATGGTGTTGATTTGCTCAACCACCCTAGCAAGAAAGGTGGTGACTTGCTTTACAACTACTTTACTTAGCAATGGAAATTCTGGCCCTAATTGCTGTCGTAAGTCAAGGACTACTTGTTTTTAGTAGGCTCTTTAGCCTGGATCCTGATGTTTCTCAACCATGGTGATTCAAAGTTGCATGGACTTCAACTCCCAGAATTCCCCTTGCTGGCTGGGGAATTCTGGGAGTTAAAGTCCATGCATCTTCAAGTTGCCAAAGTTTTTATTTATTTTATTTATTTATTTGTCGAGTACGTATTAGATAACATATATAATTCTAAGCATGAATTAAATACATAAAATGAGTACAATTAAAGGGAACATTAGGACAGGGACGGTAGGCACGCTGGTGCTCTTATGCAGGCCCTTACAGACGTCTTAGGAATGGGGTGAGGTCAACAGTAGACAGTCTTAGGTTAAAGTTTTGGGGTTTTGGGGATGAAACCACAGAGTCAGGTAGTGCATTCCAGGCATTGACCACTCTGTTGCTGAAGTTGTATTTTCTGCAATCGAGTTTGGAGCCGTTTACCTTGAGTTTGTATCTATTGTATGCTTGTTATTGTTGTGGTTGAAGCTGAAGTAGTCATTGATAGGTAGGACGTTGTAGCAGATGATTTTATGAGCTATGCTTAGGTCAGACTGAAGGTGGCGTAGTTCTAAATTTTCTAAGCCCAAAATTTCAAGTCTGGTGGCATAGGGTATTTTGTTGCGAGCGGAGGAATGGAGGACTCTTCTCGTGAAATATTTCTGGACACCTCAGTTGTATTAATGTCCGATATGCGAAACGCTTGATCTGTCCCCTCAATACTTTTTTTTTTTTTTTTTTTTTTTGCAGGGGTGGGGAGAGGGGTGTTCGAATTTTGCAAACGCGATTTTTTTTCCCCCTTGTTCTTTTTGGGAACGGAGGGTTGATGTTTGGGAAGGTTCTGACCTTCAACTCTGCAAGCATCCTAAAGTCTTCCAGGATTCGGTTCAGAGAACAGCCAAAGAAATGCCTGTGGGAAGATTATAGGCAGGAGACATAATGCAAAAGTCCTACTCATGTTGCTTACTACCAATTGATATTCATGGGGTCTGTTTGTTCTCACCCTGGAGGTAATATCTAGCCAGCATGTCTATGAGCCATCGATAGCCTTCTCTTCTTTAATTTTGCCTAATCTCCTTTTAAAACTGTTTGGGTTCCGAACAATTTAACTGTATCTCCTGGTAGTTAATTTCGTAGTTTAAATAAACATAGTGTAACTTCACTGTTTTATCATCTGTTCTGATTTTCCCAGCGGTTCGCTTCAGATGCCCTTTTCTCTGTCCCTCCCTTCCCCCTGCCCTCCCTCCGGTTTTACGACCCCAAATGTTATAACCTGAAGTTTGTTCTGGCCACTGGTTCACCAGGGCTGCAGATCTAGTTATAACTAACATAAAATATTGTCTGCTTTGATCTTTGGAGAGTGAAATTGGTCTTCCTTTTAGCTGATTAAGGTGCATTCCAGACCTTTCAGTTTGAAAACTTACATTTTGCATGCTACCCAAATTATTTTGAGGAGAACAGAGTTGGAAAAACCCTTAGAGGCCTTCTAATCCAGTTCCCTGTTCGAGCAGGATTAACAAATATTGCAATTAATTGGATAAATGTCATAGATAATATACCTAGGTATATAATAATATTATATATTATTATTATAGGTATATTTAATGTACCTATAATAAGTATAGAACACATTCCATTCTCATGATCTAACCTATTTCAAAATGTAACCTATAAATTATATATAGCTACTTGAATTCCCTCGTATCTTACAAAATGGATTACTGTATTTTCCTGCGTATAAGACTACTTTCTAACACACAAAAATCTTCTCAAAAGTCGGGGGTCGTCTTATACGCAGGGTCTCATTCTCCTGTAACCAGGCAGACCAGCCCATAAGGCTCTGACGAGCCTTAAATGGCTCCGAGGAGGGTCGTCTTATACGTCCAGTCGTCTTATACACCGGAAAATACGGTACGTATTTCCATCATACGTGTACCATAGCATTATGTGGTCCTTTTATATATATTTTATTACTCTTGTCACAGAACTCTTTGCCATGTGCTAAATAAATAAATTATAACCTCATGCACCATCAAAATAACAACATATCTCTTTATAGAGGCACAATTTTTCTAGGATCATCCCAGTCCTAAATAAGGACCATGTAATCATGCATGCGGGACACAGTGGCTCAGTGGCTAAGATGCTGTGCTTGTCGATCAAAAGGTCGGCAGTTCAGAGGTTCAAATCCCTAGTGCTGCGTAACGGGGGTGAGCTCCCGTTACTTGTCCCAGTTTCTCCAACCTAACAGTTCAAAAGCACATAAAAAATTCAAGTATAAAAATAGGGACCATCTTCGGTGGGAAGGTAACAGCGTTCTGTGCACCTTTGGCATTTACTCATGCTGGCCACATGACCATGGCGACGTCTTCAGACAGCGCTGGCTCTTCAGCTTTGAAACGGAGATGAGCACCGCCCCCTAGAGTCGGGAATGACTAGCACATATGTGTGAGGGGAACTTTTACCTTTAATCATTCATTCAGGTTTTAATGCCGTATTTTTGCTTTTAAAGCCTCCCCCCCCCCAAAAAAGGACCACAAATTTTTACTCATGTCTGCTTTGTTACATAGGTAGTCCTTGACAGTGGTGAAATCCAAATGTTTTTACTACTGGTTCTGTGGGCATGACTTGGTGGGCGTGGTGTGGCTTGGTGGGTGTGGCTTAGTGAAAGAATTTCCGCTACCAGTTCTTCAGAACCTGTCAGAACCTGCTAGATTTCACCCCTGGTCCTCGACTTACAACACTTTTTTTAGTGACTGTTCAAAGTTATAACGGCACTGAAAAAAAGCGATTTATGACCATTTTTCACACATTTTCAAAATTCAGATGCTTGACAACTGACTCACATTTATGATGATTGCAATGTCCTGGGGTCACGCGATCCCCGTTTGCCCCCTTCTGACCAACAAAGTTAATGGGGATGACAGATTCACTCAACCATGGTGTTACTTAATGACTGCAGTGATTCTCTTAACAACCGTAACAACTGAAATTTTGTGCTCAATTGTGGTCATAAGTCGAGGACTGCCTGGGTAAATCATTAGCTACACATATATTGTCCTTTGGAGGCTGAAAAAAAAATAAAAGTTAAACAACTGTTTCCAATCCCAAAAAGATAGAATCAATGATCATCATTATTCAGGGTCATGGCCATGCACTACACATCAGTTTTCTTATATTTTTGGTAGCCACTGTAAAAGCTAAAAGTATTCTTTTTTTTTTTTTGCACCATCCTTAATAACCTTGAAACACTTTTGCAAACTCCTACTTGGAAATCGTATGCTTTGTTGGATACGTTCCATAGTTGGATGCTCTTCAACCTTCGTTGACTGTTTTACACTAGCAGTCCAACATTCAAAGAAGATCACTCAATACCAGTGCAGAATTTTAACATCGGACACAATGTTGATGGACGCTTGTCCTTGCTCTAGTTTATTATCGCACGTAACCCGGTATTACTTAGCATTACAATAGGAAGCATCTTCAGCAGAGGTGCCTAATTTCGTTGACCTTTTTTCTCCTTGAAATAATGGCCTAATGCACCGTGTTATTATATATTTCATTTTTGTACGCATTCGTTGCCACTCGGTATCTAACTTCTCCTTTACCTTGGCCTACAACTTCCCCCCGAGTAGCAGCAACTTGACGAAGTACCGTTGCTATGTATTTCTCCAGCCTGCAAGAAGAATCATCTTAAGAAACTTGAGTGGATTTAGCTGGAAGCAGCAGCTCATAACTTCCTCCTGAAAAAAAAAATCCACCCCTGTAAATTTTATATATTGTGAGCATTGTTCTGCCTCCTCTGTAGATGAACCATGATATAAGATACCAGCTAGGATTTCCCCCCCCCCCCCCAATTAATTAATATTTTAAATCACTTTAGGATTCATTCACACAATCTCCTTTCTTTCTGATTCAACGTGCGGCTAAAAATGCTACTCATAGGCAACGGTGAAATCCGGCCGGATCTATCTGGCTCGCACAAACTGATGGCGCCAGCAGCAGGAGGCTCCACCCACCCGCTGGTACGTCATTACGTCCCATTTTTTACCCTCTGCGCATGCACAGAAGAGGGGTGTGCACTTACATTCCTGAAATGGTAGCGAGGCTAAGTGCATTTCACCCCTCACAGGTTATGCAGGGGTGCTTTCTTACTTGAGAACAGCACCAGAGATGGGTTTCAGCAGGTTCTTACCAGTTCTGGAGAACCAGTAGCGGAAATTTTGAGTAGTTCAAAGAACCAGTAAGTACCACCTCTGACTGGCCCTGCCCCCATTTATTCTCTGCCTCCCGAGTCCCAGCTGATTGGGAGGAAATGGGGATTTTGCAGTAACCTTCCCCTGCCACGCCCACCAAGCCACGCCCACAGAACCGGTAGTTAAAAAAATTGAAACCCACCACTGAACAGCACCTAATTTATTTACAGAAAACTTCAGGTTAGCATCTCCTACTAGGGCTGGCCACAGAGACTCTTCCTTACTTTTTAAGATCCAGTTCAGTTTGATCTACGAATGTTAATTTCTGAGATTTCCTTCAGAATAGAAGGAAGGGTGCGTTTTTCTGCGTGTTTCTTTTGCTGAGAATTTGTTTTCTGAGATTTCTTTCAAGACTCAAATGTTCTATGGAGAGAGTGTGGTGTTCATGCGCTTACTTATACAAGCAGTCTTTGTCTTATGACCATAATAGGAGCCTGAAATTGTAGTCACAAGTCATAGCGTTCGTTAAGCAGATGACCATGTGACCAGGCCTGATTTTGCAACCTCTTTGCAGCTGTCATTAAGGAAACACAATTTCTTTCAGCCAAAATCGCCTTATAGCAGTGGTGAAATCCAAAGTTTTTTACTACCGATTCTGTGGGCGTGACTTGGTGGGTGTGGCAGGGGAAGGATACTGCAAAATCTCCATTCCCACCCCACTCTGGGGCAGCCAGAAGTGATATTTGCCAGTTTTCTGAACTGCTCAAAATTTCCACTACCAGTTCACCGAAGTGCTCAAAATTTCCGCTACCAGTTCGCCAAAGTGCTCAAAATTTCCACTACCAGTTCTCCAAAGTGCTCAAAATTTCCGCTACCGGTTCTCCAGAACCTGTCAGAACCTGCTGGATTTCATCCCTGCCTTATAGGATGGTTGTCATGGGCAAAATAAAAAGGAGGAAGCATTTTGTATGCTTGCTGCTTGAGTTACTTTATAAAGTAACAAGGGCAAGATAAAAACCTAAGTAAATAATAAATGAGAAGACAGAGGTTTTGTCGGGGATTGGACGGTCTGTTTCAAGCGGGCTTCCTAAATTTCTCTGAATGAAGTTGCATTCTAGTTGCGGGATGTGCAATTTTCACTGAGCTAAACACCACCCCAACTTTTACAGCAGTGGCCCCCAACCATTGGGCACCAGGGACCGGTTTCGTGGAGAGAGGTTTTTCCGTGGACCAGAGGGGGCATATTGTTGTATGCTACCTTCATCCCGCAGATGGAGCTTGGCCTGTTTACGCTGCCCGGTTTCTGGCATGCTGTGGCCCAGTGCCAGTCCATAAACCGGGGGTTTGGGATCTCTGTTTTACAGGGCATGATGAGAGACAATAACAGAATCAGAAGAGTTCCTTGGAGATCTTCTAGTCCAACCTCCTGCTAAAGCAGGAAACTCTGTAACATTTCAGAGAAATAGAGAAGGAGTGGCAGAACCTGGGGTCGGAGTTAAAAGAGGGATCAGCCTAGAATCCCTACATAGCCACAAATGGACTAAGTCCAACCCCCTTGAATTCCATTGACCCTGTTATCTAACTGTAAGCAGAAACTGTCCGTAGTTGAGAAGATTCTTATGCATAGACTTTTATTAGCAATAAATTAATTTAATTGCACCTTCGTGTGTGAACATGGTCGCGCCTGACATATATTGGGCCATCCTGCAAAATAGGATTAGCCATATAAAAATGTTTCCAAGTGGGTGGAAACGGAAGTAAATATTAGATGTTGCTTTAAATATTTAATCTCAACCGAGTTTCAGTTTTAAAAGATGTGAGCAAAGCCTCCCCCAAACTTCCCGCGTACGTGGCTGCCGTTTGCAGAGAGCTGTGCTTCCAGATCGGTATGCAGAAGGCTGCGCTTGCCTGCAAGAGTTACGATTTTGCAAATGGATAGGGCTTAAAACATCAAAATGTCTCTGCAAATTATGATTTTACATTATAAGGTAGCTTTGGAAAAGTAATTGGTCGTACAAAGAAAATGGAATGAAATGAAGAATCCGGGGTGACTCCCAGCGGGCTCATCAAATGCTTACCCTAGAGTCATGATGACGAATCTATGGCCCGCGTGCCAGAGTTGGCATGCCAAGCCTCTCTGCTGGCACTCGCACCATTGCCCCAGGTCAGATCTCTGTGGTGTTTCTTTCGTGAGCTTCTGTTTCCCTGCAAATGACAAACCAGAAGCTCATGAAAGAAAAAGATCTTACCTCTTGCAACGCTCCCCGTGCCACTGCTCCACTGGCCAGCTGGTCTTTGGGTCTCTGCTGCTCATGCGCCCATAGTGGAATTCAATTTTTTTTTACTACCAGTTCTATGGGCGTGGTTTGGTGGGTGTGGTGTGGCTTGGTGGGCGTGGCAGGGAAAGGATACTGCAAAATCTCCATTCCCTCCCCACTCCTGGGGAAGGATACTGCAAAATCTCCATTCCCAACCCACTCTTGGGGGAAGGATACTGCAAAATCTCCATTCCCACCCCACTCTGGGGCCAGCCAGAGGTGGTATTTGCCGGTTCTCCAACCTATTCAAAATTTCCGCTGCCGGTTCTCCAGAACCCGTCAGAACCTGCTGAGTAGCACCCCTGGCATGCAAGCATGTCCGTTCATGCGTGTGTTTGCACACGCACACACACCTTTCAGTTTGGCCATGCACACGCACTCAGTTTAGGCACTCGGTGTCTGAAAATTTCACCACCACTGTCTAGAGTGAATAGGAAAAGTCCAAATGCAACGTGGTTGGCTTAACCAATTTTCAAGTACAGTAGACCTCAGCCTACGACCACAATTGAGCCCCAAGTTTCCGTTGCTAAGGAAGACATTCGTTAAGTCAATTCTGCCCCGTGTTACGACCTTTCTTGCCACAGTTGCTAAGTGAATCACTGCAGTTGTTCAATTGGTAACACAGTTGTTAAGTGAATCTGTCTTCTCCTTAATGGTCCTCCTTCATATTCCCAGATGGCTGAGCAACGTAGGCTCTTTTCAGTAGTAGTAGGGCAAAGACCATGGAATTTGTGGGGGTCTTTGGTGCCCTGTAAGCTTGGTTGTTTTCTTACAGACATTTCATTTCCAAACTAGGTAACATTATCAGTGTTAATAAGGGAGCAGGGAGAGCAAACCTTATTCCCTTTCTGGCACTGATCATGTTACCTAGTGTGGTACTGAAATGTCTTCAAGAAACCCTCCAAGCTCAGAGAACTCCAAGGACCCCGCATTTCAACCCTGAGCTACACATATTTTCTTCTATCAGTACCGTGGAATTTCTCCAGGAAGATTTTGTGCTGTCTTTTCTTAGTGGCTTTTAGATGCCAGCTTAATACAGAGTTAGCTACAAGCTCTGTTGAGCCTCATCAATTAACTATCATTTGAAAAGTACAGTTGCTTTTCTATAATCCCCCGAAAGGCAGAAACCAAGATTTCAGTAGATGCTGTATGTGGTTTCCTTTTCAGTCTTTTCTTGGGTACTGCTTCTTCACATTGTCGTTTGTTTGTTTGTTTGTTTGTCTCATCTGTTGTTTTTGTTGTGCTTTTCTGGGACTGTCAACCGCCTTATGGTTCCATATGGATAAAAAAAAGGAGGGAAACCAGTATATGAAGTGCCTAAATAAACATCAGCAAATGAAGAATTTTTTTCACCTCTTCCCAATAAGCTTCCCTTCAGTTATCTTCTTCCTCTGCACGGCTAATTATATATACTGTATTTTTCGGAGTATAAGACGCGCCCTTTTCCCCTCCCCCCCAAAAAAAGAGGGTGAAAATCTGGGTGCGTCTTATGCTCCGAATGCAACCCTGCCCAGCTTCTCAAACGGAGGTTTCAGAGGCTGAAAAAAAGCATCAGAAACGAAGCTTCGGAAAAAAGTCCCCCAAAGAGAGCTTCAGAGGCTTTTTTTCTTTTTTATAAAGTTTTTATTTTTATTTTTCATAAACACGTTTACATGTACAGTCATTTCCATCATGTTTCATTCATCTTTTCTTTTAGCTTTCATTTTTCATTTCTACTTTTTCGGGCCAGCTCTTTTACCCTTTACTTTTACTCCAACCTTTCTTCTTCTCCTCCCCTTCTCTTCCTTCCTGTTTCTCCTCCTACTTCCTTCGTTCTTCCTCTCCTTCTCTTTCCTACTTCCCCTTGTCTTCCCCCACTCCTCTCTTCTTCCCCCCTTCTAACCTTCTCCGCTACTCCTCTTTCCCCTCTCTCTTCTTCCTCTCCTTTTCCCTTTCTTCTTTCTCCTCTTTTCTCCTCTCCTCTCTTTTCCCTTCCTCTCTCACTGCTCCTTCCCCTTTTCAGTTCAATCTAAAGTGGTATTCGAGCAGCCCCAATTTCCTAATTATCTTTATTCTCATTTCAATTTCTTATTCAAATTGAATAAGAGGCTTTTTTTCGGAGGCTTTCAGAGGCAGGAAAAAAAGCGAAAAAAAGCAAGGCACAGAGCTCACAACCAAGGAACCTGTTGCTAAAATTCACCTCTGGGAACAGCTGATTGGGGGTATTCTGGGAAGCCGATCCACCTGCCAATCAGCTTTTTTCTTATTTTCCTCCCCAAAAACTAAGGTGCGTCTTATATTCCGAAAAATATGGTATATTTAAAAAAAATGGGGCCTGAAATCCCAACGCTCAAAAGATGGTGCATCTTCCATCATCAGCACAGACCCGTATCTATCTAATAGTATACAGGTAGTCCTCAATTTACAACCACAATTGGGACTGGAACTTCGATCGCTAAGCGATATGGTCACTGAGTAAGTCGTACCCTATTTTACCACCATTTTGGCCACAGTCATTAAGTGAATCTTGCTTCCTTCATTGGCTTTGCTTATTGGAAGCCTCCTGGGGTGGTTACAAATGGTAATCCCGTGACCCCAGGATGCTCCAATCTTGTAAATACATGCCAGTTTCCAACAGAGTGAATTTTTATCATGTGATCACATGGTTGCTGCGCTGGTCGTCAGTACAAAGTCCGGTCATAAGTCACTTTTTTTCACCGCTGTCATAACTTTGAACAGTCGTTAAGCAAATGGTTGTAAGTCGAGGACTATGTATCTTTTAAAAGGGGGGATTTCTGAACTGGGAATAGGTTCTCTAGCTGACCAGCTTCTGTTATTGTTATTTTGCAGCAATTGTACGCCGCACAACTTGCAGCCATGCAAGTATCTCCTGGTGGAAAACTCTCCGGCATTCCCCAAAGCAACATGGGTGCAGCAATATCGCCTACCAATATTCACACTGACAAGATCACAAGCAGCCCACCGCCCAAAACCAAGGTAATGCATTAAGAGTTCAGCTCCCAGGCTTTCTCATAAAGCACAGGTCGCTTATTCATGGGATTTTTGCATGCTGTGGATGGAAATAATTCAGGTCTTAGATCTTGTAAGGTCCTATAAGACTTATGTTTTAGTCTTATGTCGAGGATGTTTACCCATGTAGTATGGCTGTATTACTGTTAACCTCCTTATTTTTTCTACTACCTTGTCTTATTGGTATCTTATGATTATATTGCCTTGTTTCTATGTATAATGAGAGCTTATGTACTGGAAGCATCTCTTCTCTTCTCTTCTCTTCTCTTCTCTTCTCTTCTCTTCTCTTCTCTTCTCTTCTCTTCTCTTCTCTTCCCTTCCCTTCCCTTCCCTTCCCTTCCCTTCCCTCCTCCCCTCCCCCCACCCCTCCCGTTTCATGCATCCATTCATTTGATACATTCTCTTCTCTCCTCTTCTTCATCTATCCATCCATTCAACCATCTGATCTCTTCTCTTTTCCCCTCCCCTCCTCTTCTCTCCTCTTTCATACATCCATTCATTTGATACATTCTCTTCTCTCCTCTTCTTCATCCATCCATCCATCCATCCATCCATCCATCCGATCTCTTCTCCTCTCCTTTCCTCTTTCATACATCCATCAATTTCATACATTCTCTTCTCTCCTTCATCCATTCATCCATCTGATCTGATCTGATCTGATCTGATCTGATCTGATCTGATCTGATCCAATGTGGGGTGAACAGAAAGGCTATGGCTATGAAAAAAAAATCTCTTGGGCATTCTGGTTGATGACTACCGGTTGTCAGACCTGCCCCAGTTTAAACTCCAAAATAGAAATGATCCTCGGCTCCATTTGTTGAGAAAAGCATTGTTTTATTAGAAGTCAAGTGTATTGCAATAATGCAAAGCCAGAACTGAGAATCATGCACCCAAATCCCTAAGGTCCACTCCCCCCCGCTTTGCTACCTCCCACTACCCACCCCTAACCAACCAATGGGATTCAGGCAATGTTTTCATAACAGACAGGCATAGGCACAGTGTGGCATGAAGCTGGTATGCCAGGTAACCTTGAAGCAGCTTCTTGAGTAGATACAGCACTTACTTTCGTTTTCCCCCAAGCCTTCCACGTTACAACTCCCCCATCCCAGAGTTCAGGACAGTCAGTCACCGAATAGAAGTGAAGCACAAGCAGGCGTGAGGTGGCAGCTGACACCGGTAGAATAGCAGTTATTAGAAATCACTAAAACACCTATTGCAACTTCAGTTTGCACAAAACCAATATGGATTTTTGCATTGTATGGATTCTCTCCATCGCTACAACTGAAGCAGGACTTATAAACCATCTCATTCAGCATCTGCTTTATTCAGGAAATCCAAAATGAAAGCATTCAAGAGGGATAATTCTTCAAGTCTACTTTTAGTCTTCCATCAAAATAGACCATAATAGTCTTCAGGTAATTGGCAAGGTCAGGCTGCTCTTATCATCCAGATGTTCCCCCTGATGTTCTACTAAAATTTATCTTCTTGTAACTTAACTCCAGTTAAATTTAATTCACACTTCTGGGATAGAACAACTGTTTGCTTTCTCTCCCTCTCCCCCAAATATTATAGCCTTTTAGGTTTCTGAGAAACACTATTTTATTCCTCCATTTTTCTTCTTTAGGGTAAGGTTACTTGCCAATTTACTAGGCAGGTTCAATGATTTAGGAAAACCGGATACAAAAGGACAATATACAAAACTGCATCAATGAATGGATGTATGCATACACACATTCAAAGAGAATTTCTCAGAGAGAGAGAGAGGGAGGGAGGGAGAGGAGAAGAAATTAGAGTTAGAAATGCATGATTTCCACATAAATCTTAAACAAAATATTTGCAAAGTGATATAGAACAGGTCAAAATGAATTTGCTTTTTAAAATATATATGTGTGTGTGTATGTGCAGAGCGAATCAATAGAGCGTGCAGAGGTTAGGGTTTTGTTACGGTGTGTTTGAGTTCAGATAATTTACTATCTAGACATACATTTTCAGAAATGAATATCAGGTCAAAGATGGTTCAAAATGTATTTCTTTCCATAAAGAAATACTAGCACAGGGCTGTCTTCGAACCAACTCACATTTTGAAGTACTGATTGTCCTTATTTAGTGACTACCTCATTTAGTGTCAGTTACCACAATGATCAAACAGTAACTTTGCAAGGAATTCTCAGGTAACCTTTTCTGGTCCATAAAGCAAAGGAAAGCTGATGTAGGCTCATAGGCACAGTCACCGTTTCACTGAATGTCCACTACCTGTATTTGATGGAATGATTGTGTGAAAATGATGGAAAAAGTTCCCATGAGTAGCTCAAGAAGTGTTGCAAAGAAGGAGCAGCTTTTGTCCAGGATTTCATACTACTACGTGTGCAAGACCTTTTGCCTGTGAAAAGAAAGGGCATCTTTCATATGTAAGCATTTATTTGTTCTGAGCAAGGACTAATGCTAGCTGGCTTCATTCCTCTTAGCGATTGTCTCTCAGCCACTGGGAGAGAAGCTGCTAACATCTGGACGAAAATAGAGGGTTGATCCATGCAAGATGTTTGCTGTATGGTTGGTCTTGGCATATAAGACAGACAGAGAGATGTTAAGATGGATGGATGGGTCAATGGATGGATGGATGGATGGATGATTGGGTGGGTGGATGGATGATTGGGTGGATGGATAGATGAAGAATTGATGAATGATAGATGGCTGGCTGGATGGATGGATGATAGAGAATTGATGGATGGATGGAGGATGGATAGATGGATGAAAGAATGGATAAATGATGGATGGGTGGATGGATGATTGGATGGATGGATGGATGGATGGATGGATGGATGGATGGATGGATGGATGGATAGATGATGGAGAATTGATGGATGGATGGAGGGTGGATAGATGGATGAAAGAATGGATAAATGATGGATGGGTGGATGGATGATTGGGTGGATGGATGGATGGATGGATGGATGGATGGATGGATGGATGGATGGATGGATAGATGATGGAGAATTGATGGATGGATGGAGGATGGATAGATGGATGAAAGAATGGATAAATGATGGATGGCTGGATGGATGATTGGGTGGATGGATGATAGATAGATGATGGATGATGAAGGATGGATGGATAGATGATGGATAGGTGGATGGATGGATGATGAAGACTGGATGGATGGATGGAGTTAGCAGTCTCCACCGAGTGTGTGCTTTTTTTAAAAAAAAATCAATATAGCAGCCATAGTGGTACAAGTAAATCTCTGCCCACTTTTATACATATTATGTCTGTGCAGCTTTAATCCCCATCTTGCCTTTTTTACCATGTCCTGTGGACACAAGAGAGAAGAGAACTTACATACATACATACATACATACGTCTAGTATTTGATGTAGAAAATAAGGAGAGGCAGCCCAGGTGGAACAATGACTTGGGCGAGGGGGTCTTTTTCTCCTTAGGCCAATTCTCCAAGGATCACTTTCCATATTACAACCAACAGCAGATACTGAGAGTTCCAATAAGTTCCACCTTTTGCTAAGAAAAAAAAGTTTGAACCCTCTACCCATATATATTGGCCTAGTTGCCTGCATAAGGGGGTGGGGGGTGGAAGGAAGATGGACCATGTCATATTTCTTTTAGCCCTTATTTGGGGGATTTGGGGATTACAGTATTGACTTGATAATGTTCACAATAACTCAAATGCCAAAAGAAAGGAAGATTCCCCCCCCCCCCCCATTCACAATTACTGGAAATACGTTGCAGTCGTTCCTCTTTCTCTCCTTTTTCTTCCTGGGGGAGGAAAATCTATTCCCCTTTTTCTGAGTTTCACTCCTGCCAAGAGACGATTGCAGAACTGAGCTGCAAAGAAAAGGCAGGGGAAGAGTGGCGGGTCTGTTTGTGTGTGTGTGTGCATGTGTGTGCCTGCCGTGTGTGTGTGAATGACGGGGGCCCTCCAAACGGCTGTAAAATTGTGCAGCATGGTCCCTCTGATTCATGCTGTTTTCAATCTGCTGTGTGCCAGTTGGAGGTTGAGAGAAAGAGGAGGGGAGGGCGAAGCAAGGAGATAATACGGAGAAATGATAAAGTGTCTGTGACCTCAAAGCTAAGGCTGGAAACTCGAGACATTGATTTCACTTAGCATTCCTGCTGTGAAATCTGGCAGAGTTCAGATGTAATAAAAGAACAAGATTCTGTTCTAATGGTAATGGCGTATGACAGACATGTCTGTCATTCGGTCGCTCCTACACACAAACACGCACGCACACCCCAAGAGGGAAGGGAGAGACATGGGAGAAACGTCTTTTGATCTTCCTGTGGAGTTGGGCGAAAGCCATCCGGAGCTTTGAGCTGAATCACAGCCTACAGTTTTAACTAAGGAATCAGAATCGAGCTGGAGGTCTTCTAATCCAGCCCCCTACTCAAGCAAGAGATCCTATATCATTCCAGACAAGCGACTGTCCAGTCTCTTCTTAAAAACTTCCAGTGATGAAGCCCCCACCATGTTGTGATGGTTAATTGTCCTCACTGGTTAATTGTCCTCACTGTGTGGAGGTTTCTCGTCAATTCAGGTTGCTTCTCTCCTTGATTAGTTTCCATCCATTGTTTCTTGTCCTGCCCTCAGGTGCTTTGGAAAAATAATTGACCCCCTCCTCTTTGTGGCAGCCTCTAATACTGCTATCATGTCTCCCCCTAGTCCTTCTTTTCTTTAGACTAGTCGAATCCAAATCCTGCAACCGTTCTTCATATATTTTAGTCTCTAGGTCAGGGGTCAGCAGTCTGTGGCTCTTTCACCCCTCCGCTGCGGCTCCCTGTCACTCAAAATATGTGTCACAACCGCCAATGTGCCACACACAATTTATTGAGCTTTTCAACCCCTGGTAGGCCAACCATGGATAAATCGAAGAAAAGTTTCAGAAAAAAACAGAACGTTTAATTCAACTACATAGGCTAGTTTTGTGGCTGCTCGAGAAATAATCAGGCACGGGAAGGGTTTTGTGGCTCCCGGTGTTTTCTTTTCTGTGGGAAACGGGTCCAAATGGCTCTTTGAGTGTTTAAGGTTGCAGATCCCTGCTCTAGGTCTTGAATCATCGTAGTTGCTCTTCTTTGCACTTTTTCCAAAGTCTCAACATCTTTTTTGCAACCAAAACCGGATGCAGTATTCCAGATGTAGTCTTACTAAGGCTTTATAAAGCAGTATTAATACTTCACATGATTTTGATTCTATGCCTCTGCTTATATAACCAAGGATTATATCAGATGACCTATGAAGTCCCTTCCAATTCTGTTAATCTGTTAATCCTTCCTCAAAGGTACATTTTTCCAAAAGGCGAGTGGACTTTCTTGGGTTTTTTTTCCTTTGAAAATGTTTCGCTTCTCATCCAAGAAGCGTCTTAGGTTCAGTCCTTCAGGTGAAATGGAGAAGCTTCTTTCATGAGATGTGAAACATTTTCAATGAAAAAAAAAACAAAACAAAATCCAATTGCGTTTTGGAGAAAGCACCTTTGGGACAACCATGACCTGGATGATTGAGCATCTCCCAGAGACACTTCCTTACCCATCTGTACCATTTTGAGATTCCAGAAGAAAAGTTAATGACATTGAAAGAAAGTTTTTCAGGGCTTGTGAAGATAGTGACCAGGAGTGTTGACAGAGGAGAATCCCACTGCATTGTTAGCTATGCCAGCTGCTTGCTTGCATCAAAGAAAGATGGGTCCATGGAAAGCAATGTTAAAGTGGGCAATCAGCTCCGTTCCCATCCTGGGGTAATTGCCCCTAAATTAGAGATGGATCGTGGTTTTTCCTTCGAGCATACTTTGTAAGAGAAAATAAACCAAGATATATTCTAAGAAAACTCATTTTTATTGTAAAGAAATAAAAATAAATCTTTCTATCTAATTAAGTTACATTTTGGCAGCTTTCCCGGCTACCTCTTGGCAGACGAACAAAGAAAAGTTAAAAGAGAAAGTGAAAGAATGTGGACATGCGCAGTAGCTTACTGATAAGAGCCTGGCAAAGCTACAGTAAGTCTGAAAGTCCAAAAAGAAAAGCTCAACTGGTAAATACGAAAACGCAGTGACAAGCAAGAGAACAATGTGAGCTATGCAGCTAGTCCTCGACTTATAACACTTTGCTTAGTGGTTGTACAAAGTGATCGTATGAAGACTGTTTGTAAATCCCCCTCGTTTAATACCATTGCAACTTTGAATGGTCGCTGAACGAGTAGTTCGTAATTCAAGAACTATTTGTACAGATAGCGTACCATTTTTCACACTTATGACTGTTGCAACATCCCTGTGGCCATGAGATCAAAATCCAAATCCTTGGCAACTGACTCATATTTAGGACGGTTGGAGTATCCCAGGGTTATGCAACCCCCTTTTGAAACTTTCTGGCGAGCAAAATCAATGAGGAGGCTATCTTAACAACTGCAGCAATCCACTTAATACCCGTGGCAAGAAAGGTCGTGAAATGGGACACACAACTCACACAGTGAGGTTAGTAAATTTAGTAAAAATTTGTAGCAGTTCTGAGAACCAGTAATTACATTGGCTGGCCACGCCCTCAAACTGGTCTCTGGCCCAGTCACCACTTGCTTACCCCGTCCACCTCATCAGAGGCTTTTTCTTTTCTTTTTTTACTTTTAAAAGCATTTTTTCTACAACCTCTGGCCGGAAAAAAAATATTTATTTTTTTATTTATTGGTTCGATTTATATGCCGCCCTTCTCTGGAGACTCAGGGCGGCTTACAATGCGTTAAGCAATAGCCTTCATGCTTTTGTATATACCTGCTTAGTAGAGCTTTTGGCCCCCCCCTAAGCGGTGTTCTTTTTTAAAATGCTTTTAAAAGTTAAAAAAAAAAAGCCTCTGATGATCCCGCGGCTCCTTCTACAATCTCTTAAGGTTGTAGAAAAAAATACTTTTAAAAGTAAAAAAAAAAAAAAAGTTGGCCACGCCCACCCAGTCACATTACCCCACCACCACCACCAAGCCACGCCCACAAAATAAGCCACACCACAGAACCGGTAGTAAAAAAATTTAGAACCCACCCCTGAACTCATGTAACAAAGTCTCACTCAGCAGCGGAAATGTGGGACTCAATTGTGGTCATAAATGGAGGACTACCTGTATATGTTGTCTCTAACTAAGATTAATAAGCTTGAGGTCATACCACACAGAAAAAGAATCATCCAATATAGCAGTTGTCTTGTCGTGCGCTGCACAATGCTTTCCTTAACCTCATATAAAAATGTGCAGCTTTTTTCCGCGTGCAACTTATTTAAGCCTTGTGTGGTTTTCCTCTCTCAAGGTCTGTCTGCTCTCCCGTGAATGTTTGGCACAGCTGTTGTGATATTAGCTAAATATCTCCTGGTACTTGACAAGGCACGCTACGTTGTCTGAAGCCTCTACAGGGCAGTGGGGGTGAGACAACCCGTTCAGTGTGAAATATTAAACACCAGTTCTTAGTTGCTTTCTTTTTAACCTTATTATGATCCTGGGCTTTTCACCCAAGACACAGTTTATGTTCAAATCCATGGCAACGATGTAGAAATTGTCTGAATCGTTGGTTGTGGATTATGATTTTACTCAACAACGGTCCTCAGGAGTCGCAAGGAGGGCTGCAAATGGAGACTCCAGCCGGCCGCAAACTGCACTAACCAGCTAGTCATAAAATAGGTTATTGTAATTGAGGGCAACAAGCTTTCAAATGCTGCTTTGAGATTAATCTTTTTAAGCAAAGGGCAAATTTTTATTGTCTCGTTATCTCAACCTTCCAGATTATAAATCAGAACGGAAAGGGCCTGAGAAATCTACATCAGCTGAATTTTGACCTTATTGTCTTCTTTAACAAAGGGACTGAATTAGTGGATGAGGATAATGCTGTGGAGCTAGTTTACTTAGACTTGACAAAGTAGAGCACAGCCTACTTCTTGGTAAGATAGATTCCTTCCGGTATTGTCACAGAGAAGAAGGGGTCAATCTGTTCTCCACAGCACTTGAGGGCAGGACAAATGGTTGGGAGATGATTAAAGAGAGATCCAACCTGGAACTAAGGAAAAAATTCCTGACAGGAGAAACAATTAATCAGTGGACTGACTTAGCTCCAGAAGTTGTAGGTGCTCCATCACGGAAAGTTTTCAAGAAGATACTAGATAGTCCACCTGTCTGGAATGGTATAGAATCCTGTTTGAGCAGGGAGTTAAACTAGGAGACTTCCAGTTCCTTCCAATTCCATTATTCTATGTTCTGTGGATTAAGTTGGGTTGGAAATAATGGAGACTGAGTGACTTAGATCCAGGTTGAGCTGAGTGATTTAAATCCTTCCGTTCCCCACTATCCAGTCAGAGCTGAAGAAGCTTCTTGGATGAGAAGCGAAATGTCTTCAAAGAAAAAAGAAGAAAGTCTAGTTGCCTCCTGAAAAAAACATGTTTAGTTTAGTTTAGTTTAGTTTAGTTTAGTTTAGTTTAGTTTAGTTTAGTTTAGTTTAGTTTAGTTTAGTTTATTAAATTTATATACCACCCTTCTCCTGGTGGACTCAGGGTGGTGCACAGCCAATAATAATAATAATAAAAAAATTACAATACAAAATTTAAAATTTGTAAAAGAAAACCCATAGACAATTTAAAATTTAGAAACCCATAGACAATTAAAAAACTAAAGGGGGGGGGTGGTGTTACGCCAGCCCATCTTGACAAAATAAAAAAGTTTTTAGGGCACGGCGAAAAGCCCGGAGATCAGATATCATGCGGATCTCCGGGGGCAGATCGTTCCAGAGGGCTGGTACTGCCGCAGAGAAGGCTCTCCCCCTGGGCGTCACCAGCCGACATTGCTTGGCTGACGGCACCCTGAGGAGTCCCTCTCTGTGGGAGCGTACTGGCCGGTGGGAGGCTATCAGCGGCAGAAAGCAGTCCCACAGCAGGCCCTATGCCATGGAGCGCTTTAAAGGTGGTAACCAACACCTTGAAGCGCACCCGGAAGACCACCGGAAGCCAATGCAGCTCACGCAGGAGAGGTGTCACATGGGAGCACCCCCTTGCTCCCATAATCCCCCGCGCGGCCACATTCTGCACCAGTTGGAGCCTCCGGGTGTTCCTCAAGGGGAGCCCCATGTAGAGAGCATTACAGTAGTCCAGGCGGGAAGTGACAAGTGCCTGCGTGACTGTGCGTAAGGAGTCCCGATCCAGATAGGGACGCAACTGGCTTATCAGGTGAACCTGATAAAAAGCCCCCCTGGCCATGGCCATCATATGCTCTTCTAAAGCCGTGCATCCAGGAGGACGCCCAAGTTGCGAGCCCTATCTGTGGGGGCCAATGACTCGCCCCCAGTAGCAAGGTTTGGGACAACTTTGATCTGGATAACTGAGAATGACTGAGATCCAGGGCAAGACAAGTTTGTTGTGATGGTTTGCCGTGATTGTTGTGTATCACCTTAATTGGAATTCAAATCATCATGTACTTGGTGTTTATTTTCATTTCCAATGTCCTATATTCAAATGGAGACTAACTTGGGTTTCCCTTCTCCCAGTCTTACACCTTAACTACACAAGCTGTAATCATCACCGTATAAACTGAGAACAAAAGTTGGTAGCTTAAAAAAAGAAAAGAAAAAGAGGATGTGTTGTTAAATTTGTTTTTATCTGAATCCAGCAGAATTTATATTCATAATTTTTCCACTTGTATCTATAGCTTATTACCATCTGCTGCCTCGAACACCATTTTGAGTGGAAAGGAGGGAGAATGCCTTTGTATGAAAGATGGCATTAATTAATTAGCGGTTTAAAATAGAATAAATGTCCATCAGTCTTTTTATTTTGCCCAATCCTGATAAAATGTGGTGGAAAGATTCTAACTTTCCTCAAATTGTCAACTTTAATAAATGGGCATCCTGGTTGGTGCCAGTGGGAATTGTTGTCCAGAAGGCAGAGAGTTAAGAAAATCTGTGTAGGAAATGATGAGGCTGAGCTGGAGGAGAGGTCAAATATGTCATCAGCCATGAGTCCCTTTGTGCCCATAAGAGTTCTAAGTCCAGCTCACCTTGAATTCCTTCTACTCTTATCTACTGCCAATTTCCTTTGGCCATTAATAGTTCAGATTCTTGTAGAGACCTTAAGCTTATAATAAAACGTTATACCCATTTGAACTGTCTGGATCTCCTAATTTTCCTGGCACTTGACAGCCGGTTGTAGTAGAAGTCCAACTTCTTTCAAGTTTCTGGACATAGAACCACGGGTGTTAATTTGTCCTAAAGTCAAAGAATGACAGATAGAGAAAAATTGAGCGTCAGAATTTGCATGCATAAAGCTAACAGCAAAGAATATCGTTTTATTGCACGTATACAGTATGTATTGGACACCAAGCCAAACCCTCACAATTTTTATGGCTATTAGAATGGCAAATAGTGTTGTTATATCCAGCTGGCCAAAAATTTTTGTCTGGCCCATAAAAGTGTAAGTGGAGGGCAACAAAAATTTTGAAACAAAACCAATGGCCTTGCTGTGATTTCTGTGCTGCCAATTATTTAACTCTTTTAGAATTGAAAATGAATTTGGAAGGGTTTTTTTTTTTTTTTAGAACATAAAACATAGAATAATAGAGTTGGTAGGGACTTTGGAGGTCTTCTAAGGCAACCTCCTTCTCGAGCAAGAGAACCTGTACCATTTCGGACAAATGGTCTTTTCTTGAGAGCTTCCAGTGATGGGGCACTCACAGCTTCTGAAGGTAAGTTGTTCCATTCGTTGAGTGTTCTTACCGCTAGGAAATTTATCCTTAGTTCTAGGTTGCTTCTCTTCTTGGTTAGTTTCCATCCATTGTTTCTTGTCTTGCCTTTTGGTGCTGTGAAAAATAGTTTGATCCCCTCATCTTTGTAGGAGCCCCTCAATTATTGGAACACTATCGATCATGTCTCTCCTAGTCCTTCTTTTCATTAGACTAGATATACCAGTTCCTGCAACCATTCTTTGTATGTTTTAGCCTCCAGCCCTTTAATCATTCTTGTTGCTCTTCTTTACACACTTTCTAGGGTTTCAACATCTTTTTTATATTGTGATTGTGACCAGAACTGGCTGCAGTATTCCAAGTCTGGTCTTTGGATGTTCGTTTGATTTTTAAAATCAAGTGACATTTTTATATTTCTGGAAGTTATCTGCAATATTTGCGGAGTGGGGAGGGAATGGAGATTTTGCAGTATCCTTCCCCTGCCACGGCCACCAAGCCACACCACTCCCACAGGACCGGCAGTAAAAAGAAATTGAATTACACTACTGCACTTGCTTTAAAAATTTACCTATAAAAGTCATCAGTTGGAAATTTAGATTTAGGCCAGTGTATCTCAGTTTTGACCCTTTTAAGAGGTGTGGACTTCAACTCCCAGAACTCCCCAGCTAGCCATGGGGAGTTGTGGGAGTTGAAGTCCACACCTCTTAAAAGGGCCATGGTTGAGAAATATTAGTTTAGGCTCTTTAAGGATAAAAAGAAATCCCTTTGTGCTAGGTATCAAAATAAGACTCTTAAACGGTTGAAATTTTTAAAGCATCGATTAAAGTTCTGCAGAGAATTTGTCCTAAATTGAAAGTAGGAAAAAGCTCCTCTTTTTACTTAAGTTCTAATCTGTGGCCACTGAGGATCTAATACAGTTTGGTACTCAGGTAGACAAAAACCACACATGGCCCCCTCTGTGATTTATAAAGAAAATTAAATAATGGGCCATTTGCTCCCTTTTAATGGTGTCTCAGAATTGATCAAATGCACTGCTTTTAGTATAATGATCGAACCAGCCATCTCCAGCTAACTCTGCCTTCCTTTTTTTTTATTCTGAAAAGGAAATGCTTGGAAATTATTGAGTAGCTGCAAACAAGATCAATTTAGTAAGATCAACAAGGGATCAACCCTTATTTCTTTATTTAGATAGAATTATATGTTACCTTTCATTTAGGAGCTCAAGGAAGATATGATTAGGAGGCTGGAGGATAAAACATACAGAAAAATAGTTGCAGGAATTGGGTACCGTATTTTTCGGAGTATAAGACACACTTTCCTCCCCCCAAAAGAGGCTGAAAATTGGGTGCATCTTATACGCCGAATGTAGCCCCGCCTACTCGCTGACCTGCACACTTCGACCTCCGCACATCCTCTTCCTGGTTGCAGAGATTACCGCAGACAGTGCTTTGGCAATCCCCACAGCCTTGAACGGCTCTCAAACGGAGCGTTTGGAGGCTGAAAACGCGAGGCGTGGAGCCCAAAATGGCAACCCAGAACAACTGCTGCCTTGTCTTACTGTTTCCGCGCTTCGCCTGCTTTACTCACTTGGAGCTCCCTCTGATGATCAATTGGGCTTTTGAAGCTACTTATCAGCCCCAACGAGGTGCGTGCGAGCGAAGCGAGCTCACATGCGTTCGCACGCTCACAACAGCAAACTAATGTGCTGAAGCTGGCCAAGCTAACAACACTACCCAGATGAATACCTGGTAGGCAGACGCAGAATTTTTTTTCCCCTATTTTTCCTCCCCAAAAACTAAGATGCGTCTTATACACCGGAGCATCTTATACTCCAAAAAATATGGTATATCAAATTTATTTATTTATTTTGAGGGACTGCCGCTAAGAAGAGAGGGCCTACTATAGACAGGAATATTTAGGAATATTCAGGATTGAATTATGGAGTCCTTAGTGCTCTCTGAGTTTAATAATAATAATAATAATAATTTTATAGTCATTGTACATATATACACAGTATACCCATACAACAAATTTCACTTAACACCCAAAGACCAGGTCCAACACACATAACAATCCCCAAACACACCCACCACTCACCACAAATTCCCCACCCCTAAACCACCCAAACATCCACACAACAGACCAAGTAATGCTGTCCAAAAGCTCACTGATGGTGGAACTTTAGTTTATTGTTGAGTGCAATGATAGCTCTGGAATAAAAACTATTCAGAAAAACGTGTGGTCCAGGTTTGAATTATTCTGTATCTTCTGCCAGAAGACAACAGTTCAAAAAGATAGTAAGTAGGATGGGAAGAGTCCCGGAGAATGTTATGCAACTTCCTCAAACAACGAGATTCGAAGATGTCATCCAGGGCTGGTAGCCGGAGCCCGCTGATACTCTGGGCAGCTTTAATGATCCTCTGTAGGGCTTTTTTTCATGGTTTTCTTACAGATTTTTCATTTCCCAACTAGATAACTTATAAGAAATGCAAGGAAGTAACGAAACTGGAAGAGCCCAAAGGATTCCACAATTTGCCGTGTTCTGTCCTCCTGCTTTTGCCCCCACAAGCAGGCCTGTGAGATGGGTGGGTTGACAGAATGAATGGCCCCGAGTCCCTGAGGAAGCTTCCATGGCTGAGGATGGACTTGAAGTTGTGTCTCCCTACTCCTAGTCCATCCTCACCGCTGCAGCAATCTGGCTTATGGGCTAAGAGAATACTATTGAACTTTATCAAGGAAAGGAAAATCTCATGTTGGCTGAGAGTGGAGACAGAAGAACAGGTTAGGAGAGGAAGAACAGAGTTGGGAAGGACCTTGGAGGTCATCTAGTCAAGTCCTCTCCTCAAGAAAGCCTATACCATTTCAGACAAATGGTTGTCCAATCTATTTTTAAAAACCTCACAACCTAGAAGTTGTGAGTGCAACCTATTGGTGCACTCACAACTTCTGGAGACAAGTTGTTCCACTGATTAATTGTTTCCACTGTCAGGAAATTTCTCCTTAGTTCTAAGTTGCTTCTCTCCTTGATTAGTTTCCACCCATTGCTTCTTGTCCTGCCCTCAGGTGCTTTGGAGAACACTTTGACTCCCTCTTTTTTGTGGCAGCCCCTGAGATATTGGAACACTGCTATCATCTCCCCTAGTTCTTCTTTTCATTAAACTAGACATACCCAGTTCCTGCAATCGTTCTTCGTATGTTTTAGCCTCCAGTCCCCTCATCATCTTTGTTGCTCTTCTCTTGCCCTCTTTCTAGAGTCTCCACATCTTTTTATATCATGGCAACCAAAACTGGCTACAGTATTCCAAGTGTGGCCTTTCCAAGGCATTATCCAGTGGTATTAACACTGCACATGATTCTATCCCTCCGATGATAAGCAACCCATCAGGTAAATAATACTGACTAATGGACAGAGAAAAAGAAGGGCATCCATTTATAAGAATTGAGTTTGTGGCACAAAACCTCAGCCGACTTCATGAACCTGTCAATCCTGTTGCATTCCAACACTTTACATAAATATGACACTAGTCGAGTTGTAGTGACAGATGAAACTCCACATGAGGTCTCCATGGGAAAATTGGCAGGAAAAGCTCCCTATAGTATCTCTGTACAGGCGAACTTTTTTTTTTCTTTTTGCAGAGGAAGAGATCAAAAGTAGGCATATGCAGCGTGTAAAAAAAGATACAGAATCATTCCAGCAAGCGTGCTCGCTTTTATCATCATACCTATGGCCTTGATTTTCTTCTTTGTAGTTTGCATAGAACTTATTTCTGAAAGGAAGTTCAAAATTCCAGCATATCCATACCAATGAAATATCAGCAGTTAAAGGACTGTGGAAGGTACTGTAGATAGTTATTCACAGGCAACAGAAGACATTCATCTAAATTTAGAGAATGTATATACAATGGTACTTCGGTCCTTGTCAGTAATTCCTTCCGAAACCGATGAGGACCAAGAAAATCACATGACCTGTGAAAGTCATCATGTGACCTGCTATTTCTGCCAGAAAAAAATGGCAACTCATGAGGAAACTGACGACAGCAAGTTCTTTCTTGCGTGTCAACTCCCAGGAGAAAGATGAGTGCCGGGACAAGATTTCTGTGTCAACTTCAAACCGAACCTGGCAGAAGCCGTTTTACTGTTCCTCAGTTGCCACACACAAGGGAAAGAGGGGAAGGAAGTTGGAATACTTTGTTAGACACAACAAAGAACTTTCTTGTGGGAACCAAGGTCATCTCCATGGGGAACGGTCAAGGAAGGAGTAATCGGAGAGCCCGCCCATTGACCCAATTGGCCAATGTGACCTGTGACCCTTGGGGATAGGTTTATTTCTTCTTTTAATTATACTGAAACCGTGGGAATTATTTAGAGTTGGTTTTCCTTTAATCCGTGCCGATATGATGTACTCAATAAAGAAGTCCTTTGAGGTGGATTCAATTCTCAAGAGTTCTGATTTGTTTGGGCTCAATAGTTGGAACCTTGACGTTCTGCTTCAAAACGTGCCAAACACCGAATCTGACGCGTTTTGGAAGCAGTCGAGTGCCGAGTGTACCACTGTACAGGTAGTCCTCGATTAATGACCGTCATCGAGCCCAGAACATCCTGAAGAAAGCAATAGCATACCACTTCTGTACATTTGGCAAAAACAAAACAAAAACACCAACCCAAAAACATTTGAAGATGCTGGAGTGCTGTAACAGTTACAGAGTTGGAAGGGACCTTTGAGGTCATCCACTCCAACCCCCTCCTCATGCAGGAGACCTGCACTAGGGATTCGAACCTCCTGGACAACCGACCTTTCTGATCAATGAGCTCAGCGTCTTAGCCACTGAGCCACCGAGTCACCAGGAGATGCTAAACTTTTGGAGACTTTTACCTTTTTAGACAATTCGGGGAGAAAACACAAGATCAGAAGGAATCCAAGTAGATTTTGAAAAGGAGTCTCTCTGTCCTCTGAACATTGTCCAAGTTGTTTGATTTCTTTCTTTCTTTCTTTCTTTCTTTCTTTCTTTCTTTCTTTCTTTTTTTCTTTCTTTCTTTCTTTTTTAAAAAAGCTCCTTTCTTTGACACACAGGTAGCGTTCTCATCCTGTCTTTCTTCTTTATATCTATCCCTGAACTTCGGGGCTGTGTGTTCTCTTTTCCAGTCCGCATTCTTTTCTTCTCTTTTTGTATACCCTCAGCAGGACGAGGGATCTGTGGCTAATTTGTTTTGATATCTCTGTGCTTTGGTCTGCCTTCTTTTTGAAATGCATTCCTTTTGTAGACATGAGGTCGAGGTGGTGGGATGCTTCCAGCATAGGTAGCATCCGCAGCAGAAAAGAGGTGACCGACTTTGATCGCTAGGCTCTCTGTTTTTCATCTCGGCTCATTTGAAAATGCAGCGATGTTCAGTGGTGGGGTAGCTTCACGAGTCCTTCTCCGGTTTCCTCCCAGGGTGTTTGCAGTAGTTAGGGGACGTGTTGTTCTCCTTCCCTTTCTCTCTGTCTCTTAGCCTTTTCCTGAATAACTGTGAATTGGATGGGAAAGGATAATGTAGACAGTGCTACAAAAAGAAGCCCAGTTTTAATTGATGAACATTATCATTGGGGGGGGATAAAATTCACTGTGATGTAAAAAAACAAAAAACCATAATGCAGTGCTACCAAAACTTTTTCTTTTCTTACCCAGAACTGCTTATCAAAATCAACATTTGCAAATATGAAAACTTGATCTAGCTACCCCGTCGCTTATAATGGGAGGGGAGTTTCTGACTCCTTCTGAAAGGGCTCGCAATCTTGGCGTCCTCTTTGATTCACAGCTGTCCTTGGTGGATCATCTAATGGCCGTGACAGGGGGGGGCTTTTGCACAGGTCCGCCTAGTGCGCCAATTGTGGCCTTTCCTAGACAGGGATGTCCTCCGTTCAGTCACTCAAGCTCTCATTGTCTCTCGATTGGATTACTGCAATGTCCTCTACACGGGGATGCCCTTGGAGTGCACCTGGAGGCTCCAGTTGGTCCAGAATGCAGCTGCGCGGGTTGTTACGGGAGCTTCCCGTTACTCCCATGCAACACCTCTCCTGCGCGAGCTGCACTGGCTGCTGGTGGCCTTCCGGATCCGCTTCAAGGTGCTGGTACTTACCTATAAAGCTTTTCATGGCATGGGCCCAAGGTACTTGCAGGACCACCTCCTACCGGCCTCCCACTGCCCTGTGCGTTCTCATAGAACTGCCCTTCTCCGGATGCCGTCGGCCAGACAATGTCGGCTGGCGACTCCCAGGATGAGGGCGTTCTCTGTGGCTGCACCGACCCTCTGGAATGGCTTACCCACCGAGCTCCGGACGACTCCCAATCTCCGCACTTTCCGCGCTGGCCTGAAGACATGCCTTTTTCATCAAATTCCCTGACCGATTATGGGGTTTTTAATTCTGGGGGTTTTAAATTGGATTGGATTTTAGAATTTTAAAGTTGTGTTTTTACTGTGTGAGCTGCCCCGAGTCCTACGGGAGAAGGGCGGCATATAAATTTTAATAATAAATAAATAATAAATAAATAAATTTTCCAATCTTTAGTAAACATTCACTGTTCTGCCAGTGCACAGTACTCTTTTGCTTCTTTTATGCATAATTAGTTTGATGAAAAGAAGGACTAGGGGAGACTTGATAGCAGTGTTCCGATATCTCAGGGGCTGCCCCAAAGAAGAGGGAGTCAAGCTATTCTCCAAAGCACCTGAGGGCAGGACAAGAAGCAATGGGTGGAAACTCATCAAGGAGAGAAGCAACCTAGAACTAAGGAGAAATTTCCTGACAGTTAGAACAGTGGAACAACTCGCCTCCAGAAGTTGTGAATGCTCCAACATTGGAAGTTTTTAAGAAGATGTTGGATAACCATTTGTCTGAAGTGGCGTAGGGTTTCCTGCCTAAGCAGGGGGTTGGACTAGAAGACCTCCAAGGTCCCTTCCATTTTCGTTAGTCTATTCTAAAGGTCTTAGCAAACTTGGAGGAGAAATCGAAACTCCTTTCCTTCAGCACAGTCATAACGGTGAATGCTGAATGAATGGTTGTAACACGAGGGCTACCTGGACTATAAAAACAGTCCAGGTAGTCCTCGACTTACAACATTCACTTAATGATGGTTCGAAGTCACAACGGCACTGAAAAAAGTGACCTGTGACCATTTTTCACACTTATGACTGTTATAGCATCCCCATCGTCATGTTATCAAACTTGAGACGCATGGCAACAGACTCATCTTTATGATGGTTGCAGTGTCCCAGCATCATTTGATCCTCATTTTGTGACCTCCTTGACAAGCAATGTCAATGGGGAAGCCAGATTCGCTTAGCAACCGGGCTACTAATTTATCCACTGCAGGGATTCACTTAACGACAGTAGCAAGAAAGGTCGTAAAATGGGGCAAAACTCACTTAACTAATGACTCACTTAGCAACATAATTTCAGGCTCAGTTGCGGTCGTAATTAGAGGACTACCTGTACTATTGAATGATCTTTCTGTCATTTTGACAAATTTACCATTGGTAATTTCATTGATTTTTCCTCTTAATAGGAATGCTTTGGGAGAGTTTTGAATATATTTTAGTATACCTGGCAATCTTTGAGTCAATTTAAATGTCCTTGTTATGCTAGGCAATGGATTTGTGTGTCGGCACCTAAAGGAAAATCACTTTTGCCCAATTTTGGATAATTTACCCTGGTTTGGAAAGCACTGCCATAATGCCTTGGGGGTGAAGCACTTGCTTAGTATACAGTAAATCCCAATTTTGGTTGGTTTTTTTTAAAAAATAGTTACACAGCAGAAATTTAATGTGGAGAAAAGTAAAAGTAAAGTTTTTAAACCTAGGTAGGAAAAACCAAAGGTACAAGCTAATTAGGTGAAATCTGGCTCAAAAACAGTAACTGTGAGAGGGACCTTGGACAATCACTTAAAAATGAGCCAGCAGTGTGGTGGCAGCCAAACAAGCTCTGTTTGGCTGCCAACCTCTGTTTATAACAATCATTGGTTGTTATAAACAGAGGCTCAGAAGCAAAACCATGTGAAGTATTAGTACCAATTTATAAAGCCTTAGAAAGTGCATCAGTTTTGATCACCACGTTACAACAAAGATGTTGAAACTTTGGGAAAAGTGCAGAGAAGAGCAACTAAGATGATCAAAGGCCTGGAGACTGAAACATACGAAGAATAATTGCAAGAGTTGGGTATGGCCAGTCTAGAGAAAAGAAGGATTTGGGGGGGGGGCAGAGACACAATGATAGCAGTATTCCAGTATTTGAGAAGTTGCCGCAAAGAAGAGAGAGGTCATATTTTTTTATTATTATTATTTGATTTATATGCCGCCCTTCTCCGGAGACTCAGGGCGGCTTACAATGCATTAAGCAATACCCTTCATACTTTTGTATATTTTTATACAAAGTCAGTTTATTGCCCCCACAAACTGGGTCCTCATTTCACCTACCTTAGAAAGGATGGAAGGCTGAGTCAACCTTGAGCCTGGTGGGATTTGAACTTGCAGTAATTGCAGGCAGCTGAATGTTAATAACAGTTAATAACACTGCTTTAGTCTGTTGAGCCACCAGAGCTCCTTATTTGCCAAATTATTTATCTTATTTGCCAAAGCACCAGAAGGCAAGACAAGAAACAATGGATGGAAACTAAACTAGGAGAGAAGGAACCTGGAATTAAGGAGAAACTTCCTGACAATGAAAAACTTGCCTTCAAAAGTCGTGGGTGCTACATCACTGGAGGTTTTTTAAGAAGAGACTGGACAGCCACTTGTCTGAAACGGGCATCTCCTGCTTGAGTAAGGGGTTGAAATAGAAGACCTCCAAGGTCTCTTCCATCTCTATTCTAACTGATCGGTACCAAAGTGCAGTGGAAAGCAATCCTGTGCAAGCTGGCTGAAATGGTGGGAGTCAAAAGAAATTTCACTCGGTCGTTGTGTTTTTATTGTACTGAGCAGGAAACACGAAGGAATTGCTGTGCCAAATGCGTTGAAAAAGAGACCTGCCCGACTCACTATCTCAGCAAAACAGCGTTTGGAAGAGAGGCGCATAAAAGCTAAAGCTTTCTAGGCAGAAACGCAGGTCATTGTAACCAGACACCATATTTTTACCCAGGCACCAGGACATCATAGCGAAGAAACAAAAGATGAGATCAGGGGGGTGGTAATCTAAAAGAGAAAATGTAGCATTTGTTGTTTGTCTGATGGCCAGCTGCAGGCTGTAAAATGGGTGTTGGACGATGAACTGTGCAAAAACAGAATGATTAAGTCATATTTCTAGAGATGGTGAAACAGCCAACAATTCAGTGCACTTAGGAATTGATGTTCCCGGCCTCCGGTATGACTCAAAGCAAAGTTGCAGAATGAGATAGAAAAGTGTCCTACTCAAAAAGCAGCAGTTGAAGATGCTCTAAGAGAAAGAAACTGACCAAGGAACTAGGTGTGTATTACTCCCTCTTAGATTTTGCACCTTCTTTTTGATGCTCTAATATTGTGATATTATTCCAACAAGCAGCAAACTTCCAATTGAATGAGGTTGGACTGGAAACATTCTGCCAGGAATCTAGTTTGCTCATCATAGCTGAGCAGGACTTTGGACCAAAATGGACTTTTTAACAAAACAAAACAAAACATCTGTAGCTATACAATTTGAGATGAACACCCTTGAATGATGTGGGAGTAGGAATGGATTTCCAGAGGAAAAATTGCTGACTATAGGAACCAGGAGCACTACTCAGGTGATCCTGAGGACACAGATAAACCTCCAAGGGCTTCAACGACCCTTTAAAAGGATGCAAATGACCAGCTGCCTGCAAGGAATATAAATCCTTCCATTCCCCACTGTCCTGTCAAAGTTGAAGAAGCTTCTTGGATGAGAAGCAAAACGTCTTCAAAATAAGAAAAAACAAGAACGTCCAGTTGTCTCCTGAAAAAGCACCTTTGGGACTGAGAATCTCTATAGACTTTTAAAACAAAACAAGTCAAAAACTTCAGGGTTTTTTTTTTTTCTCTTCCCCTAGGGTTTGAGGAAAAAAAGACTTTTGGCTTAAAAGGAGAGGAGAAATAAATGATAACTAAAAGAGAAGGAACTTAAGTTTATCCCAAAGCTCCTTCATGAAACATTGCCAGAGCTTCTATTTCAGTTTTAATCTGAAGAAGGAGAAAATATATTCCTTAGTGCTGTGATGGCGAACCTGTGGCACGCGTGCCACAAGTGGCACATGGAGCCTTATCGGTGGGCACGTGAGCTCAGCTCAGGCTTGCATGCACGTACCGGCCAGCTGGGCCTTCTAGCCCCACCGGAAGTTGGCAAACGGGCCATTTCCGGCCTCCGGGGGGTGAAGAAGGCCGTTTTGCCCTCCCAAGACTCCTAGAAAGCCTCTGGAGCCTGGGGAGGGTAAAAAACAGGCCCACCATTCCATCACGTGACAAAAGCAGGGGTTGCTGGGGGGGGGGAAGTTGTGCATGCATGTGCGGCGGGGCAGGGCAGGGTGCATGGAATTACGGGTGTGGGCACGTGTGCGCGCAACCCCCCCCCCCCGCACTCCCCCCATTTTTGGCACGCGATGGCAAAAAGGTTAGCCATCCCTGCCTTAGTGACTATATAAGAATGTCCATTTTCTGGGTTATCTTCTCCACTTCCTACTCCATATTACAGCTCTGAGATTTCCCGGTTGTCTCCCATCCAAGCACCTTCATCCTGCTTGGGAACTTGAGAATGGAGGGGGATAATTATGATCAGCAGGGGCTTGCTGGAAAGGGCATGGTCAGAAGGATGAATATCAGGGGTGGGTTCTACTTACCTTTACTACCGGTTCGCAACAGATGCACAGATTGTACCTTATGACTTCCGGGCGGGTGGGTGAAGCCTCCTGCTGCTTTTACTACCGGTTTGCAAGAACCGGACAAAACCGAGAGCAACCCACCACTGATGTATATGAAAAGAATATGGGGTTGTGTGTGAGAGAGACCACATATGTGGATGTGTGTAAGTCTCATCCCTGATTTGGGCATCCTTCCTTTGCATTGGAAGTAAACAGGCTGGTCAACTTTATTTATACACTTCTCAGGAATAATTATCTAAGTGGGTAGATTTGGGGGGGCAGGGGGTCTCATATGTCAATTTATCTTCTAAATTCCTGTACCTGTCAGATTGAAAGGAAATTACTTTGTAGGAAAAGTAGGTCATAGGGAGTCCCCCCACTTAAGAACAGGTGATGTAGGTTTTGCCAAAAATTGGCTTCTTCTGCTTTTTAAATAAACTGTGTCCATAGCAAACCATTTATTCACTAAATGGCCACAGTGTTGGCTTAATGACTGTGGATTCACTTTTAACATTTTCACTTAATAACCACCACAAAAGACTCATAAAATTGGGTCTGTCACTTTTCATGAGCATCGTGACTTTACGACCATGATGGGCAGACTCCATTACGGTCCTAAGTCAAGGAGAACCAGTTAGAGCAGGTTGGACTGAGAGTGGCTGGTCCAAAACCACTCAAAAAGCTTCTGTGGTTGTTGTTGTTGTGGCTCAATTGCTAAGTTATGTCTGACTCTTTGTGACTCCATGGACTGTAGCACATCAGGCCCCTCTGTCTTCCACTGTCTCCCAGAGTTTACCCAACTTCATGTTCATTGTATCAATGATACCTTCTAACCATCTCATCCTCTGGCATCCCCTTCTCCTTCCGCCTTCCATCTTTCCCAGCGTCAGGATTTTTTCTAGGGAGTCTTCTTTTCTCATTAGGTGGCCAAAGTATTTGAGCTTCAGATTCAGTATTTCGTCTTCCAAAGAACAGTCGGGGTTGATTTCCTGTAAGATTGTCTGATTGGACTTCCTTGCAGTCCAAAGGACTCTCAAGAGGCTTCTCTAACATCACCAGAGGGTGATATTCAGCCGGTTCGGAACGGTTTGAGAGAACTGGTAGCGACGACTGCATAATGCCGTCCTATTTATCCATGTTTTCGAGGCCATGTGTGGGAAGTGCACGCGTGCGACAAACTGGTGATAAGAATATGTGAAACCCACCGCTGAACATCACACTTCGAAAGCAATGTCTGTGGTGGGGGGGGACTCAAATCTGATTCTCCCTGATATCAGTCCAACACTTTAACAATCCCTCCGTAGGGTGGGTTGCCTCCAGTTCGGACCGGTTCGCAAGAAGTGGTAGTAAAACCGGCAGGAGGCTCTGCCCACCGCCCCGGATGTCATCATAGGCGATCTGCACATGCGCGCGTGCGATCCCGTTGCGAACCGGTAGTAAAGGTAAATAGAACCCACCCCTGCTCCATAGTGTTTCTCCTTCCTTTCCTATATCTTACTAATATTAGTTGATTCTTAGATGTTCTATGTTTTTTCCCCATCAATTTTTTTGAGACATTTTACCAGTTGCATCAGTTGAAAAAAAGGCAGGAAGAGATATGAACAGAGAGTCCTGAAGTGCTTATGTCACACTCACTCCATCTCACCCTTCCTCCCCCCTCTCTCTCTCCCTCCCTCTCCCTTTCTTCCTCTCCCTCCCTCTCTCTCTCCCTCTCTCTTCCCCCTCCTCTCTCTCTCTCTCTCCCCCCTCTCCCTTTCCCCTTCTCTCTCCCTCTCTCTGTCCCCCCTTCTCTCTCCCTCCCTCCCTCTCTCTCCCCCTCTCTCTTCCCCCTCTTTCTCTCCCCCTCTCTCTCTCCCCTCTCTCTTTCCCCTCTCTCTCCCCTTTTCTCTCCTACTCTCTCTTTTCCCTTCTCTCTCCCTCTCTGTTCCCCTCTCCCTCTCTCTCTCCCCCTCTCTCTTTCCCCTTCTCCCTCCCTCTCTGTCTCTCTCTCTCTTTCCCCACTTCTCTCTCTCTCTGTCTCTCCCCCCCTCTCTCATCGTGGAGGAAAATTATCTAATTCCACCATCCGTCATATGAACATCCTTGTTTAATTTAATACAATTATTCCATCAAGGAGGATAATCTCTGCAACATAATTCATTTACACAACATATTTCACAGCCGTCTCTACCTCGCCGTTTCTTATTACCGTGGCTGATAATTTCACTGCTGATGGGATAAGAGGAAGAGAGCAAAGAAAAGAGGCGAACCGTGCTTGGGGGGTGTATGCCTCTCTGCTTGCCCAGCGTGCGTTTTCTGTTTGTGCATAGGGGCCAAGACACAATGGATGCCTCTGGAGGCAACGCCGGGAAAGCATTTACGTTGTGCCAGTTGCCGCCGGATGTCCATTATTGAAATATTTATTGGTCCAGCATTTGGGGGATAAGCTAGTGAGTCGGCAGATAAGCCAGGGACGGCCGATATTCTTCAGCAGACAACAATGGCACAATTGTGGCTGGACCCAGATGTGCCAGCCAAGGCAACACTATTGTGCATTTATGAAGAAATGAAGATCTCTATGAAAGAGGAGAAAATCGGGAGTGGGGGGAGAGAGGAGATCTGGAGTTTTATTTCCAAAGTCATTGGGGGATATTATTATCCATTTTTTCCCCACCACACACACACACACACACACACACACACACACACACACGGCTTCTCAGATCTCTCCAGCATCAGCAACTGTTTCTCCCCATCAAGGTCATTTAGCAGGCTTCAGGAGGAGATAGAGGGGTTCCATAGAGATCACGAAAAGCTGCTTTGATACACCAGCCACAATTGGTTTTCGGCCAGGCCATTTCAAGCCAGCTCATCCCAAAGGTGCTTTTTCAGTTGGGCTTTCTTCATTTTTCCTTGAAGACTTTTTGCTTCTCATCCAAAAAGCAGCTTCGGTTCTTCGAGAAGCCTCTTGAAAAAGCATCTTTGGGACAAGCATGACCTGGACGATTGAGAATCTCCATAGACACTCGGCCCAGCTCCCAGACCAACCCTGCCCATAGGGAGCACCCTCGAATGTGGAAACATGCATCAGCATGTTTCACTGTTGATTGGCATTGGAGGCTCTTTTAAGACCAGAGCATTCTTGGTGGATTCGGAAAAGGAAACAAAAAAAGGAGGAGGAGGAGGAGGAGGAGGAGGAGGAGTCTTATCAAAGGGCAAAGATATTGCCCCCTTCTCCAATAGCATTCCATGGTCCTTTTTTCCAGTGTTGTGGCCCATCGGCCATCGGCCCCTTCAGCAGCTGAATCAGAGGAGGAGGAGGTGTTGGAGTCAGGCTCAGCATCAAGACAATCTGAGAGCTCTGAGGGAGAAGAGAGAGTGGAGCTAGCATAGAGAGAGAGAGAGAGGTAGAGCTTGGGCCATCTGTCATCCCTCAGATGGAGAGTCCACAGCTCCCAGGTCTGGAGGTGGCTGATGAGGAAGAGTAGGAAAAGCTGGGTCCAGTGCCTGATGCACAGATGCACAGATGCTCAGAAGACAGAGGAGAGGAGAGCAGTGGAAATATATGGGCCGATCCTTGAGAAGGAAGAGCCACTGCTGCTAGCAAAGCCCCATCCTAGCTCTGGGGATAAAAGACAGGGGGCGGAGATGAATATATTTGGCAGACAACTATTCATCTTCTGGCCGGACTTGTTAGCCTGCGGTGAGAAAGAAACAAATCTTAAAGGAATATTTGAATTAACTTCAGAGGATTTGTCGTGCTTGGGGAGCTGGGTCAGAACAACTATGGCAGGCCTACTAAACTCTACAGGGAGGGATTTCTGGGTCTGACAAATTGGATTTTCCTTCTTTCTCAGGACTTAAAGGATGTTGCAAGTTAGTTTCTGCGTGTTCAGAAAACCATGATATTCTTAAACGTCAATTCAATCACTTCCTATTGACGTATCACAACATTTTTTGCCTTTGTGGAGCCGAGGTGGGCGTGGCCTCCACGTGACGCATCCGTCCCATGGGCCGCCAGTTTGACAGGCCTGTATTAGGACATAACAGGAAGCCTAGCATTTGACTAATGAAAAATGTTTAATAAACTCTGTTTTAGGGTACAGCCTGTTATGTAAACGCAGCCCCTGAAATGTGGACTTGTGGTCAACACATTGGGTACTGATGTATTAATAGAATAATTTGTATGAATGTGTGAACTGAATAATAGCGTGAATGGAACAAGTCTCCCTAAAATGTGTAAAAATTAGCAGAACTGCAAAGATCAATGATTCTTGGCTTCAGTGCTTTAGAGGAATAATAGAAACACATTTCCCTCACATATGAAAGCTAATATCAGGGGAGGTTTCTTCATGTATACTTTATGAAACAACCAGCTATAATGAGGTGTATTTGTATTTAACATTTATACATCGTCCTTCTGCTGATTCAAGTGCCGTGGGCAAGATACAATGGATTTAGAACTAGGTAATAAAAATCCATTGAACACTCTCATATTTGTGTGTGTTCAGATACAGGCTCACACGTGAACATTCAGATTTTTTTTTTTTTAATAAAAGCCCTCGGCAGATTTATAAAGGAGATTCTGAAAGAAGACATAGGTTTTCATTCTCCTTTTTTTCCAATTTAATAAACCGGGAGAGGATTAGCTTTGCTTCATATAATGATTTGTTGTTACCGTAGACTGGCAACGATTCAGGAGATGGTTATATAAAATAGCAGTTGAAATCATCTGGGTTATCAATTAAAAAAACCGCATCATTGCACAGACAGTTAAAAACAAATACGGAGTCTCCACCTGATGTAGGAGAACAACTAAAGCTGAGGTGAGGGGAGTTAAGTACATCATCAGCTTAGAATTAATATGTTGCCAAAAATGGTCCAAGTCCAACCCCTTTTGAATTCCTTTGACTCTTATGTGGTGCCAATTTAGTATTGAACTTTAGTTGACTAGATTCTTGTTATAGGATTAAGCCACACATCTGAACTGCAACTTAACATATACTTCTGATTCTTTCCACGTGACACCTGAATGTGTTTAGAGAAAAACAGAACAAAATACTTTCGACTAAATGAAAAAAGGTGACTAGGATGTTGATTTTGGAAAGTTTTAAGTGGATTAAGGGGTGGAATTAAGGGTTGACTTGAAAGTATATTTCCTGTTAGGTGTTTTAAATTTTACAAAGATATGTGGAGATTTTGGAAGTAAGTGTAAAAAAATCCTCCCTCGGGAAAATATTATTGACCAGGGAAGAAAATACAAGATAAAAGGGGACTTTAAAAGTTGACTAGAGGGAACCAGAGAGAACTACATATTACAGTTAAAGGAAAAGAGACCCGTTAATATAATGGAGCAATATTACTTGATTGTGGAAGAATTCAAAGATAGTTGGAAACAGTGTGTTCAGACCAGTGGTAGGTTGCTACCGGTTTGCCCCAGATCAGACAAACTGGGAGGCTCGGCCTACCTGCCCAGACGTCTCTGTGCATGCACAGAAGTTTCTTCACATGTGCAGAAGTGCTGCATGAGAGCATGAGCACACCATGAGCAAACCAATAGCAGCCAAAATTGAAATCCACTACTGGTTCAGACATTACTCTTAAGACTATCTTCTACTATAAAAATAGATTTTAAAAAGGTTATAGGAGAAGAACAGGATTTACTGAACAAAACAGGGACTGAAACTGATTTGTATGGATCTGAAAATGGACTTTAAAAATGTCAGACTACAAGAAAGATACTGGAAAAGGATGCCATACCAGATGAACAAATGAAACCGACTGGTGTCTTAATAATTAAAAGGGACACGCAAATAATAAATCAGAAGAATGACTTGAATAGCTTACTTATCTTAGATTTGCAAAAAAGACATGTTAAACTAGGGGAGGAATTTCTGAGAGGAAACAAAGAAAAAATGATAAGAAATCAATATGTGGGACATTATTTGAAGGGATTGGAGGTCAACCTTTAAAAAAGTAAACAGAAGGAATATAAAGTGGTTTTTATCTAACCAAGGTTATAATGTACGTTGTTGTTTCTGGAGTTTTTTAAACTCCAGAAACAACATGACATGGCTTTGATTGAATGACATGGCTTTAAAGTTTGTTTATACTGTAGATCGCAGATAAGATATGGGAAGAGATTTCTTTTGCTATATTTTTAGAGAAAGTGATGTTACTGTCTTGAAAGGGAAGGAATACAAAACAGATTTATTTGATTGCAGTTAAAATATTTCTTGTGGACTTTTGTTGATTAGGGCTGCAAGATGAGATTTTATAATTTGGCTATTGAGAAGAGATGTGATATAGAAAGAAGAAATCTTCTATTGAACTATTAAATAAATTATTGAAGTTGTTCGTATTTATCTGGAGGGAGGACAGAGTTGTTTCTATGTGTACTTTTTTTTCCTTTTTTATTATATATTTTCTTTGGGTTTCTTTTTACTTATATTCTTTTCTTCCTAGTTTGGTATTGATTTTTGTATTTGCAAACTTTCATTAAAATATTATTTAAAAAGATGGAGAAAGAAGTTACTTTTCCCAAGCATTTTAAATTCCAGTTTTTTTATTTAAAAAATCGGACATTTTTCATCACACATAGGATTTGGGAATCAGGTTTAAGTCATTCCCGAAGTTTCCCATCCAATCTACACATGTGACAGTCAAGAAATTTAAAATCCAGAGGGTGCCATTGTTAATGCTGTGTTAAGGTCAACATTTAATTGTTTTCTGGCTTGTTTATTTGATTGTGAATCCTGCACAGTTCCCAAATGACTCCTGGTGTCTGACTTTAAAAAATTTTTTTTTTTTTTAATGAAAATAATTAAAAGGAAAAGAACAACTATGAGCGAACAAAACTCATGTTACATGAGAAAAAATTCCATCAAGGATTTGGTCTAAATTCCAGACCTCAGAGCAAAGACATTTTCAAAAACTTGAGGAACCTCTATAAAAAGGGTATCCTAAAGAACTCAAGATGAGTGATATTCTAGATATCCATCTGTAGGACCCATAGACCAAAAGACCTCCTCACCACCCATCAATACTCAGATGAGCAGAGATTAACACCAAAATTAACATTAGACTAACAACAGTGGTGGGATTAAGCCGGTTCAGGCTAGTTTGAGTGAACCGGTAGTTAAATTGCCGGCTGGCCTCGCCCCTCTCCTCCCCGCCCTTTTAGGAGTTTCCGTGTGCCCCATTTTGCCTCCCAGGTAAGTGCAAGGAGGCCTACTAGGCCCAAAATGGGGTGCAGGGTGTGTGGCACCCCCACCCCCCACGTGGCCCAGCATTTGTATCAAGGCAACATTGGGGAAGTTTGGGGGGGGGGGTAAAAGAAACAAAATCACGCTGTTCCAATATGATGTACATTTGTCTGCACTTAGTTTCCCTCGGCTGCTCTTCAGAAAAGAAATATGTAGGAATCAACAGGTGATTAAGGCCACCTCGCCTATATTATCATAGGCCAATGGAGTTTTACAAAAAAAATTGTAATTGCACAGGATGAATCATTCCTTTCAGTGCTCAAAACCACTGGAGCTCCATTAAAGGACCATTAAGAGCTCATTGAAGGCAATAGGACTACTCTCATAATCACTCCCAAGGAATTCCGTTTCTGGAATGCCACTTTAGTACTTGCCGGGCCGAAAGAAGAGAAAAAGATTTCCTGTTTCTCCTCTTTTATTATGCTGGCTATTATTATGAAGCTCCAGCTGTGTCTCAGGAAGGCTTTTTAATGTCATATTTAACTTTTTTTATAAAAAAAAAAAATCCCTCCTTTTCCGTGAGAGTTATAGCACAGTTGATTCCGTATTAAGGTTAGATTTACGTTGTGACAGTTACCAAAGGCTGAGGGGAATGTGACATTTAACAGGTAGGATAAGATTGATTGGCTCAAAAGCTGACTTGCTAGAAATGATTGACAGAAAGCAGAATAATTGTTTTATTTGAATTCAGTGTTTATTTCGGACGTTTAGGAATTGTAGCGTCTCAATCAAAGCTGTTGCAGGAGAAGGAGTAATGGCAGAACCAAGGGGTGGTGTTAAAAGAGGGATCAGCCTAAAATCCCTATGTAGTCACAAGCGAACGAGGTCCAACTTCCCTTGAATTCCGTCTAACTCCAAGCATGTGTAACCTTTAATTGAGAAGATTCCTATGCGTAGGCTTTTTAGCAATACAGGTATTCCTCGACATACAACCATTCGTTTATGGACCGTTCAAAGTTACAACGGTACCGAAAAAAGTGACTTATGACCAGTTTTCACACTTATGACTATTGCAGCATCCTCATGGTCAAAGAATCAAAGTTTGGAGGCTTGGAAACCCGCATTTATTTACAATGGCTGCATCAGCCTGAAGTTCTCGGATTGTCAATTGCAGTTTTCTTAGGGAGCTTCCAGCAAGCAAAGTTAATGGGGGAAGCCAGATTTGCTTAATGACCTCACTTAACAACTTTGGAAATTTGCTTAATGACCGTGGCAAAAAAAAAAGTCCCAAAATGGGAATGGCTCGCCAAACAACTGTCTCATTCGGCAAGGGAAATTTTGGGCCCCAGTTGTGATCATAAATTGGGGATTACCTATAAATCAGATTAATTTGACCTTTGCTTGTGAACCTGGTTTTTTGCATCAGAGCAGTATACAAAGTCAACTGACTTAAAGCCATATTTTTGCACTTTTTTTTCATGTATATGCCACCCACCTCATTCTGCAAACTCTGATTCAATCCCCAAAGACATTTGGGAATAATACATGTCTTTAATATGACATACCCCTCCCAGTCTATTCCTGATCCATTCCATCAGGAAAGAGTTCCAACATCCTTACCAAATTGTTCCTTCTATTGTATTCTTAGTAGAAGGAAACTCTGTTCTGACCCAGCTCCCAAACACAACAAACCCTCTATAGCTAAACAAATGTTCCCTTTATTAGGAGTGCCAGAAGCCCCGGCAAAAAGTCTCTCTCTCACACACACAGGGAGATGAATAGTTGTCTGCCACAGCTATTTTATTTATTTATTTATTAATTAAATTTCTATACCGCCCTTCTCCTGGCGGACCCAGGGCGGTGTACAGCCAATTAAAAACCAGTACATAAACAATTTAAAAACATCCTAAAATCAATATAAGTTAAGGCTGAAGGTATAAAACCGGCTAAAAACTCTAAAAAGTTTAAAATTTAAAAATGTGTTAAAATATTTAAAAATAGAAGGGATCAGGCAAGTCCGGCGAGTTGGAAAAGGTGCGTCTTTAGAGCCCGACGAAAAGTCCGGAGGTCAGCAATAGTTCTCAGTTCTGGAGGCAGATCGTTCCAGAGGGTGGGGGCTACCACAGAGAACGCTCTCCCCCTGGGGGTCGCCAGCCGGCATTGTCTGGCTGACGGCACCCTGAGGAGGCCCTCTCTGTGGGAGCGAACCGGTCGGTGGGAGGCAATTGGTGGCAGAAGGCGGTCCCGTAAATACCCTGGTCCTAAGCCATGGAGCGCTTTAAAGGTGATTACCAACACCTTGAAACGCACCCGGAAGTCAACCGGCAACCAATGCAGCTCACGCAGGAGAGGTGTCACGTGGGAGCGCCCTGTCGCTCCCATAATCCCCCGCGCGGCCGCATTCTGCACCAGCTGAAGCCTCCGGGTGCATCCCAAGGGGAGCCCCATGTAGAGAGCATTACAGTAGTCCAGGCGAGACGTGACGAGCGCCTGAGTGACTGTGCGTAGGGAGTCCCGATCTAGAAAGGGCCGCAACTGGCGTATCAGGCGAACCTGATAGAAAGCCCCCCTGGCCATGGCTGTCGTATGATCCTCTAAAGACAGCCGTGGATCCAGGAGGACGCCCAAGTTGCGCACCCTTTCCGTGGGGGCCAATGATTCGCCCCCAATAACCAACGATGGAGTCAGTTGGCTATATCGGGACGCCGGTAGCCACAGCCACTCGGTCTTGGAGGGGTTGAGTCGAAGCCTGTTTCTCCCCATCCAGACCCGCACAGCCTCAAGGCACTGGGACATCACCTCCACGGCATCGTTGGGGTGGTCTGGGGTGGAAATGTACAGCTGGGTGTCATCAGCGTACTGATGGAAATCCACCCCAAAACCACGGATGATCTTACCCAGCGGCTTTACATAAATGTTGAACAGAAGGGGCGAGAGGACCGACCCTTGTGGCACCCCACACACAAGGCGCCTCGGGGTCGACCGCTGCCCCCCTGTCAACACCGATTGCGACCGGTCGGAGAGGTAGGAGGAGAACCACCGAAGAACGGTGCCCCCCACCCCCAATCCCTCCAACCGGCGCAACATGATACCATGGTCGATGGTATCAAAAGCCGCTGAGAGGTCTAACAGCACCAGGATAGAGGAGCACCCCCTACCCCGGGCCCTCCAGAGATCATCCACCAACGCGACCAATGCCGTTTCGGTGCTGTAACCAGACCTGAAACCGGACTGGAGCGGGTCTAAATAGACAGCTTCATCCAGGTACCGGGGGAGCTGCCATGCCATCACACTCTCAACAACCTTCGCTAAAAAGGGAAGGTTGGAGACCGGACGATAATTTGCCAAAACAGCTGGGTCCAGGGAGGGCTTCTTGAGGAGGGGCCTCACCACCGCCTCCTTCAAGGCGGTCGGTAGGGCACCCTCACTCAAAGAAGCATTTATAATCTCCTGGAGCCAGCCTCGTGTAACCTCCCGGGAGGCCAGCACCAACCAGGAGGGACACGGGTCCAATAAACATGTGGTAGCGTTCAATCTCCCCAGGATCCTGTCCACGTCCTCGGGAGCCACAGGATCGAACTCAGCCCAGATAACACTCTCAAGACCGGGCTCAGTCACCTCGCCCGAACCAACCCAGTCGGCGGCCAACTCATCCCGAATCTGAGTTATTTTATCATCCAGATATTGAACAAAATCCTCAGCACGTCCCTGCAATGTTTATATTCATATATTCATCTTTGCCCCCTGCCTTTTATCCCCAGAGCTAGGATGGGACTTCGCTAGCAGCGGAGGCTCTTCCATCCCAAGGATCAGCCCACGGATTTCCACTGTTCTCCTCTCCTCTGCCTTCTGTGCATGATGGATGGCCCAGGCTCCGCCTCTGTCTCTATCTCTGATAGCTCCATTCCCTCTTCTCCCTTGGAGCTCTCAGATTTCCTTGATGCTGGCCCTGTCTCCTACGCCTCCGCCTCATTTGATTTGGCTTTCAGAGGGACCAGCGGCCGACAGACCACAACAAACCCTCATCAGAGTCTCTATGGACACCATTGTGATTGGTAAACGCTGAGCAAATAAATAATGAAAATAACATATTTTAATATAAACATGTGTATTAATACTATAATCATATAGATCGGATGAAAGCAAAGAATGTGAATAGAGTTATTTTGTATGTTTAAATGATATCGTGATTGGCATTAGAATAGTATATTGAAATACTGAATAATGAAACAATGAAGGATAGTATTTTAATATAAATAGATTCGAAGAGTTAAATATGGGAAATATGAATAAGAACTAAGTATTAAAAATGGGAAAATTAGAGATTGGTATTATTGAGTATGTTAATACTATTAATAATACTAAATATTATTACTACTATTACTATTAATAATACTAAATATTATTATTTGCAGTGGAATAATAAAGTCAAATAATGAGTAACAAAATGATGAAAGAACATATTTTAATATAAACAGGTGTATTAATAGTGGAATCATATAGATTGGATGAATGTAAAGAATATGAATAGAATTAATTTGTATGTTTAAATATTGTGATTGGTATTAGAATTGCATATTTAAATATTGAACAATGAAATAATGAAGGATAGTATTGTAATACAAAGGGAATGTATTTTTATATAATGGTGACATGGATACAAGTTGGAATAAAGACAGAAATAAGAGAAAGGGGAAATATTAGCCTTCGGAGAGGGGCGGCATACAAATTGAATGAATGAATGGATGGATGGATGAATGGATGGATGAATGAATGAATGGTATACACATTTTTATAAACTAATTTTAAAAATGAGTGCAATGATAAGAGGGAGGTTTAGAAACTGAACGGCGGTACTATTATGGATGTTTAAACAATATGAAAGAATGAAAGATCATAATTTGATATAAATGTTTATTACTACTAGAAATATATAAGCTGGATGAATGTGATAACTATGATTAATGATATTATTTTATTTGTACTGAAATGTATGGCACTCAGGTGTCACACTGTTCACACATTGATATGCATATGTAATCTAAAATAAAAAACTTGATAATTTAAAAAAATGGATATCTAGTTTGGTCAGGCCAAAATTTTTAACCTTTCACCTGGAAGCACCCATCTGTTGGCAGCTGGAGGCCTATTGGGTCAGAAGTACAGGTAGTCCTTGACTTATAACCACAATTGAGCCCAGAATTGATGTTGCTAAGCAAGACAGTTATATTTGGTCATAAATTACTTTTTTTTTCAGTGCCATTGTAATTTCGAACAGTCACTAAATGGAGTGTTGTAAGTCAAGGAGTATCTGAAGTTACGGAAAGTAGGAAGTATGGAAAGTAGAATATGTACCCTTTGGAGAAACTGGCCTCAAATATTAAGAGGAACTCAGTTTACCAAGCTAGATTTAGGGATATTGAGTTGTCTTTTATTTCATTCTATTTCTTTCATCCATCAAGTGGCCTTTCTTTATCTCAGGTATTATTATGGGAACTTTTCTTCTGATGAATGGTCCATGAACAGCCCCTTGTGCATTTTAAACAAAGGCCAAAGATGTCAAAAGCTCAACCTTTCTCACATTTTCCTCTAATTGTGAATGATGGATATTGTTGCTTATTTCATAACTGATCATTCTCCTTGGATTTTTTTTTTGGGGGGGTGGGGGGAAATATAAAGACATTTGGAAATTAAAAAAAAAAAGACTTCACATTCCCCACAATGTACTACTTAACGCCAGTGTGACTAGATGGTTCTCTGTGATACCAATAAAGGAGAATATTTGTCCTTGGTGCTCTCTGCAGAGGTGGGCTTCAAAAATTTTACCAAGGGGTTCTCTGCCTGGTTGCTGGGGGGGCGTGGCCATGGGGGGGGCGTGGCCATGGGGGGCGTGGCCTAGTCAGCCTCCTACACCATGGGGGCGGGGTTTGCTTTCCTTGACCTTCCGGAAGAGCGAAAATGGCCTCCCCAGGCTCTGGAGGCCAGAAATGGGACCATTTCTGGCCTTCCCGGACTTCCGGTAGACCCGTTTTTCACCCACCCCGAACCTCCATGTGCGCCCTGAACTTAACTGCATCCAAAACGGGCTATGTGGGGACTCCTGGGAGGGGAGGTGTGGGTGGGGCCAGCCAGGAGTGGGATTTGGGGGTTCTTCAAACTCCACTGAATCTTAGCTAGAAGTTCTCCCGAATCCCTGTGAACCCCCAGCAGCCCACCCCTGGCTTTCTGGGCTTGTTTTCTTGAAGATGTTTCATTATCCAACCAGGTAACATCATCAGTGCTAGTGATGATTGCCTTTGAGTCAGTGTTTTCTCATGGTTGCTGAGACAGTACTAGACCGGTTCATCAGGTCTCTGCTCAGATATTTTAACATTTTATTTTTTTATAACCCAAACTTTTCAAGTTTTAGGACAATAAAATACAGGTTCCTCCAGGGGTGGGCTTCTGGGGATTCTAGCCAAGGATCACTGGGGTTCAGCGAACCCCCAAATGCCACCCCTGGCTAGCCACGCTGACTCTGCCCTGCCCTTCCCATCCTGCCCCTCCCAGGAGTCTCCACGTGGCCCCTTCATCATTCCAGGTAAGTGCAGGGGCTGCGCAGAGGGTCTGGGAGGGCAAAAAACTTGCCTCTGGGAAAGCCAAAAACGGGCCTGTTTCCGTCCTCCAAAGGACCTCCGGACCCCAGGGGAAGCAGTTTTCGCCCTCCCAGAGGCTCAAGAAAAGCCTCCGGAGCCTGGGGAGGGGGAAAAACGCTTCCCCCGCTGTGGTGCAGGTGGCCAAGTAGGCCACGCCCACCATAGCCACGCCCACCCAGCAATGGGGCAGCGAACCCATTGATAAAGGATCTAAAGCCCGCCCCTGTGTTCCTCCTCTATTGCATCATCAGATTGATGGTCCTTCAACCCTGCAGGAGGGGAATTACAATTTTGGCCATGAAGTTGAGAATGAATTTTCAGCGCTAATATCTAGGGAATGCTCTTCAAACCAAACTCTGATGAAGCACAAAAGTGCTAACATGATAGTCTTTCAAAATGATGGCTTTATTTTGTACCGGTAAGGGGTGGGGGGTGGGGGAAGGAAGTGGCGTCTACCTAATTATTATAAACTCCCTCCTAAGAAAGCAACACTAATGTGTTTTGCAGTAATTGTGCCCCCTCCCCTCCCTATAGTTTGCGATGTTCCTTCTTCACAGATGAGATCATTAGCTTTTGATATATGCAACAGAGCAAACTGTAGAACACAGAAATTCAGCGAATGGAGGCAGGACCAGCTTTAATGTGCATTCAGAATCTTCTCACCCTAATAATCAAGATTGGTGCTGGCTTATATTATGCTCCTTTATTTTGACAAGCACACAGGCATGCTTGGCTCTGAGGTTATATCGCCCCAAATAAATAAACAAAAGCTGGGACCTTGTAAAAGCATAGTGGAGACACTGCTTTATTTATGCGTTTATTGGTTAGTTTTTCAAACCGCCACAATCAAAAAAAGACTCTCATAATTAATTGTGAACTCTCTCCCTCTGTAGCAAAGAGGGGTTAAGAGCAACAGTTGACGATGCTTCCAAAGTGGTAACAATTCATCTTCCCAAACCCTTTTCATAGAAACGTAGAAAACTGACGGCAAAAAGAAAAAAGAAAAGAAAAGACCTTGGGATCCATCAAGTCCGTCCTTTGAGTTTCTTCGTGATTTTTTTTTTGTTTTCTTTTAAATTTATTTATTGGTTGTTTTTTAATTGTTATTTTTATATTTTATTTATTTTTCTCTCTTTTTCCACTCAGAATAGAATAGAATAGAATAGAATTCTTTATTGGCCAAGTGTGATTGGACACACAAGGAATTTGTCTTGGTGCATACGCTCTCAGTGTACACAAAAGAATTTGTCAAGAATCATAAGAATCATAAGGTACCCTGTTTCCCCCAAAATAAGACATCCCCTGATAATAAGCCCAATTGGGCTTTTGAGAGCATGGCAATAAGGCCAAGTGCTTATTTCAGGGTTCAAAAAAATATAAGACAGGGTCTTATTTTTGGGGAAACATTAGTTCGCTTAACGATCACACGTTGACTTAACAACTGCAGTGTTTGTTTCAAATGCAGCATTGGCCATACACTAAATCAGGGGACTCCAACTTTGCCAACTTTAAGCCTGGCGGACTTCAACTCCCAGAATTACCCAGCCAGCAAAGCTCCCAATTCTGAGAGTTAGAAGTTCACCAAGGCTTAAATTTGCCAAGGTTGGAGACCCCTGCACTAAATATATAAATAAACCACAGTGTTCATGTAATAACCACTGCAAGATAGGTTGTAAAATTCGCTCTGCTCTCATCGTGACCCGTTTACAGCTATCACGATTTACGACCATAAATGCAGGGTTCAGTTATGGTTGTAACTTGAGGACTACATTTAGGTGTGGACATAAGTACACATGGGGTGGCATGGTGCCTATGACCTTGGGCTTCTCAGCTGAAAAGCCGGCAGCCAAGGTTCGAGACCTGAGCTCCATGCGACCGGGTGAGCTCCCGTCCTCATCTCAGCAGCTGCCAACCTAGCAGTTTGAAAGCATGCAAGTGCGAGTAGATAAATAGGTATCACTTTGGTGGGAAAATAACAATGTACTATGACCTCAGAAATGTCTTCTGACAGTGCTGGCTCAATGGCCTTGAAACAGAGATGAGCACCACCCCTATAGTCGTCAACAACTAGTAGAATAAAATCTGCAGAGACTCCTTTATCTTACTTTTATAAACACACACAGGGACATGTTCACCTGTTAGGTGTAGGAAAAAAAGATGAAAGGTGCAGAGGTTCTCACAGCCTAGAGAGCAAACACATGCAAAAGATTAATCATTTTAAAGACAATTCTGTCAGAGTATATTCATCAACTGGAATAGGAAGGACATGGTAACAAAGTCAGCCAATTGGGAGCTGAGACAGACTGGAGCCAGGGCGTGTCTTAGTCTGCAGCTTCTGAGTCTGCTCAGAGCTAAAGTGAAACTAGTCTATCTGCTGTACTGTGTGTGTGAACCTGTCTGCTGATCTGAGCTGAAATGAAACTGTTCTCAACTGTTGGTATTGTGTGTGTGTGTGTGTGTGTGTGTGTGTGTTTGTTTATGTAAGTTTTCACGGGTATATATGTGTGTACAGATAATATCTCGGGTTTCTTCCTGTGTAATTGTAAACATATCTTTAGAAGGATAGTAGCGACGTTTCGATGAAATCACATTCGTCATCTTCTGATTGATGTTCTCTGTTTGGTGCTTACGGGCAGTATGTGCGCACACACACACACACACACACACATATATATATTCTTGTATATAAAGAAGTTAATGAATGCAGCTGATTAAGTTATCTGCATGTGTTTCTGGATTCGATTTTTGCAAGAAACTCTGACAAATTCTCCTTCCCAGCTACTTTCAAACTAAAGTTCCTTCCCTTCTCCCAACTTTGTGGATTTTTACAGAAACTCAATTACAAAGAGGCAGACCAAACCATGCATCATTTACAGTAGGGGTCTCCAACCTTGGCAACTTTACGACTTGTGGACTTCAACTCCCAGAATTCCTCAGCCAGCAGTGGAGACCCCTGATTTAGAGGGATGAAAGATTCTCATAAATTCAGAGAGTGGAATTACTTCTGACATCCAAGTTGACCGGAGCTGCCATTAGTGGTGGTCGAATCAACAACCATATGGTGCGACTTATGGCTTGGTCTTCTTATTTCCATTTTAGGATGACGTGGCTCAGCCGTTGAATCTCTCAGCAAAGCCCAAGACAAACGACAGCAAGTCCCCCTCGTCACCGACTTCTCCTCACATGCCATCATTGAGAATAAACAGCGGGTGCAGCTCATTGAAATCTTCGGTGCCAGCAACGTTAGCTAGTCCATCAGCCAGAGTCAACACAATAGGTAAGAAGATCTATTTTGATTGAAGTTCATAGCCTCTGGGCCTCTTAAGCTGCTATGCCTTCTTGTCCCATATCCTAGGAATGGATCACAAATATCTAAGCCATTTTTCAAGGGTTTGCGAAGAGGTAAGATTGATTAAGGGAACCATTTGTTTCCTACAGACCTTCCAATCTCCTCCTTGCCATTGCGAGGGGAACGTTTACCTTTACCTATTGACATCCTAAATTGTAAATTAACTTTAATAGAACATTTTTCTTTCTCTCTTTCCTGTTCTCAATATTCTAAGCAGACCTATGGCACCAGGTGGCACACAGAGCCATATCAGTGGGCACCGAGCTCAGCTCCGGCATGCATGCGTGTGCCAGCCAGCTAATTTTCAGGCCTTCTGGGCCCACTGGAAGTTGGGAAACAAGCTCTTTCCAGCCTCCGGACAGCCCAGGGAGGTGGGGAAGGCCCATTTTTCGCTCTCTCCAGGCTCCTAGAAAGGCTCTGGAGCCTGGGGAGAGTGAAAAACAGGCCTACTGGGCCCACTGTGCCGTTGTGTGCCAAAAGCAGTGGGGGCTCAAGGGGGCGCATGCACACGTGCAGGGGTTGGGGGCATAGAATTATGGGTGTGGGCACGCCTGCGTGTGACCCCCACTTTTGGCACGCGATGGCAAAAAGGTTAGCCATCACTGTTCTAAGCCATCTAATAGAAGATCTAATTTTCAGATGTATTATACAAATATAAATGTATTGAAACAACACAATGTATCAAGATTGATATTATTACAGATAATCCTGGACTTAAGACCACAAGTGAACTCAAAATGATTTATTAAGTGAATGTCGGCCCAATTTATTAAGTGAATGTGGGCGTGGTGTGTGGCTTGGTGGGCATGGCAGGGGTAGGATATTGCAAAATGTCTATTCCCCATGCCACTCCAGGGGAAGGATACTGCAAAATCCCCATTCCCCGTGCCACCCCCGACACAAGTGACATTGAGCTGACCACGTCCACCTGGACATGCCCCCCCTTCTGCACCCCTGAGGACAAACAAAACCTTCATGTGACCCTCAATGAAATCCATTTTGACACCCCTGCTCTAAAGCATGGGTCCTCAAACTATGGCGCGCAGGCCGCATATGCCCCGCCGAAGCCCTTATAGGACCACGAGGCTGCCCCGTCCACATGCCCCCCCCTTCGGCCAAGCTCAGGATTTACCTTTGTGAGCCCCATGGGCTGGAACTGAAAGGTAAGGCCAACAATTTTGGCCTGCAGAGATGTTCTGGAGGCAGGGGAGATGAAAAATGGGGTGCACAGATGCCCAAGGACGCCAAAAAATAGGTGAAACAAATTAAAGTTTAATTTGTGGGCAATGTTTAATGGACTGTTAAACTGGCCACGCCCACCTTGTCACATGACCACCTAGCCATGCCCACCCAGTCATATGACCACCTAGCCCCACCCACCCAGCTGGTCTGGGGCCCCCCAACAGTCTGAGGGATCATGAATTGACCCCCTGTTTAAAAAGTTTGAGGACCCCTGCTATAAAGGATAAGAACATAACCAAGACTTACTTCCTGGATTTGACCCCTGGCCCATCTAATTGAACAATCTAGTTCCCACAGTGACCAATCAACTACACAAGATAGACATCCAGTCTCCCACAAAATGGCCCTCAGAGGCAGTCCCACCGTCTTCAAGGCCAACATCCCCTCATCCCCATGGCTTCCAAGAATGAATAGGAAGACCCACCTGGATCTTCCACACCCACAGCTCTCTAAGCAGCTTCATTATTTTCTAGATACCATTGTTCTGACCTAGGCGAAGTAGAGTCCTGGTCCCAACAAAACCCCTTTTATTAAACAAACAGTGAATTCCTCTCATTCGCCTTCAGCAAAGTCTTTCAAGGGAGCATTTACAGTCACAGACCTTCTCTGGCTTGGAGAGCTGCCAGGCCGATATCTTCAAAACTTTACTTTTAGGAAAAAGCAAAGCAAAGTCCAATAAACAATCCAGGTCATACACAGATAAAGATAGTTAAATTGTCAATCCAGGGATATTCCAAGAACAAAGTCTTCTTACCAGTTGTTGTAGTCATATGCAATAAAACAGTTCTTTTTGAAGTTGCAAACAGGAACAAGTACAGCAGTAAAACAATCATAAAACAGTAGAAAAACAACAAGTAGCAATGATCAAGCAGTGATCATGCAGAGAGAACAGGCAGAGAGGAGCAGAGGTAGCAATAATAATGTAATAAGAAAAAATAAGCCATGATTTAAGCTTCCTCTTAAGTACATTGACTACAGAGCTAGCCAATCAGAATACAGTATGATGCAATACAGCATTACAGTCTTAAAGCTATACATTACATTTTGACTGCATTGAAGTTTTATATATACTGCCAACCCAACCAGTTAGGCAATAGCCATTCCCTAACAGGCCTTACTCCCAAGTTGACCCTTGTTCTTTAGCTATTCCCTTTGTCTGGCAACTCTGCATATGCGCACACTGGGAACAGTCTCCAGCTATTTGTCTGCCTCACTGATGTCTGACTCTGAAGGCAGCTGATAACTGGCATATGGCCCTGGCCCCCTCTCTGCCTCTGATGCAGAGCCCCCATCAGAGCCTTTCTCAGACTCCAGGACTGGCCCATACTCCCCCTCAACCTCCTCACTGTCCGAATTTGCTGCCAGCTCTGCTGGCCATTGGCGGGCCACAAACAACCATTTTCTCCTTTCCGACTTCCTTGCCTCCCCCCCCCTCCGGCATTTGGAATCCTTGCCATTTTCATCCTCCCCTTTCACTGAAATGCAGATTTTGAAAGGCTGTACCTGTAATGAGTGATAATGTAATTGGATAATAGCTGTGAGGATGACTGGAGTCGGAAAGGTCACTCTTGTAAGGAGAATTAATGTGTTATACCATTAATAAACCATGGGGAAAACTGTGGACCAAAAGATAACATACTTAAGTTATTGTTAATGACATAGACTTCATCACCATATATCTTTATAAGACAGATATAGAAAAAGACTTTTTGGGGTTATGTAGAATGGATCACTGTGCGCGTCGTCTAGGATAATGGAGCCAGCATACTTGCTCTCCCTCCATACTGACATTTTCTCCTTTCTGTTAACTACTTTGGGATGATGGTTATCAGCTGATTCTTTGCCTGCTGCTCAGGGATGGGTTCTAAAATTTTTTACTACCGGTTCTGTGGGCGTGGTTTACTTTGTGGGCGTGGCTTGATGGTCATGTGACAGTTCTTTAGGATTTAGCAGAGGTACTGGTCTACTGGGCTTTTAACTGCTTGCACAGCTGTACCAGTCTACTCATTTGTTTTTGGAGGCACCGGTCTACCCGTTTATTTTTGCAGGTACCGGTCTACCACCACACTGCCTTTTAACACTGATCAGCTGTAGTGCGGCCATTTGAAGCCCTGCGACAACAGTTTAAACAGTTTTTTTCCTTCTAGTTGATCAGCTGGGACTTGGGAGGCAGCAATAGATTGGGGGTGGGGCCAAATAAAAGGTAAGAATAACGCGGAGGGCCAGAACTGGTTCAGTGACATCTTATCGTCACCGCTACCGGTTCGGCCAAACCAGGAGGAACCCACCACTGCTGCTGCTCTTGACCAATACTGGCTTCCTGTAGGTACGGGTAGCCCTCGACTTACAACTACAGCTCAAAATTTCTATTGCTGAGTGAAGACAGCTATAAAGTGAATTTTGCCCCAATTTTACGACCTTTCTGGCCATCGTTGTTCAGTGAATCATTGCAGCTGTTCAGTTAGTAATGTCGTTGTTATGTGAATCTGGTTTCTCTCCATTGACTTTGCTTGACAGAAGATCACAAAAGGTGATCACACGACCCGGGGACACTACAACCATTATAAATATGAGTCGGTTGCCAAACATCCAGATTTTGATCACATGACCAGGGGGATGCCGCAACGGTTGTTAAGAGTGAAAAGCGGTCATAAGTCACTTTTTTCAGTGATGTCATAACTTCGAACGGTCATGAAATGAACTGTTTTAAATCAAGGACTTCCTGTACTCCATGGATTGAGGAAGTATCCATGCTTGGGCTAGAAAAGCAAATCTAGAAGCAACAAGAACAACAATTCAAAGAGCACCACAATAGCTGTTTTTGAATGACAATGCATAACATGCAAAGTTTGATCAACAGTGGTTAATCATATTTGTGTGTGTGTGTGTCTCTCTCTCTTTTTGCATAGTGCATTTGTATGTGTGTGTGTGTGTGGTTTTCAATCAATGCAGAAAATGGGTTACTGCAATCACTAGCTTAAGCATTCTGTGAATGCAACCAGAATATCTGATGCTGATGAGTAAACAGACCACGGTTATCTGTAAACCCCTGCTCTCCCTGAACTATTATTAAATTGATCTTGGATAAACAGCTCATCAAATAGAAGATGGGGTCTGAATGAATGGTCTGAATGGATGAATGGATGACTTTGGGCCAATCTCCAGGAGACAGTGAGTTCTAGTTCTGCCTTGGGCATAAAAGCTAGCTGGATGATGTTGGGCCAGTCACTCACTCACTCTCAGCCCTGGTCCACATCACAAGGTTGTGTGTATGTGTATGCATGTGTGTGTGTGTGTGTGTATATATATTTTCTGAGGTTTTCGCAGGTGTTTGTATGTAGGTCTTTGGTTATTCAGGTCTTCTCCCGCGTAAAATTGGAAGTGTCTTGGTGATGTTTCGACGAAGTCTCATGCTCCTGGAAGCATGAAGCTGAGAACACCAGCCTGAAGATGACGAATGGGACTTTGTCGAAACGTCGCCAAGACACTTCCAATTTTACGCGGGAGAAGACCCGAATAACCAAAGACCTACATAAATATATATAAATATATATATATGCATGTGTGTGTAAAGGTAAAGATTCCCCTTGCACATATGTGCTAGTCGTTCCTGATTCTAGGGGGCGGTGCTCATCTCCGTCTCAAAGCCAAAGAGCCAGCGCTGTCCAAAGATGTGTCCGTGGTCATGTGGCTGGCATGACGCAATGCCAAAGGCGCACAGAACGCTGTTCCCTTCCCACCAAAGGTGGTCCCTCTTTTTCTACTTGCATTTTTTATGTGCTTTCGAACTGCTAGGTTAGCAGAAGCTGGGACAAGTAACAGGAGCTCACCCCATTACGCGGCATTAGGGATTCGAACCGCTGAACTGCTGACCTTTCGAATGACAAGCTCAGCGTCTCAGCCATTTGAGCCACGGCGTATGTGTATGTGTATATGCCTCCTTGAGCTACTAATAAAGGCAGGGTAAAAATCTAATCCATAATAAATAAATAAAATAAGTACACTTTTTTCATGCGCTGCAGAGATTGTTCAGTCCCTGGAGACTATTTATATCGCTGCCTGTTCGCACACGGCGTCTAAGTAGAATGTACATAAGAACAGAAAACTAGCTTCTCAGGGAACAGGATAAACTAGCGCATTGCAACCCAAAGGTTTCATTTTGCATTGTTGTCAAACTAAGGATAAGCCTGCAAGGAGAGTAGGATTGCCTGCTTTATCTGCAGATCCCAGGGCCAAACTATGATCTTACATCTCATTCTTCGTAAGGCATAAAAGATCTGTTAAACGGCTTCCTTTTTCCTATAGAAATCGGAAAGTTCTCCCAATCCTCGATTTCAGTTTCTAAAACAAGCTAGAACTGCCAGCTCTGTTTCTTCCAAAAAACGATTTTAAAAAAGCATTTTAGGGGGAGGATTAAAAAAAAAAAACACTCCTGCACACATGGTGGCAGCGATCCAAAGATTCTAGCGGGGTTAGTCTGAACCAATCTGACACCAGTTCCCCCCTCTCCTCCCTGCCAGATTTCGGAGCGGTGTGCAAGGAGTCCGTGTTGCGCATTCTTTGGCAAGCGGCGGATCAGATAGAAGGCCCAAGCAATACAACCAGGATGTGTAATCTGACATGATTAGACAAGGCTCTTTAGGAACACAACATTCATAATTGAGACAAAAGAAAAGAGTATTAATAACACTTCCCTAACACGGCAGTTAGCCATTTTATATTTCCTTTCTTTAATCTTGGTGTTTTTCAACAAATCATAGGATTTAATAGCATGTTTTGGCAGATTAGAGGATTTATAGCCCAGATGTTTTTTGTTCTAAAAATGGATTAGGGCGTAAAGTTTGTTGGAATCTATAAAACATGTTGAGGCAAGCCGGTCATTTTCCCTGTGATTAGAGGCAGCCTTCTGTCTCGCAGCCCCACCATCTGTTACAATTCACCAATGGATCTGGTTAGATTTAGCCTCATGTCACAAACAGAAGCCTCTTTTCCGGTCAATTTCATATTACAGTTTTTCAGGGCTTTAAAAAGGGGGAGTTTTTTTTTAAAAAAAAAAGAGAGAGAGAGAAAAGGAAGACAGGAAGAAAAAGCTCTGGTTTTAAAAGGATAAAAAGGAAAAAAAAAGGAGATTGCGACGGGCAATCTTAACTTCCAAATGCACGTCGCACATAAACAGATCCTAGAGGGTGAGGTTTTTTTCCCTATCCCTAGCGCACACAGGCAGAACTGCTTGTATCTAACGGATATAGTCAAGGGATGGATGAACCCCCCAAGGGATAGATCTGAAACAAAAGAGCATTTGAATCAAAGCTTGTAACATGTGGAAAGCGAAGCGTTTCAGCTCTGACGAAAGCTGTAACTCAGCATGTGGGGCCTTGGGGGTACATGCGTGGGGGGGGGGAGAGAGAAAGGTGTGAGCGTACAGGTGTGAATTGCATGAAATGAACATTATACCAAGACTTAGCAGGCTCCTTGAATTAACTGAAGCGCAGATAGTGTGAGGTGAGGGCTACACATCACTTTGTGCACACACGTGGATTAATGTATGAGAGGATGACATTCAGTTCTGATAGTTTGAGCGCTCATCTAATAGCTGAGGATTATCACTTTATTAAAAGGAGCCTTGGTGGTGCAGCGGACTAAGTGCTGTTATGTAGCACTTAGCTGCCAGCTGCCTACAATTAGTGCGAGTTCAAATCTCACCAGGCTCAAGGTTGACTCAGCCTTCCAGCCTTCCGAGGTAGGTAAATTGAGGACCCAGATTGTGGGGGCAATAAGCTGACTTCGTAGAAACACAGCTTATGGGGGGCCAAAAGCCCTACTAAGCAGGTATATACAAAAGAATGAAGGCTATTGCTATAAGTGCATTGTAAGCCGACCTGAGTCTTCAGAGGAGGGCGGCATATAAATTGAACGAATAAATAATGTCTGGGAAGATTTTCCATCATCTAGGTTATGGTTGTCCCAAAGATGCTTTTTTCAAAAGGCAACTGGACTTCTTGTATTTTTTCTTTTGAAGACATTTCACTTCTCATCCAAGAAGCTTCTTCAGTTCTGACTGAACGGTGGAGGATGGAAGGATGTATATTCCTTGCAGTCATCTGGTCGTTAGTATTCTTTCTGAGAGCCATTGAGACCACTTGGAGGTTTACCTGTGCCGTCAGGATCATCTGAATAGTGTAAATGGGTATGGAAACTTGTTGGAACAGCTGAAAGGACTGTGTTGTAAACAGGAGATGGGTGGTGTCGTATCCCTCCTTCTCTATCCACCATTCAGTCAGAACAGAAGGAAGCTTCTTGGATGAGAAACAAAACATCTTCCAGGAAAAACAACGTCCACTTGCCTTTTGAAAAAGCACCTTTGAGACGACCGCTTTATTAAGACATTTCTGAGGTTTAAGGGAACATTGTCACATATTTTTATCCCGTCCTTCCTCCCCTCCACAAACAAAATTAATAAACCTGCCCCCTGCATACAGGGGAATATATTTGCAGAATTTATTTAATTTAATTTAGTGTTACGTCCGTGGTGTGTTGAATCTTGCCGTCATGCTCAAAGGACTTAGTGATAGTTTATTTTTTATTTATTTTATTATTCATATTTCTATGCTGCCCACTCTCCAAGGACTCTGGGCGACTTACACCAGTATACTAAATAACATATTGCCCCCAACAATCTGGGTCCTCATTTTACCCACCTCAGAAGGATGGAAGGCTGAGTCAACCTTGAGCCGGTGAGATTTGATCCGCTGATCTGCTGAACTAGCAGTCAGCTGAAGTAGCTGCAGTACTGCACTCTAACCACTGCGCCACCTCCGGTCCTTCCCAGTTAATAACCATTTGTTCAACAACCATTCGAAGTTTTACAATGGCGCCGAATGTGTGCCCAGACCCTGAAATTACAACCATACCAGTTGACCCCAAGAACACTTTATCAGAATTCAGGCACATGGCAACCCACCCATACTTACAAATGCAGGAACGTTTCAATACCCCCTACTCACCTATCTCTGCCCTTTAAACCACCCAGAGATGGGATTCACTTACCTTCCCCACCAGTTCGCAAATGAAAACGTGCACGCACACTTGCTTCGCTCATATGTTGCCACCTCTGCGCATGCACAGTACTCACACATTACATCTGGGTTGGTGGGCGGAGCCTCCCGCAGTCGCCAATACTGGTTCACGGGATCCGGATAGAACCGGCTGAATCCCGCAACTTAAACCACCCCACGTTGTGGCATTCCTCTGATAGCATTAGGCCAAATTAGAGGACTGGGACCTTTGGGTGCCAGAGGGTGGCAAAGAAGTCAAGCTGATTTTCTGTTTTGTTGGTCTGTGAGCATAATAAAGATTGATTGGAAACCTGGACTTTCTGACCTGCCCCATTCTTGTCCTTGGACTACTGTAATGCTCTCTACATGGGGCTCCCCCTGAAGAGCACTCGGAGTCTCCAACTGGTCCAGAATGCGGCCGCGCAGGTGATTATGGGAGCAGCACAATGCTCCCATGTAACACGATGCTCTCCTACGTGAGCTACACTGGCTCCCAGTGGTCTTCCGGGTGTGATTCAAGGTGTTGGTGACCACCTTTAAAGTGCTCCATGGCTTAGGACCTAGATATTTGCAAGACCGCCTGCTGCCACCGATAGCCTCCCATTGGCCGGTACGCTCCCACAGAAAGGAACTCCTCAGGGTGCCATCAGTCAAATTATGTCGACTGGCGACCCCCAGATGGAAAGCCTTCTCTGTGGGGGCACCTGCCCTCTGGAATGATCTGCCCCCGGAGATACGGATGATCCCTGACCTACGCACCTTTTGTCGTACCCTCAAGACGTTTTTATTCTAATAAACCGGGATGGCCTAGACATGAATTTTAACTGTTGGTTTATTTTTAAGACATTGGGGCCAAATTATTTAATATGTTTTAAAACTGTTTTTAAATTTTGTATATGGGTGTGCTTTATTGTTGGCTGTATATCGCCCTGAGTCCTTTGGGAGAAGGGCAGTATGAAAATTTAAGTGAATGAATGAATGAATGAATGAATAAATAAATTCATGGAAACCTATTCTTAAATTTCTCATTAGACCTCCAAGTTAATACACTTCAAGAAAGGTTTACATTTTCTCCTACATGCTCAAGTTTTGTGTGCTGTAATTCCTGCTATTAAAAAAAATGTTTATTTGGCTGCAGGCAGACTTGCCATGACAATGCTCCAAAGGATAAATTGGAGCATGAATCAATAAATAGATGAGTGGGATTAAGGTCATTTAATCCAGCATAAAGTTTGGAAAAGTAGCCAAGCAAATCCTTCTATGTTTTGAAGTGATGAACACGGCTTGTTTTCAAGGATGCAGAAGTTAAGTTATTTGGTGGGTTGTTGGTTTTTTTGAACTATCAAAGCGAGCAAACAAAGACGGATAGTGACAGGGAAAAGGACAAGGACAAGGAATGCTTGCTAAACCATAGTTTCAGTGTGGCTTGCTGAATCAACCACGAGTGGATTCGCACAACTTCCCAAATCATAAACAAATTATACTACAGCTCGGCCCAAGTTGGGGATCCAGCCATATACATACAGATACAGCTAAAGATAAATCTAGCTTTACTTTGATTCTCACTTTTCATCTGTATATTTGTTTGGTATTCCCGTGTTTTTCAGTTTAAAAAAAAAATCTGCATGAAAGCATTAAACGGTTTTGTGCACATTTCTCATAGCAGCTGGGTTTTTGCTCTCATTTTACCTATTGCTACACATATAAAATGATTTCCTTTTACAGTTTTTAAAATGCCCTTTTTTTGGAGCCAGCAAATTGTAGATTTTTGGCATGTAAATGTCTTGTGACTGGGATATATATCTGAAAGTCTAAACCAGCTTCGAAATGAGAAAGGAATCTATTTCACATCCCTTCCTACATGCACTTCTTCATTTAAATCCCAGTTCCGTTAGTTTCTTCCATAAAACCATTAATTTGCTGGTTAGGGGATTTATTTTCTTTTATTTTTACTTTTTGGCATTTCATCCTTATTTGCCTCTGCTAATGATCTTCATTTTCTTTTCATTCCTTTGCTTCACACCGATACAAAATGCCCACTGAATTAATGCTAAGGACACCTGCTGAAGTGAGAGTTTTGTTCATGAAACTCTAGTCTGAAATAAACATGTTAATCTTTAAGTCACTGGGACCCTCCCATTGTTTAGCTGCTGAGCAGATTATCTAGTTGCATGTAGAGTAGGAATAATAGCCATAGCACTTAGATTTATCTATCGCTTCACAGTGCTTTACAGCCCTCTCTAAGCGGTTTACAAATGTCAGCCTATTGCCCCCAACAATCTGGGTCCTCATTTTACTCACCTCGGAAGGATGGTAGGCTGAGCCAACCTTGAGTTGATGTGGATCGAACTCCTGGCAGTGGGCAGAGTTAGCCTGCAATACTGTATTCTAACCACTGCGCCACCACAGCTCTTTTAATGGCTTACTGCCAAAATTAGAGAAATTCAATATCTCGTGTGGATTTCAGGGGAGGTGTGAAAATGATCTGCCCCAGAATATTCTGGTTCGAACTAACTCAAACATTCTGGAAGTGATCCATCTTCAAAACAAATATAAAGAGGACCTCTTCCGAAAATGTGGAAGAGTCCATTTCAGGATCAAAACATTGTGTGACAGAATATTTTACACACCCATAACCTTCAGGAATCATTGGTTGTTGGGATTTTTTTGGTAATGCATAAATGGACAGTAGTCCTCGACTTACAACAGTTCATTTAGTGACCCTTCAAGTTACAACGGCACAGAAAAAAAGTGTGTTATGACTATTTTTCAGATTTACGACAGTTGCATCCCCATGGTCACGTCATCAATATTCAGATGCTCAGGACCTGACTCATATTTATGACGGTTGCAGTGTCCTGGAGTCACGTGATCACCTTTTGCGGCCTTCTAATGAGCAAACTCAACGGGGAAGCCAGATTCACTTAATAACCACGTTACTAACTTTTCCAACCGCAGTGATCCACTTAACAACTATTGCCAGGAAGGTCAGAAAATGAGGCAAAGTTCACTTAATGACTGTCTCGTTTAGCAACAGAAATCTTGGGCTCAGTTGGGGTTATAAGTCGAAGACTACCTATATAAGTGCATATTTGAATGTAAAGGGATATAGAAGAAATAAATCATTTTCTAGATCACTTTGTCAAGTGTTTCCTTCTTCATCCTGTCTAGTTTAATGAAGAGAAGGACTAGGGGAGACATGATAGCAGTGTTCCAGTATCTCAGGGGCTGCCACAAAGAAGAGGGAGTCAATCTATTCTCCAAAGCACCTGAGGGCAGAGCAAGAAGCAATGGGTGGAAACTAATCAAGGAGAGAAGCAACTTAGAACTAAGGAGAAATTTCCTGACAGAACAATTAATCGGTGGAACAACTTGCCTCCAGAAATTGTGAATGCTCCTGTACTGGAAATTTTTAAGAAGATGTTGGATAACCATTTGTCTGAAGTGGTGTAGGGTTTCCTGCCTGGGCAGGGGGTTAGACTAGAAGACCTCCAAGGTCCCTTCTAACTCTGTCATTCTGTTCTGTTCTGTTCTGTTCTGTTCTGTTCTGTTCTGTTCTGTTCTGTTCTGTTCTGTTCTATCCATCTCACTTTCCCAAACTTGAGTTTCCAGAAAATACCAGCAGTACAATTTTCTGCTGTTGAGTTCAATGGGGCTTAATGCCAAATAGGGGAGAAGATCAATGTCCCAAAGGTGATTTTTCAAGAGGCAATTGGACTCTTTGAAGACGTTTCGCTTCTCATCCAAGAAGCTTCTTCAACTCCGAAGAAGAACTGAAGAAGCTTCTTGGATGAGAAGCAAGACGTCTTCAAGGAAAAACCAGAAAGTTCAATTGCCTCTTGAAAAAGCATCTTTGGGACAACCATGACCTGGATAATTGAGAATCTCCAAGTAGATCAATGTTTCTCAACCTTGATAACTTTGAGATGTGTGGACTTCAACTCCCAGAATTCCCCCTGTCAGCATAGCCAGAATTCTGGGAGTTGAAGTCCACACATCTCAAAAGTTGTCAATGTCGAGAAACACAGGCGTAGATAATTCCATCCTTGTCGTACCAATCAGTCATTCGCTCCCTCTTTAGTTTCAGTGTTTTCGTGTTAAAGTAAATTAAGCAAGGAGATTGACCTCTCATAATTTTCAGGGCACCCATATGCTGCTAGAGAAAACATTTGAATGATTTGATGGTAATTGTATTTCTGTTTATGCCCTCTTTTTGCCTTCTACCTTCTACCCAGATATCCTCTCCTCCATCACATCATCAGGTTACTTAAATGATCACGATGCTGTTACCAAGGCAATTCAGGAAGCTCGGCAGATGAAAGAACAGCTCCGGCGAGAACAACAGGTGCTGGATGGAAAAGTTGCAGTTGCAAACAATTTAGGTTTAAACAACTGCAGGACAGATAAGGTGAGTATCCGAGGGGGCCCTCCTTGAGCTCCGGTTGTGATGTTATGCTCTTCAGTCCAGGTTCAGCTTCAACTTCAAGTGTGTGTGTGGGGGGGGGGGGACAAAAACCTTTCAGTAATTCTAGCTAAATATTATGGTAGTATAATACAATCTTAGTCTTACTGACCTGGAGACAGATTTAAAGATAACAACTGATGTCTTTCTCTCTGCGTTTCTGGGTCCGTGTTATCTTTTATGCAATACTTCTTCTGTGTCTAGATCAAACTTCAAACCGCCGGAATGAAGCCACTTTCTTGGCTTCGTCGCTGGCCAAAAATAACTCATTGGTAAAGTTTTTGGTGGTCGCCAACATATCAGCAGATGGACCGGGCTCTTCATATCTCCACATTTACACAGCTATCTGCTAAGAGACTCTACTTTAACCAATGGCGGGATTCAAATAATTTAACAACCGGTTTGCCCACGGTCAAGTTGGCTGTCGTGGGAGACGTGGCCCATCCCCATCCTCCAGCTCCACTGTACATGCAGGATGAACTTCCCGCGATGGCCAACCTCACCCTGGGCGAAGCTGTTGTTAAACTACCCCCTCTGCCACTATCAAAATGGATCCTGGGCACTGCGCTGCAATGGAGAAACGGGAAATAGAGTGGTCAGCACAAGAGAAGGAGGAGAAGCAGGGAGAAGAAAGAGGGAAAGCGGCCTTCTCTTTCCCTTGTGTTGGCCACTCCGTTTCCCATTTCTCCATTGCAGCGCAGCACCCAGGATCCACTTGGGTGCTGTGCTGGGTGGGGTGGGGGGGATTTAACAACCAGTTCACCTGAACTGGTGCGAACCGGCTGAATCCCACCATTGATTTTATCATATTGGTTTTACACTTGGGCACTCCAATTCACAACCTATTTGGGTCTCCTTCAAGTAGAATAAGGGAAGTCAGATCGTTCAGCCAAATTCTCCTTTAATGTTATTCTTTGCTCTATGGAAGGTCTCCTTCCTCCATCTTTTATGTTATGCAACTGAACACCAGGAATGACCTTCAGGTGTATGCAGATACTCCTCGCCTTGCGACACAACTTGGGACCAGATTCTTGGTTGCTAAGTGAGGTAGATATTAAGGGAGTCATGCCCGATTTTATAACATTTTTTGCTATGGCTGTTAAGTGAACCTGACTTTCCCCCATTGACTTTGCATGTTGGAAACCAGCTTCAAAAGTGGCATGTTTATTTTTTTAAAAAAAATTATTTATTTGTATCCCACCTTGAAGATCATGTGACTCCAAAATGCTGAAACGCATAAACACATGTTGGTTGCCAAGCGCCAGAATTTTGATCATGTGACTGTAGGGACGCTGCGACTGTCATAAGTGTGAGGACTTATTGTAAATCACTTTCTCTCAGTGCTGTGGTAACTTTGAATAGTTGTTACGGAGTGGTTGTAAGTCAAGGACTACCTATGTTCAGTGAGGAAATGTATAGTCAACTATTTGCAAAGAACAATTGATAATATTCACAAATTACACCGTTCAACGTCGAGGGCTATCAAACATCTTTAAAATGCAATGTATATCAAGTTCATTCTTCCCAAAGTGGATGCAGTTAATGTTATTTGTCAGGGAGAACATGCTAGAAATGATAACTCTCTTCGGATACCTGGAAAGATGATACGGAAAAGGAGGTTTACCTCATTCAGGTGTGCAGGATATAGAAAAATGGATTTAAGATATAAGATATAAAGAGAAATCCTAGTGTGAATTTTAACAATAGCAATAGCACTTAGATTTCTATACCACTTCACAGTGCTTTACAGCCCTCTCTGAGCGGTTTACAGACTCAGCCTATTGCACCCAACAATCTGGGTCCTCATTTTACCAACCTCGGAAAGATGAACAACATTTAAGGGTACTTCTTTCAATGCAATAACATTTTTAAAAAATTAAAAGTGACCACTACCACTCTCTAAGTCGCTCATGACTTGGAAGGTGTGCCTTATCTGATGATCTATCTGATGTTCGCTCAACTGGCAAAGGAGGGGATTGTCACTGCGTTTCTGTATTTACCAACTGAGCTTTTGGAAGGTCACACTCAATGACTTGGAAGGTCACACTTCACAGAACATAGAATAATAGGGATGGAAGGTACCTTGGAGGTCTTCTAGTCCAACTCCCTGGTCAAGCACGAGACCTTATACCATCCCAGACAAATGGCTATCCAATCCCTTCTTAAATTTTTTCCAGTGATGGAGCACCCACAACTCCATCAGGCAATTCCTTCCACAACTTGGGGCACCCACAACCTCCTGAGGCATGATATTCTGCTGATTAATTGTTCTCAGCAGTAGGAAATTTCTCCTTAATTCCAGGTTGGTTCTGTCCTTGATTACTTTCCATCCATTGCTTCTTGTTCTGGAACAAGAACTTTGGAGAAGATGTTGACCCCCCCCCCTTTCTTTGTGGCAGCCCTTCAACTATTGAAAGACCGCTATCATGTCACCTCTAGACTTTCTCTTCATTAGACTAGACATACCCACTTCATCATGTTTAATTAATATCACTTCTCCTGTGAGCCCCTGGTTTAGTTAAATTAATCTGGATTTAGTATGTTGTATGAAAGCAGTGAAGTAGCAGCTTAGGAACAGGTGTGGAGAAGGGGGTGCCTTGAGATATACTATGTTTCCCTAAAAATAAGACCGGGTCTTATATTAATTTTTGCTCCAAAAGACTCATTAGGGTTATTTTCTGGTTAGGACTTATTTTGGGGGAAATACGGTCCTAAATGCATCCATCTGGCTGACAATCTTAACTGGGGCTTATTTTAGGGGTGGGGCTTATATTATGAGCATCCTGAAAAATCATGCTAGGACTTATTTTCCAGTTGGGTCTTATTTTCAGGGAAACAGGATATATATATTTGTGGCTCAGAAGATTAATTCAACTGCCTAACGTGCAGGAAGCCCAAGTTCTAATTCGAGTAATGGTTTGGCTAGCTGATGAGAGCTAAAAATCTTGAAATAGATCTGTACTAGACTCCCTTTATTTCTTTATCAGCAAAAATATAAATTGTGTGTGTGTGTGTGTGTTTTCTTTCCTTTTCATAGGCTTTATGTGTATTTCTCTTTAGCCAGGTTCTTCTTATGTAAACCAAGATTTTTATGCAGCCCTAGTTCAGTGAAATCACAATCCACTAGTTTCTAGGCTTTTTTTTTTCCTGGCAGCCAGCAAACCCTCTGCTGCCCATTGGGAGACTAAGCTAGATCTATTTCGGTCTTATAAGCCCTCATCAGTTAGCCACACCCTCATCCCATGTATCCTCCCTGTAAAGGTACAGTATTTGTTTTCTTTCCTTTTCGTAGGCTTTATGTGTATTTCTCTTTAGCCAGGTTCTTCCTACTAGAAACTAATGGATAGTTTCCGATAGATAGATAGATAGATGATAGATAGATAGATAGATAGATAGATAGATAGATAGATAGAGATAGATAGATAGATAGATAGATAGATAGATAGATAGATAGATAGATAGATATAGAGACACACACACACACACACAAACAACATAAACATACGAATATACATACATATATATGGGTACACACACACACACACATATATATACAGTACATACAGACATATTTCTGTATATTATACAAGTATATATATAATACTCTCTTACTAGAACCTATGATGTTACCTAGTTTGGTAATGAAAACATGCTAGGACTTATTTTCCGGTTGGGTCTTATTTTTGGGGAAACAGGGGAAACAGTTTTCCTATCTGGATCTTCAAGGAGGAAATCAAAGAGAAAACACATTTGTTTGTTTCTTTCCCCTGTCCCTTTCTCCAAAATTCCCCACTAATCAGTTCATAGAAAGAATAAAACAGGGAATTAATGACTGTGTTAATTAGAGCAATACCCGTGGAAACCGTGCTTTGATGGCGCTGATATCATCAATAATTTTAGGAATAATCGCAGTGGTAGCTGCAGTAGCAGCAGCAATTGTGGTAATAATGAGGCAAGATTACAACTTTACAAATTGCAGCTCTGGAGAGCGTCGACCCTAATATTTAGTTTGCGCGTCCAAGATTAATTGGATGTCTAGGAAACTTAGACAAGACCTGGGCCTATTGACTCACCTTCAATTAAACGATCAGGATTATAAACAATGTGCAAGTTGCTTTAGTGCCACCGCATTCCCTTGGCAAGAACTATTGAGTAGCTGGTGACGAGAGCCACAATAGTCAGTGTTCTTGGCAATAATCTGGAATACTGTCTATACACTGATAAGCAGGAGTTGTTATTTGAACAAAGAGGTTTTGGGTCAAAACAGAAATGGTTTACGCTACAGATAACATGTCTAGTTTATACAGTTTAATAGCAGCTGCCAGGATGGTGTCGGACATCTAAAAGGGAAAATAAGTACCTTTTCTGATTCAGATCTATCCTGATTAATAGCAGTTTCTTCTCGGCTCCAGATGGAGCCAGAAACCAAAAGCTTACAGGCTAAAAGCTTGTTGGGAATGATTTTTTTTCAACCAACCTACAGCAGGGAAGGAAACATTTTGATTCTTTCCCTCCCTGGTGCCAATCTTTTTCCCTCTTCCCTTCTGAAACTACCATTTAAAAGATTAAATATTAAAATCAGGACTTGAAACTATACATTTGAGTTTGTCTCTTTAATAATATCTAAACCAAGGGTGTCCAACTTTGGCATCTGTAAGACCTGTGGACTTCAACTTCCAGAATTCACCAGCCAGCACAGTATTAGCTGCATAAACAGAGGGATAGAATCAAGATGACATGAAGCTAATACCACTTTATAAGGCCTTGGTAAGGCCACACTTGGAATAATGCATTCAATTTTGGTTGCCACAATGTAAAAAAGATGTGGAGACTCTAGAAAGAGTGCAGAGAAGAGCAACAAAGATGATTAGGAGACTGGAGGCTAAAACATATGAAGAACAATTGTAGGAACTAGGTATATCTAGTTTAATGAAACGAAAGACTAGGATGACATGATAGCAGTGTTCCAATATCTCAGGGGCTGTGACAAAAAAGAGGAAGTCAAGCTATTCTCCAAAGCACCTGAGGGTAGGACAAGAAGCAATGGATGGAAACTAATCAAGGAGAGAAGCAACTTAGAACTAAGGAGAAATTTCATGATAGTTAGAACAATTAATCAGTGGAACAACTTGCCTCCAGAAGTTGTAAATGCTCCAACACTGGAAGTTTTTAAGAAGATAACCATTTGTCTGAAGTGGTGAAGGGTATCCTGCCTAAGCAGGGGTTGGACTAGAAGATCTCCAAGATCCCTTCCAACTCTGTTATTCTATTCTATTCTATTTATGCAGGATGATCCTTGAAGTATCTGAGTCCAAATGAGAAAAAAAAATTATTAGCTGAGGGAAAGTTCTTTGTTAGATATTTTTTTTCCTGATGCTAATTCTAACCTCTTGTTGATGAAGCCTTTTGAAGCTCTTGTATATGTCTCGTAGCCACCTCTCAAACCAGGTGACTCAAAAAACTGCCACGGATTTGTTCAAACAGGTTTGTTTATGGAAATGGCTGCCGTAAGACATGATGATGGGCATTAGCTCTAAGCGACTACATCAAGTCTATCGGTGGCCGGTAGTCTTGAGAGGAAGATGAAATCTTCAACTATAGGTAGTCCTTGACTTGCAACAATTCATTTACTGACCATTCAAAGTTACAACTGCACTGAAAAAAAGGCGACTTATGACCATATTTCAAACTTACAACCGTGGCAACCTTCCCGTGGTCAGATGATCAAAATTCAGATACTTGGCAATCTGATGACTCATATTAATGATGGTTGCACTGTAATTCCCTTTTGCGACCTTCTGACCTGCGAAGTCATTGGGGGAAGCCAGATTCACTTAACTCTGTTACTAACTTAACACAGTGGCACATTGGTTAGAGTGCAGTACTGCTGGCTGCCTGCAATTTGGCAGTTCAAATCTCACCAGGTTCCAGGTTGACTCAGACTTCCATTCTTCCGAGGTTGGTAAAATGAGGACCCAGATTGTTGGGGGCAATAGGCTGACTGTAAAATGCTTAGAGAGGGCTTAAAGCACTGTAAAGCGGCATATAAGTCTAAGTGCTGTTGCTATTAACAACTGCAGTGATTCACTGTAACAAGAAAGGTTGTAACATGGGGCAAAATTAACTTAGCGACTGTCTCACTTAGCAACAGTAATTTTGGCCTCAATTGTGGTCATAAGGCGAGGACTACCTGTACTGTAACATAGCACTGAATTTTCCTTGTCTGGAGTCACAGTGGGACAAAGTTTATGGATTGCTTGCAGACTCTCTTGTCTCTCTCTAGTAACATTGAGAAGGAGCTTCTGGGCTTAACTGATGCTTGATTGATCCAGCAGGGAATTTCCTGGGTTCTCAGTTCTGATTTGCGCTTTTAATGGCCGGTCTTATCATTCACAGAGAGATACACTAATACACAAATCACAGTCCCTTTGCTGGGGGAACCAGAGACTGGAGCAGGCATGCTAATTGTAATCAGAAGCAGGCCATATAATTACTTTCTCTTCTCTTCAATTTCAGAATCCATGTGGTGTACAAGTTACAATGTCAGGCTTCTTCCTAGCCCACCTAATTTCAAATCCCCAGTTACTTACGAGCCTCATCAAGCCACCTTGGGCTGGTCATAATTTCTGGCCTAACCTGCCTCATGCGGTGATAGTGATACCACAAAAGGAAAAATTTCTGTGGAAGGAAGGCACCTGATAAATCAAATGTAGACTACGATTTTAAATACACTCTGAACATTTTTCTTTAAAATTTGATTTATATGCCGCCCTTCTCCGGAGACTCAGGGCGGCTTACAGTGCATTAAGCAATAGCCTTTATACTTTTGTATATTTTATACAAAGTCAGCTTATTGCCCCCACAAACTGGGTCCTCAATTGACCTACCTTAGAAAGAATGGAAGGCTGAGTCAACCTTGAGCCTGGTGAGATTTGAACTTACAGTCCTTGCAGACAGCTGGTGTTTAATTACAATGCTTTAGTCTGCTGAGCTATCCAGGCTCCTCTTTTTAATCCCATAAGGGAGAATATTTATAGCTCAGAGTTGAATTGTGGGGTCCTTGGTCCTCTCTGAGCTTGGATGTTTTCTTGAAGACATTTCTTGACCCAACTAGGAAATACCATCAGTGCAAGAAGGTTTGCTGTCTTTTTATAGTGGCTTGCCTTGTCAATATTGGTGGCAGTGTTCCTGGTTCCTTGTTTAGGCTGTTGTTTAGTGAATAGGTAGTTTCTTGATTCGAGGTATGGTTTACTGCCTGGTCTTCATCCTACCTGTGCCTTTTCTGCATTCTGCTGGGCAAAACTGGTTGGGTTTATTATTTATTTATTAAAGATTTAGAACTGACCCAATTTCTATAGAGATTGGGCATTTGGGTTTCTCATATTGGCCAACTGATGTTTACGAGATGCCAAGTCCATGGGTTTAAATGAAAGTTGGTTCAAAATGATCAGTTGAAAAAAAAATAATGTATGATCTAAGCTGGGGAAGATATGGTCCTGTATTGCAGTCTGTCCTCGACTTATGACAGCTTGGTTAGTGACTGTTCAAAGTTACAACGGCACTGAAAACAGCGACATGATCATTTTTCACACTTATGATCATTGCAGCATCCCTGTGATCACATGATCAAAATTCAGACACTTAGCAACTGGCTCATATTTATGACGGTTGCAGTGTCCCGGGGTCATGTGATCCTCGTTTGCGACCTTCTGGCAAGCAAAGTCAAGCCAGATTCACTTAGCAACCATGTTACTGACTTAACAACTGCAGTGATTCGGTTGACAACTGCAGCAAGAAGTAAAATGGGGCAAAACGACAAAAATTTCAGGCTCAATTGTGGTCATAAATCAAGGACTACCTGCATTGTACTCTAAGCATAATCTTCAGTAGAAGTTTGCCTACTGAAGATTATGGCTACAATAGGAAGGAAGGACTGAAATCCAAGCAGATCCCAATAAAAGTATATTTCCCTTCTCTTCTGCACAGTGAAAGTGTATCTGAGAGTCTGGATTTCTTTCTCCGTGTCTATATGTTATTTTCCCCCGAAGCTCCTTTGTGAAGTTTCCAAGCGATGGCTTTTTCTGCCCCTCGCTGAGTATGTGAATAGACTTATTGCTGCCACTTTCATAACACTGAAAATGGAGGTCTGTCACCCAGGAACAAAGAAAAATGATCCTGAAAATATTCTAACCGTAAAATGGCAGAGTTGTGTTTTAAAGGTACAGTTTGTGAGAGACGCAACTGTCCGTGTTTTTTAGGTATAACTGGCTCCCATCTTTGAGAGAGAGAGAGAGAGAGAGAGAGAGAGATAAATAGATGATAGAATGGAACGGAACAGAACAGAACAGAACAGAACAGAACAGAATAGAAATTTTTATTGGCCAAGTGTGGTTGGACATACACAAGGAATTTGTCTTTGTGCATATGCTCTCAGTGTACATAAAAGAAAATATATGTTCATCAAGAATCATAAGGTACAACACTTAATGATAGTTATAGGGTATAAATAAGCAATCAGGAAATAATATAAATCGTTATGATAGAAGCAACAAAGTTACAGTCATAAGTGGGAGGAGATGGGTGATGGGAATGATAAGATTAATAGTAGTGCAGATTCAGTAAATAGTTTGACAGTGTTGAGGGAATTATTTGTTTAGAAGAGTGATTGCGTTCAGGAAAAAGCTGTTCTTGTGTCTAGTTGTCTGGTGATACATGATAGATAGATGATAGGTAGGTAGGCAGGTAGGCAGGCAGGCAGGCAGAGAGACCATGTCAAATGAATAGGTCACAAAGATTATGCTTTTTAATAAAATGCATTAATCGGGAAAGATGCTGCCAGTCACCTTTTGATTCTCTACTTATCAAAGTGACCAAACAGGATACCAGATTAGATAAAACACAGGAGATTTTTTTTAAAAAAAATGAGACAGGTGCTATTATCAATCTCCACAAAGTTATCTATTCTGTCCTGTTCACTTGGAAATCGGTCAACTCATGAAAATTCAGGGCTGTGTCCCTGATTCAATCTCCTTTGGTTGGTCTCAGTTTTCTATCAATGGAGGCTTCCCGTCTATTCCAGATTTATAACTGTAAAAAAAAGATGAAAAACATATGTTGCATGTAGTCCTTGACTTACAACCATTCATTTAGTGGCCAGTTACAACGGCACTGAAAAACGTGACTTATGACCCCTTTTCACATTTACTACTGTTGCAGCATCCCGATCAAAATTTGGACACTTGGGAAGTCATTCATATTTATGATGGTTGCAATGTCCTGGGGTCATGTGATTCCCTTTAGTGACCTCCTGACGAGCAAAATCAGTGTGGAAGCCAGATTCACTTAACAATTGTGTTACTAATTTAACAGTTGCAGTGATTCAGTTAACAACTGGGGCAAGAAGGTCGTAAAATGGGGCAAAACTCACTTAACAGCTGTCTTGCTTAGAAATGGAAATGTTGGACTTGATTGGTTGTAAATTGAGGATTACCTATATAGCAATCTTTAGTAATCATTCAGGTGAACAAGGTTCCAAATGCTATGAGAGATCAGAAGTAACTGCAAATCTTTTATTTCCGATTTTCTCCCCAGGTATAAATTTTGACCATTAGAAGATTATTTCCATCATCTCCCCTATCTTTTTAGCCATGTCTATCCTAGTTTTCCTACAGATTTGTGTGCTTATTTATGAATTCCATTGAACACCAGTTGGAAGATTAATTCTACCAACACACAAGAAATAAATTCTTCACTTGTGTTAGTGATATTTTTCACCTTGATATAATTGAAGGATTTGGTTTGGAGGTACTGCAAAAGGATGGGTCCACAACTAGCTAGGTAACCACATTCAGAGAGTCGGCATTATTGGCTGTAGACATTGAGTTGGAAGGTATATCTACTATGTCCTGTAGATTGGTCTTAGGGCCAGAATTATTCCACCTTTATATTAGAAAGCAAGATAATGGGATAAATGGGCTACTTATCAAATTTGGTGGTGACAAATTCATATTGAGGCAATGTTTTGTGTGTGGGGGGGTGGAAATGAGATTGCAGTTCAGTCTGAACAAATTGGGAGTCTGGGCTAAGAGAAAGAAGATATCCTTCAGCCAGGAGAAACGTAAGGTATGATATTTAGGCAGGAAATATGTAGACCAGGGGTGTCAAACTCTCGTCGTCACGAGACATATCGCAACTTGCCCCCCCCCTTTGATAAACCAGAGATGGGCGTGGCCAGTGTGTGACACATCTGGCCCATGGGCCACAGGTTTCACACACCCTGATGTAGACACAGATGCAAAGTGTGGGGATTCATGGTTTGGAAGTACTATCTATGAGAAAGTTTGGGGCATGGGTGTTGTGACCGAGGCCCACATAGTGATTACCAAACACAATCCAATCCTGAACAAATTTATTTTATTAAAACAGCTGAGGATTAATTCATTCTCAGCTTAGTCCAAAACAAATTCTTCATAACCAGTCCGTCGGCCTTATCACCAACCTTTGATGTCTTCGGCAAATTGCCAGAGGCTTTTCTTGGCAAAAACCCCACAAAGTTCAAGAGATGCTGACAAGAAGCACTGGAATCAACGTTGCTTTTCTACAAAGAACCCAACGGCTCATTGCTGCTCTTTTAAGCCTTATGGGAGTGGCCAATCATCTTCTGGCCTTACTCCTGAGTCGTCCTTTTTGCTTCAGTTGCTCTTGCTTTCTGGCAGCTCTTCGCGTGCGTGCACTAGGAACAGGCTCCTCCTGTTCCTCTGCCTCTCTGCTATCCACCTCTGGAGGCTCCAGTGTCTGTGCATCGCTTCCAGATGGCCCTGGCCCCATTTCTGCCTCCAACGCAGAGCCCTCATCCGGGCCTTCCCTTGACTCCAGGACTGGCCCGCTGTCCTTCCCAGCCTCCTCACTGTCCGAGTCCGCTGCCAGGTCCGCAGGCTGCTGGCAGACCACAACAATGGGCTGTAAAGGAGAAGAGCAGACTGAGCTGAGGGGTGGAGTTAAGTGCATCATCAGCCTAGAGTCATTAGATTCCCACAAACAATCTAAGTCCAACCCTTCTTGTTCTCGCTTTGGCAGACATGATGGCTGGATGACCTTGGTCATTGTCTTTCTTTCACCGGGTGGTGGTTGTGGGGAGAATAGGATGTAGCAGTAGCACTTAGACTTATATACTGCCCCCCAGCATTCTGAGCAGTTTACAGTGTCAACATATTGCCCCTAACCTAGCCTGTGTAGCGTAGGGGGCTAATGCCTCCTACTAAAGGCAGCAATTAACACCAGCTGCCTGTAATTTCTGTGAGTTCAATCCTAGCCAGGCTCAAGGTCGACTCAGCCTTCCATCCTTTCTAAGGTGGGTAAATTGAGGACCCAGTTTGTGGGGGCAATACGATGACTTTGTATAAATATACAAAAGTATGAAGGCTATTGCTTAACACATTGTAAGCCGCCCTGAGTCTCCGGAGAAGGGCGGCATATAAATCAAATAAAAATAAATAAATAAATAAATAAATAAATAAAAATAACAACCTGGGTCCTCATTTTACTGACCTCAGAAGGCTGAGTAAACCTTCAACCAGTGGTGGTATTCAGCTGGTTCAGATTGGTTCAGACGAACCGGCCATGTTTTCTAAGCCACGTGCATGCATGCAAGCCACACATGCGAGGGGGCTCAAACTGTGACAACGTTTAAAACATTTTCGGTGCACAGCGAACTGGTGGTAAAATTATGTGAAATCCGCCTCTGCCTTCAACCCCATCAGGATCGAACTCCAGGCTGTGGGCAGAGTTTGCCTATAATACTGCACTTTAACCACTGTGCCACCAGCGTATCAAGTACAGTATATGTACATCACCTTGAGTTAACCGCAAATAAAGATGAAATAAATACCTTTGCGCAGCATGGTAAACTAAGCCACCGAAATGTAGAACTTAAAAATGTTAGCAGGTTGCATGAATGTTTTTTCGGCATCTTTTAACTACTTCTAGCTGAACATGTTATTTGAACCTAGCCATTCTGTATTTCCACCTTTCCATGATATCGGCTGCCTCCAGTATAGAAGAGAGAGGGGCATGGAAAAAAGCAATTGTCATAGAAACTAGAAATCTACCCAATTTAAAGAAAGGGGAACGAAATTTGCAGGTTGTTGGTGTTAGTCATGCAGTTGTGAGAAATGTCCTTTTTTACTGAGGAACAAACTCCAATTGGCAGAGAAGAGAAATCTTGGAACAAGTTAAAGAATGGGACACATTTGACTTAAAGAAACTAACTTCTAAACAAATGCCTTTCCCTTTCTTATTATACAAATGAACGCAGCCCTAATTATTATTATTTTTTTCATTTTCCATCTTTTTACTACATGTAAGGTGGGGATGAACCCAAACAAAAAGAGTGAAACAGGCGGGAAGCTGTAGCTGTAGCATGATTTACCTCATGAAAATTATGAATGCATGGATGCTTGTTATATCCCCCAATTTTTAAAAAATGTTAATTTATTTATTTATTCAGAAAATGTATATGGTGGCCCAACTCTTAGTGATTCTGCACAGCTTACAGAAATAAAACCCCAAGACAAAACCTAATAAATGCCCATTCCTCTGGTCACAACAATCAAGCCAACCACTTGATGGGCTCCATATCACCCTGAGGTCTTTAGGTCAAAATGGGGGGCAATATTTTCTTCAGGGAAGTTGTTCCACAGGGACGGAGCCACCACAGAGAAGGCCTTTCTCCATGGTCCTATTAGATCAGGGGGCTCCAACCTTGACAACTTTTAAAACTTATGGACTTCAACTCCCAGAATCCCCCATCCTGCATGGCTGGCTGAGGAATTCTAGGAGATGAAGTCCACAAGTCTTACAGTTGCCAAGGGTTGGAGATCCCAGCACTAGATGATGTCTTGTACATGTTCATAGCTGGGCAAAGCTATAGGTCCGTGATGGCGACTCTATGGCACGCATGCCCAAAGTGGCATGTGGAGCCATGTTGTCTGGCACGCACAGTGTTGCCCATTCCTCTTCTGGGTTTCTGGCGCGCATGTGTGCGCGATGTTCAACTGGCCTTTTTTGCATGCGGCAGGCTAGAAACTAAAAGAGTTGGTCTTCCATTTTCCTGTGTGAGCATGTGTGCCGGCCAGCTGATCATCGCATGCGCATGCTCACCAGAAACCTGGAAGAGTAGCTGGCTGAAACCGGAAGTTCAGTAGCTGAAACCGGAAGTTCATATTCTGCCCAGACGCACGCGTGCTCCCTTTTCGGCACGGTGCTGAAAAGGTTCGCCATCACTGCTATAGATTAAAATCAACAGCATTTCCTGAAACGATCCTGTCCACCTTGCTAAGAAGGAAAGTTGTACTTGAAGATGTTCTAAATTATTTCCTAAACAATCAAAAGGAAATCCCGAGTCAATACAAATAGTCCTCAACTTACAACTACAAGTGGGCCCAAGATTTCTGTCGCTAAGCGAGATGGTTGCTAAGCGAGTTTTGCCCCATTTTACGACCTTCCTTGCTACACTTGTTAAGTGAATCACTGCAGTTGTTCAGCTAGTAACACATTGTAAAGTGAATCTGGCTTTCCCCATTGATTTTGCTTGTCAGATCGCAAAAGAGGATCCTATGACCAGGACACACTCCAACCGTCATAAATATGAACCGGTTGCCAAGAGTTTTGATCATGTGACCAGGGAGAGGCTGCAACAGTCATAAGTGTGAAAAACGATCATAAGTCACTTTTTTTCAGTGATTTAGTGATTTGAACAATCACTAAATGAACAAGGACTACCTGTAGTTGATAAGGCCTATTGTAGGGGGTGACAGTTCCCCATTGGAGACAGGTGAGGTAGCATCTCTTCCATCCCGTGGGGTCCCCATTTTGTCACTCATAACCCTTGTATCTGTGATGTTTCCATATAGAAACCTACCCGTGAGCTGAATTTTGAGAGGAACGTATCGTTCCTAGAATAAGGAAAAATTGCTACCGTTTCAGGTGATTTTCCCCGAAAGGATTCCCTGGAGATTAAAAAGGCTTGTCATGATAAATATCATACCACTACATAAGATCAATTTTAGAGGTTGTGAGGAAAGGGGGGGGGGGAATGGGGATTAGCCACAGAAAAGGAACGATGAGTAAACATTGAGAAGCCCCAGAAAAAAGCAACACAGAGGCAGTGGCAAAGCAATATTGTGTGGTGAGAAATGTGGAGGGTCAGATGTAAGACAAAATCACAAGCACAAGCACAAAGGAATTTTATATTCAAATATTTAAGCATTCTTGAAAGGCTGCTTGGAGCCGAAATTCCTTTTTTTCTGCTCCCCATGTAGAAATGACTTTAACACTCAGCTAGATGCTAATGCGAAGTGACTCAAGCTATTCCTCGCAAGCATAGCTAAATTGCTGTTATTTGTTAAGCGCATTGCATTCAGCGGTGGATGGAGCAGTTGGTTGTGTTCAAAAAGCATCTGTAGTTCTCCCCTCTCTCTCTTTCTCTCTCTGTTCCCGTTGATTTTTATTATATTTTTTTTTAATCCTCCAAAGCGGAGACCAGTCTACCTATCTGTCCTTTGCTTTGTCCCGTCTTCCTCCCTCCCTCCTTCCCTCCCTCCCCCTCCTCCTCCTCCTCCTCCTCCCTCATGCTACTTGGGAATTGTCAAGTGACAACTGGCCAAATCTTTTTGGACAGGGAGCCTTCATCCTGAGTTCTCCGTGCTGGCAAAAAAAAAAAAAAAAAAAGGGACCTTGTGCCTGGGAACAGGGGAGCCCATTAAAAGGGCTTTGATGCTATGAAAATTCATCTTCGTGAGGCAGGCCAGGCCCCTAAGCAGCCTGCTGTTTAGCTGTGGTTACAGATCAGTCATTCACTTTGCAGGGCAATAATTGTGCTGACGGCTTGTATAGCAGGGGAAGTACATAAAATAATCCAGGGCCCTCCGCTGTGGCACGGCGAGTTAATCTTCTTTAATACAGATCAGCTGTTGTTCTAACACATGACTTTGTGTTGGCCCCAGTGACTTGGTTTTCAGCCTTTTTGATTAAGTAACAGGAGCTACGGCCCTCATCTGTGTTCACTTTAGCCTCTCGTTCTTTGATTGGCAAGGCCCCAGCGCCTCTGCGCCTTCCTTCCATTCCTTCCCCTCCACGGGGAGACGGCTAGCGAGTTCTCTTTTCTGGCAGGAGAGGAGAAAATCTGAGAGGCAGCTTCCCCCCCCTCTCCTAACAAAAATGCTAAGGGAGCTGGATGGGATCAGATAATAGAATAGAATAGAATAGAATAGAATAGAATAGAATAGAATAGAATAGAATAGAATAGAATAGAATAGAATAGAATAGAATAGAAGAGTTGGGACCTTGGAGGTCTTCTAGTCCAACCCCCTGCTTAGGCAGAAAACCCTACACAAGACAAATGGTTATCCAACATCTTCTTAAAAAACTTCCAGTGCTGGAGCATTCACAACTTCTGGAGGCAAGTCATTCCATTGATTAATTGTTCTAACTTTCAGGAAATTTCTCCTTAGTTCTAAGTTGCTTCGCTCCTTGATTAGTTTCCACCCACTGCTTCTAGAATAGAATATGGATAGGGTAGAGTAGGGTAGGGTAGGGTAGGGTAGGGAAGGAAAGGAAAGGAAAGGAAAGGAAAGGAAGGAAAGGAAAGGAAAGGAAAGGAAAGGAAAGGAAAGGAAAGGAAAGGAAAGGAAAGGAAAGGAAAGGAAGAGAGGAGAGGAGAGGAGAGGAGAGGAGAGGAGAGGAGAGGAGAGGAGAGGAGAGGAGAGCTTTATTGATCAGGTGTGATTAGATACACAAGGAATTTGTTTCCAGTGTATAAGCTCTACATGCAAAACAACAAAGTAATCATAATCATGTATCAAAGTAATAATAATCAGAATAATGATACCAATAAGACAATGTAGTGGAACAAATGAGAAGGATAAAAGTAATACAGCCATATTACATGGGTAAATATACTTAGATGTAAGATGGTATTGAGGGAATCAGGTGTTCAGCTAATATAGAGATTCTCAATTATCCAGGTCATAGTTGTCCCAAAGGTGTTTTTCAAAAGACAACAGGACTTCCTTGGTTTTTCTCCTTGAAAATGTTTTGCTTCTCATCCAGAATTTGAGAAGAGCTTCTTGGGTGAGAAGCTAAATGTTTTCAAGGAAATAAAAACCAAAAAAGTCCAATTGTCTTTTGAAAAGCATCTTTGGGACATCTGAATACTTTATTTGGCCAAGTGTAATTAGATACACAAGGAATTTGTCTCTGGGACAGAAACACTCAGTGTGCTCTCAAAGCAACAGCGAGAATAATAATTCTTGCTTTGTGATCTACCACAGGCAGTCCTCGATTTACAACTACAGTTGCTAAGCAAGGCGGTTGTTAAGTATGTCACACCCCATTTTGCAACCTTTTTGCCATGGTTGTTAAGTGAATCAGTTTGTTTAAGCAAATCACGTGGTTGCTTGTCAGCAGGTTGTAAGTGGCGATCACATGAACCTTGGGACAACTGAACTGTCATAAATACATGCCAGTTGCTAAGTGTCAGTATTTTGATCACATGACCATGGAGATGTGGTAACAGTCGTAAGTATGAGAACCAATCGTTTTTTCCAGTGCTGTTGTAATTTGGAACAGTCACTAAATGAATGATTGTAAATTGAGGACTACCTGTACTGTACTACCTGTAAGAAACATCCAAGAATTCTGGAGTTAAGATCTGCAAAGCATGTCAAGAACGAGCAGGAGACTTGTACATTTAGTTGGATGCATAAATGGACGATCCAGTGGAGATGTGGAGCCTTTGTTTGACACTATAAAGAGCTCCAAAAGACCATTTTCATGCCATTTCCCTTAAAAATGCTCATTTCTGGCCTCAATGCAAAGTCCTGAGGAGAAGGCAGGCAAAAAAACCTCAGGGGAATATCTTGGTCTTCAGCCTTGGTTCCTCTCAGAAAACAATGGCCCAGTTGGCTCCATGAATTAGGGTAGAAGAAAGAAAAAAAGAATGTCATGAGGAGATACGGTTCCCAAAAGGTGACTCTTGGTGCCTGCAAAAAAGAAGGCATCCCTCTCCATCCATATCTCATGGTCAGTTTTGAGTCACAGAGGACCTCCCAGATCGTAGAAGCTTGTGAGATGATCTAGTGGTTCAGGCTACCACAAAAAGAATAGTACTAAACAGTAGATTTCCCAGTTGTAATGTATGGCTGTGAGATGGAGCATAAAGAATGTTGAGCACCGAAGAACTGATGCTTTCAACTTGTGGTATTGGGGAAGACTGTTGAGAGTTCCTTTGACTTCAAGGAGATCAAATCAGTCAATCCTGAAGGAATTCAACCAGAGGTGGGTTTCAGCAGGTTCTGACCAGTTCTGGAGAACAAGTAGCAGAAATTTTGAGTGGTTTGGAGAACCGGTAGTAAAAATTCTGACTGCCCTCGCCCCCATCTATTCTCTGCCTCCCAAGTCCCAGCTGATTGGGAGGGAATGGAGATTTTACAGTAACCTTCCCATGCCACGCCCACCAAGACACACCACAGAACCGGTAGTAAAAAAAATTTGAAACCCACCACTGAATTCAACCTGACTGTTCTTTGGAAGGACAGATCCTGAAGCTGAAGCTAAAGTACTTTGGTCATCAAAGGAGAAGAGAAGACTCCTTGGAAAAAACCATGATATTGGGAAACATTGAAGGCAAAAGGAGAAGGGCAGAGGGTGTCATCGATACAATGAACGTGAATTTGGGCAAACTCCGGGAGATAGTGCAGGACAGGAGGGCCTTGCTTGCTTGGCGTCATGAACAGTTGGACACAACTTAGTGACTTAAAACAAGCAGAACAGCAGAAGGGATGAAAATGAAAGTCTCCTAAAGCCCCAGAGAAGATTCTAAAGTCTTCATATGTCTTCTGAAGACATATTTAACTCAATGTAGGCAAGGGACAGGTTGAAGATCTACCCAGTTTGGTAAACAAGCCCCACACAAGGGTCAGCACAGCACCAGAGGGCTTCTAGCAACTTCAAACCAGTGCCTTACTTCTGGCTCTGTTGGAATCAACCATAGTGGTGCCATTTTTATCTTATGCTAAAAAAAAATATGGTGAGGTCATCTGGTAACAATTGTGGAGTGGTACAGTGGCCTAGAGGGGGAGCTCTCCCCTCACAGTCAGGAGGCTGTGAGTTCGATCCAAGGTAGAGACAGATATTTCTCTCTCTGGGCACACTGTTGTGATCTAGGCTTCCTGAGTCATTAAAACACACAAGTAGTCCCAAAAACCTCTTTTATTGTAACAGCTGTGAATTATGTTCATTCACATCTGAACCCCAATTAGTTGGAAAAAGTCCTTCGGGAGGAGTCCTTCAGGATAATCACCATCCTTTATCTCCCTTGACACACTGCCAAAGACCTACTTGGCAAAGCCACACGGAGTCCAGACTCAAACAGAGATGCCTACTGGGAACAGAATTAACAACGTTGCTTTCCTGCAAAGGGCTCACGTGCCTTTGCTCCTCTTTTAAGCCTTATGGGAGGGACCAGTCATCCCCTGGCCCTACTCCCGAGTCGTCCCTTCAGCTTTAACTGTTCTTGCCTTCTGGCAGCTCTGCGCATGCGCGCACTAGGAACAGGCTCCTCCTTTTCCTCTGCCTCTCTGATGTCCGACTATGTGTTTTCCGATGGTCTTAGGCGACCCCTGTGAAGGGTCGTTCGACCCCCAAATGGGTCACGACCCACAGGTTGAGAAGCACTGCTCCGGAGTCTGTGCATCACTCCCAGATAGCCCTGGCTCCATCTCTGCCTCCAACACAGAGCCCTGGTTCAAGCTTTCCCCAGACTCCAGGACTGGCCCATATTCCTCCCCAGTCTCCTCACTGTCCGACTCCGCTGCCAGCTCCACAGGCTACTGGCAAACCACAACACAAACTGAGAATATATCTGATGAACAAAACACCGTGTTGGCGACAGGAAGGGCATCTGGCCATGAAAACACTCTGCTAGCTCCATTCAGTTGCCCAGACTCCACCCCGCAAGGAATTATAGGGTCGTTAAAAGATGATGATGATCTGGTAAGAAATTGTGCGATCAGCCCTAAAACATCAATCCGTTGCCAAAAAATGAAATGGAGAATTATGCTTAGCTTTATTTAACTGATTCCTTGTGATCATTTGCTGGAGAAAGGGAAGTCTTGTCATTTTATATACACATGCATAATTAATAGCGTTTGGACTGAAATGTATTTTAATTGAGAAAGCATAAAACATTAAAAATATATCTCTACTTTTCTTGGAAGAGTTTCAGCCCAAGCGAGAAACATGTGATGGACTTGTGTTTTTCTGGTTTCTTGGTAACCTGGGGACACAGTTGTAATCATAATTGTCACCTCCGATTAATTATAATTTGATACTTGCTGTATCTAAACAAAAATAACTTTTATTAAAAAAAATCAGTCTGCCTCCAATAGTGCACGTTAACACCCAGAGGAAATACAGCTTGGGCTTGTTACAAATATGTTGCTTCACCCTTTTTAAAGCTGCAAATATCTACTTTTCCATAATGCCTGATGAAGACGACTCTACAGATCAAGCAGTTTGCATGCTTAAAAATGGTTTTTTTTAAAAAAAAAAATCCACATTAGGAAACTGCACTCTGTGTCTTTCCTTTTTTACTTCAGTGTGTGTAGCTTTACTAATTGGGGGCGGGAGGTGGGGAGGTTCCCTAAGGCTGCGCTTCCTAACAGGTAAAATCAGATTAGGCATCAGATAGAATATTCATAGATTATTTCATTATTTAATAGAGGCTCCTTTTACTTTAATTTCTTTTTTCAGCCATTCTTCAGGTCACCAATATGGACTAGTAGCTAGAATAGACAAATAAAGGCACAGCTAGGATTTTTGCACTGCTAAATTCTGAATTCTGTTTATTCTTTCTGATGGTTGCACGGAACCATGCTGGATTTTTGAATCAGTATAGGTAGTCCTGGATTTACAACAGTTTGTTTAGTCGCTGTTCAAAATTACAATGGCATTGAAAAAAGTGACTTACGACCAGGGATGGGATTCAGAAATTTTAGCAACCGGTTCTCTGCCCGGTTGCTGGGGGGGCGTGGCCTACTCAGCCTCCTGCACCATGGGGGAGCATTTTCGCCCTCCCCAGACTGAAGGCTTTTCTTGAGCCTCCAGGAGGACAAAAACTGTCTTCCCTGGGCTCCGGAGGATGGAAATAGGCCCGTTTTTGGACTTCCCCAGGCTCTGGAGCCTTTCCTCGAGCCTCCAGGAGCGGGAAAATAGCCTCGCCTGGGGTCCGGATGCTCTCCAGAGGCCGGAAAGGATTCAGTTCAGTGAACCAGATTAAAATTAACATCCGGTTTGCCCGAATGGGTCCGAACTGGCTGAATCCCACCCCTGCTTATGACAGTTTTTCACACTGGGTTATAAGTGACAAAATGGGAACCACACGGGGTGGAAGAGATGCTACCTCACCTGAGTCCATGAGGAATTGTCACCCTCTCCAATGGGCCTCATCAACTACAGGAAGTCCTCGCTCGTTTAGCGATCGTTCGAAGTTACACCAGCGCTGAAAAAAATGACTTATGATCGTTTTTCACACTTATGACCTCCATGGTCACGTGATCTAAATTCAGCTGTCTGGCAACTGGCTCATATTTATGACGGTTCCAGTATCCCGGGATCCCTTTTTGCGACCTTCTAACAAGCAAAGTCAGTGGGGAAGCCAGATTCATTTAACAACCACGTTACTAACTAAACAACTGCATTGAGTTGCTGTGGCATGGAAGGTCGTAAAAAAACTGATTTAACAAATGTCTCGCTTAGCAACAGAAATTTTGGGCTCAATTGTGGTCAAAAGTCAAGGGTTACCTGTATCTTTCCTTTCGGGAATAGAAGCAGATAAAAATATTCCAGATATTCAAAATATGCTTCTATAAATTCTAAATACTGTCCAAAAAGAAATATGATTGAACTATTTGCCTGTACATATGTATATTCATAGGCTGAGATGACACAGCAATGCTTTAACCATGGTTTATTGTATAAACTCAGTTGACTAGGTTTATACGTTGTGTTGCCTCAAACCATGATTTCTAAAGCATTCACAGACTTCCAAGTTAAAAACCAAAGAAACTACATTATGAATCCAACCAGAATGTCCAGTTTAGCAAGGTAGAGATAATGTTTATTATTTTTTTTGTCTCAGAAGGAGTTCATTATTTAAGTTTTTATTCCTCTCCTCCATAATATGTGGGATTGTAGGCCGGTATATTTCCATCTCTCCATTAACAGCAACTGGTGAAGTGGAATTAAGTTGTGACAACTTTGCAGGAAGTGATCTTGAATCTTATTAACAAAACATTCTGCTTTTCACAATCAGTCAAAATGGTATTTCTTCCTTCATAGAAGAGATGCACAGAAGTAGAGACCCTCCCTCATTTACCTATTTCAAATTTGTTCTCCTCTTCTTCTTTTTTAATGTGCTTTGCTATTTTCTTAAAAATATCCCTTTTGTAAAATGAATTGTGCCTGTACTTGATAGTGGAAAGTTGAGAATAAAAATCACATTATTGCTAGCACTCTCTTGCGAGAGTTGCATTGGCTGCTGATTTGATTCCAGGTGCAATTCAGAGTGCTCGTTGTTACTTTTAAAGGACGATATGACTTGAAGGTAAAGGTAAAGGTTCCCCTCTCATATATGTGCTAGTTGTTCCTGACTCTAGGGAGCGGTGCTCATCTCCATTTCAAACCTGAAGAGCCAGCACTGTCCGAAGACGTCTCCATGGTCATGTGGCCAACATGACTAAACGCCATAGAATAGAATAGAATAGAATAGAATAGAATAGAATAGAATAGAATAGAATAGAATAGAACAACAGAACAGAACAGAACAGAACAGAATTCTTCATTGGCCAAGTGTGATTGGACACACAAGGAATTTGTCTTGGTGCATATGCTCTCAGTGTACATAGAAGAAAAGATACATTCATCAAGAATCATAAGATACAACACTTAATGATAGTAATAGGGTACAAATAAGCAATCAAATCGTATTAGGAAACAGTCAATATAAATTGTAAGGATACAAGCAACAAAGACGCACAGAACGCTGTTACCTTCCCACCAAAGGTGGTCCCTATTTTTCTACTTGCACTTTTTACGTCCTTTCGAACTGCTAGGTTGGCAGTTTCTGGGACAAGTAACAGGAGCTCACCCCGTTACATGGCGCTAAGGATTCGAACCGCTGAGCTGTCTTAGCCACTGAGCCACCACATCCCTATTTACATGACTTAGGACAAAGTTATTTGAAGGAAAATGTTTTCTCAGTTACATCTACCTGATCCACCAGCATGGGGAGGCAGCAAATGTTACAGCTCTGCTCTCTTAAGGAGGTCCATCTAGTGGAACCAAGAAGAGGGCCTTCTCCATGGTGGTTTCCTCTCTGTGGAACATCACCCCTTCAGAAGTAACACTGCCCCCCAATCTTTCAAAAGGCCCTGAAGAAATGGTTCTGCTAACAGGCCTGGCCACCCCAGAGTGACATGCCAAAACACTGTTATTAATTTTCTTAATAATATATATTCCAATATTGTAAAGAAAATCAGGTCTTATCCCTGGGAGTTTCAGGGGAATAAAATCCAGATTGCCTTTGTTGGAAGAAATATCCATCTGGTTCAGTTCCAAGCCAGGAGAAAGACACTGGAAACATGGAGGCTGATTGGAAAGAGGGTTTAATGGTAAACAGAACCACAAAGCACATTGTCCTGGTGCAGCTGACCACAGGGAGTTGAGAGTGGGGGGCGGTTTATACCTTCTCTTGGGCTTTGAACATGAGCTTCCTGTTCCTGTGCAAGAACATGTATTCTATTGGTTGTTGTCAGACTCCCATGGCGCCATGTGGGGTCATGTTTGTCTGAGCTCCCAGGTTTGGTTGAAGCTTGGAGGGTGATGATGTAATGAAGAGATTTGTGTTCTGAAAGGGTGTTGGGCAATTCCTATTGTGTCTTAATGGCTTTGTCCTGGTTTGGATCTTAAGTGAGGGTTAATCCCATCACCCTGAAGCTGAAGGTCTTTTGTTTTGTAGATAGGATGGCCCAGTCTTTCTTAATGGGCACCAAATATCTGCTGGGGATAGGGAGCTGCTTTCTGCCTTTAAAAGCATGTTTCTCCTTTAGGGAAATACAATATTCTGCCTTTTTAAATATTTCCCAAAATATTTCATTCTTCTAGGAGGGGTGACTTCCCTCACCTCCTTGCTTCCTCAGCAACCCTCCTCTTTTCCTTTCCCTTTAAATAGTGTGCTGGGTTTATAATGACAGTGAGCGATGCTGACTTAATGTAGATGTTTAATAATGTAAAAAAAAAAGGATTTCAATTCTTGAGATAGTTGCAAATGCCGGGTGGCAGTCCTGTGATAATTTCGCATCTATCATGTTTTGATGCCTCTCCAGCTGCCTGATGGATGGGGATGAGCAGTGCTAACTGTGTAATTTCCCAGAGCACGGGGAATTCAGCCTTGGGAAACAAGCTGAGAGCCCTGGTTTTACAAGAATTTCTGATCTCCAAAGCCTATTGGTCCAGGATATTTTAAAACTCAAATCCCTTCCTAAGATTGCCAGAGGTGGAATACAATATCCCTGGCAAAAGAAAGTGTTAAATTGCTGAATGGATGCTGGTTGCACAATATTTTTCTTGCATGGAACTTACATTTTCTTTAGAGCATTTGCATTCAAGCATTAGATTTGTGCCAAGCAGATGAATTTGCCCTTCCTTCCTTCCTTCCTTCCTTCCTTCCTTCCTTCCTTCCTTCCTTCCTTCCTTCCTTCCTTCCTTCCTTCTTTCTTTCTTTCTTTCTTTCTTTCTTTCTTTCTTTCTTTCTTTCTTTCTCTTTTTCTTTCTTTCTCTCTCTTTCTTTCTCTCTTGTTTATTTATTCATTTATTGGTTCAATTTTACATGCCGCCCTTCTCCAGAGACTCAGGGAGGCTTACAATGTGTTTAAGCAATAGCCTTCATACTTTTGTATATACCTGCTTAGTAGGGCTTTTGGGCCCCCCCCAAGGAGTGTTCTTTTTTATACAAAGTCAGCTTATTGCCCTCACAATCCGGGTCCTCATTTTACCTACCTCGGAAGGATGGAAAGCTGAGTCAACCTTGAGCCTGGTGAGATTCAAACTTGCAGCAATTGCCAGTTGGCAGCTGGCAAATAAGTGCTATTTAACAGCGCTTTAGTCATTGCTCCACCAAGGCTCTCTTTATCTCTTTATTCTCTTTGTTCTGTTTATCTCTCTCCCTTTCTTTCTATGTCTTATTGAATTGCATGGAGGAGCATTTGCTTCCACAGTTTGAGGCAGAGGGAAAGAAAGCGTGGATACACACACCTTGCCACAAGTAAGTGTGGCAAAAACTTCAGACTGAACAAAGTATGACATTTTTGCCACCCTTACTTAAAATTATAGCATCACAAAGTTGGAAGGAATCATTGAATCCTACAACAAATTAATGCAACTCTGGGAAACGGCTCTCAGCAATGAGATTTCCCATTCAGTGAAAGAAGCTCCACAGTTTCCCCAGATAATTAGTTCTACCCTCTACAGGGGAACAGTTGTTACTGTTAGGAAGTTATACCTTTTAAGAAAAATCAATCAGAAACTGCTTTCTGATTTAGTAATCCTTTAACCCTGTCTTTTATTATTCAATTATCTCTCCAAATCATTGGAAGCTTCCTGGTCTTTCCAAACTTCTATTTAAATCCCAAGGGAAGACATCGGAGAGAATTCATCCCATGGGCCTTTCCCAGTAAGAATGCTACTATCTTTGCTAAGTAGGAGTCCTGCCTTTGAGAAAATTGGGGGAGATTGTCTCTTTCCCCTGGAGAACAGCTGAGGAACCCCATTTCTCTGCTCACCATGTTGGTGACAAATTTGTAAAGGTCACTTGATGTCTCCCTCTAATTTGGACTGTTCTGCAATAGTGGCAAATATCTGTAGCTCAGGTGGGATGAGGGTGAAGGTCCATTCTCCGAGCTTGTGGGTTGATTTCTGAATGTTTCATTACCAGGGTAGGAAACATCTTCAGCAGAGTTTAGGGGATGTCACTGTTCTTCTGTTTATAAGGATTTTGGGTGTGGGTATGTCAAGTGAGGTCTTGTGATGGGTCATCAGTGAGTCGTGTGATGGGTTTTGTGATAAGAAGAGTACATCAGGTCAGGGTCATTGGGGGATTGAACTGCTAATGAGGGGGTTGTGTGGGTTGGTTATGGGTCGGTGCCATCTCTGGTTGGCTGTGCAGTTGATTTGGATTCTGAGAGGTTCATAGGTTGGTTGTAGGTCAATGTGTCTGTTGATGGAATTGCTTGTGGGGTGCCAGGCTTCTACGAACTCACAAGCATGACGGGTGGCAGCATGGCCAATGATTTTTGTGTTGCTCCAATAGAACTGGTGCCATTTGGTGTCGGTGTGGGTAGAGATTAAGGATTTAGGATTGTGGCGTTTGACTGCCAGCTGGTGTTCGTGGAGCCTGGACTATTCTCCTGATCACTCCATCAACAGTGGGGTTCTGTTTGATTTTGTTATCAGAATAATAACAGAACAACAGAGTTGGAAGTGACCTTGGAGGTCTTCCAGTCCAACTCCCTGATCATTCCAGACAAGTGGTTTTCCAGTCTCTTCTTAAAAGCCTCCAGTGATGATGCTCCCTCAACTTCTGAAGGCGAATCATTGTACTGGTTAATTGTTCTCACTGTTAGGAAGTTTCTCCTTCATTCTAGGTTGCTTTTTCTCTTTGATTAGTTTCCATCCATTGTTTCTTGTCCCGTCTTCAGATGCTTTGTCTTTCTCGCTTACATCCAGATTTCATTCTTAAGAGTTGTCTCTTTGGCCCCATGCTCCCAAGTTGTGATTTTTTTCTCCCCTGCCTAAAGGAATTCGTGCTATTCTTATTAATGTCCCTTAAACTTTCTTCAAAATCCTTCCTGGTGTTTTTTCCCCCAAGAATAAAACATTCCTCTTTGCCTTCTAAACTTTTTTTGGGGGGGGGGGGGAACTTTTGGTGATCCACCCACGGGAATGTCTTCCCGCCCTGAGATTTTTGTGTTGGCACATCATATCTGAACTGGCAGTGGGATCTGCAGTTGGGTAGAGAAGATGGTGGGCAAAGAGTATGATCTGCTTTACGTTCGTGCTATCAATGGTGGCAGACAGCTTGTAACAACAACACGTCAACAGGAAGGTTGAATATTATATCATCACCCATCCATCACGTTGAATGTCAACTCTTCAGCATGTCCAATCAGCAGCTTTTGTGGCTTTGTTAACATGAAAGGAGTAGTTTATTTGAAGAGCTGCTGTATGGTTTTGATCTTCCCTCGTCTTTCATTGTGTTGTAGCTTTTTCCCTAAAAAAAAAGAAGAAGAAGAAGAAAAAAAGAAAGAAAGGAGGGGGTAGACAAAATGAAAATAGTTGTCAAGTTGATACAGTACCAAGATCGAGGCTTGTTTTTTTTCCATCAGCTCTAAACATTTTGATTTGTTTTGAGCTTAAATCTTACTCCCTTTTGTGCTGCTTTTTTTGGTTTTATTTTTCTTTCCTTTATGCCATTTGGTTTTTAGCATTTGTGCATATTTACGACCCCTGCGTTTGATGGCTACATGCCTTGTTTTCACAGATGGTCAGTGGAAGGTTTCCCCCCCCCCCTTCCTATTCACTGTAGCTTGCATTTTGATTTTGCTATATTTGTCACACTGCCACTGCTCACAGCTAGTAAGTGCCCACGCGCATGGTAGGGACTGAGGATTTGAAAATATATATATATATATAACTAGTGCATTGTGATTTCACTGAACTAGGGCTGCAGAAAAATCTTGGTTTACGTAGGAAGAACCTGGCTAAAGAGAAATACACATAAAGCCTACGAAAAGGAAAGAAAACAAATACTGTACCTTACAGGGAGGATACATGGGATGAGGGTGTGGCTAACTGATGAGGGCTTATAAACCTGAAATAGATCTACTTTAGTCTCCCAATGGTCAGCAGAGAGTCTGCTGAATGCCAGAAGAAAAAAGCCTAGAAACTAGTGGATTGTGATATATATATTCTTTTCTTGCATAAAGCAAACTTTTTAAAAAGAAAAACGGAGGGGTCTCAGAATCTATATTTTCTCACTTCTCTGCTTGTTTATTTAGCCTCTCCCTTCCCTGGGGCGCTAATAACACTTTTTTAAAAACAATAATAAAAAATCAGAGAAGGAAAATACATAGAAGAAATTGATAAAGAAGCAGAAGGAAGGGAACCGGTTCTTTCCTTCCAACATCGGAGGCATTTTTAGAAGGGACCAAAAAAAATATATTAAAAAATAGACGTCACAGTGGCTGCTTAAAACTCCTTTCTGATTCAGATACCTTTATCCAGAATTAATGGAACATCTGAATGGCCTTGGCATTTTGAAAACCTAAAAAAAACCCCGACCATCGGCATGGGTTTACTGGAATTAAAACAGTTGTACAAGTACCTCCAGTGGAAAACTCACAAGTTACAATGAACAAAGTTGCACTTAAATTGGGAGCAACTACTCTCACTGATTATAGATAGTCCTCACTATCGAGGACTGTCAACTCTGTCACTAAGTGATGCAATCACTAATCAAAACGTGTGATCATAATGAACTTACACCACCCCTTTCTATTGGTCATTAAGTGAGTCATCATGAGTTGTTAAGCGGCACGCCACTGTGATCACTACTTGCAATTATATTGCCACTTTGTCTGCTGACTCTGCACGATTTTGAATTGTGCAAATGGCAATCCCGGGACCAACACCATGCAGGTTTTGAAGAAGAGATTGGACCACTATTTTGTTTGAAATGATATTAGGGTTTCCTGCCTGAGCAGGGGGTTGGACTAGAAGACCTCCAAGGTCCCTTCCAACTCTGTTATTCTGTAACACATTTAGGTGATTTCTTCGCAAAGGTTGATCTGTTTCTTACAGGGGGTTGGCATGGATAACATTTGCAATAAAGCCATAAAATACATTCACCCTACCACAGAGCTTTTAACCTTGATCTTCTGTCCTCTGGCTAAACAGTTATTAATGGGATGTGGGTTTTTTTTAGGGTGTCACTGATTTTCCTCCCTCTTGATCTGCATCTTCCTGCCTGCAAAGCAGTGTCATTCCATTCTCCCCTCTTCTTGTTATGCCATCTAGGGCAATAGATTAGAAACTGGTAGAGTGAAAGGAGGGTTTGGCATCACTTTTGCAAGCTGTCAGTCTGTCACCTTCTGCCGTCAGTTGGAAATAGTTGAATGGCAGGCGACATCTAGCAATCCTTATTCAGAAACGTGCCAGGGGTAGGAGGAGACCAACCCTGTACTTCCCAAAAATTCCTCTGCTTTTCTGGATTCTAAAATAGTGTAATTCAAAGATGTATGGCATTCAGACCATTTATTTTATTTTATTTTTTTGCAAATCAACAAAGAATCACACCTTGGACTGCCTTAAGGGTGTATCATGGCTTCGCCACTAAGCCATGATGTGATGTAGTGCTGAATCAGGACAGAGAACATGCTAGCATCCTCTCTCAACTGAAGACACAGCGATAGTCTTTAAATTTCAGAATACCTTCCCGTCTTCTTTTTATATGAAACTGTTATTTGTTCAAGGGTTTATGCCAATGGTGAAATCCAATCTTTTTTTACTACCAGTTCTGTGGGCGTGGCGTGGCTTGGTGGGTGTAGCAGGAGTAGGATACTGCAAAATCTCCATTCTCACCCCACTCCGGGGGAAGGATAATGCAAAATCTCCATACCCACCCCACTCTGGGGCCAGCCAGAGGTGGTATTTGCCGGTTCTCCGAACTGCTCAAAATTTCCACTACCAGTTCTCCAGAACCTGCTGGATTTCCCCCCTGGTTTATGCTGTGGGTGCAAACAAGAGAAATCAAGAGCTGTCGTATATAGATATCATTAAGGGGCCCTTCCGGCTTTCAGATTCAGATGGTATGATGATAATATTCTCTGTTGGTTTTGGAGAACTTCTTCTGCCAATTTTCCATGCTTGATGCATTCCAAATGTGTTGAGACTACAACTCCCAATGTTCTCAGCTAGCAAGACCAAACAGTTAGCATCTCAGTCTCCAGGGTAGGGGGCCAATAACAGAATAACAGTGTTGGGAGGGACCTTGGAGGTCTTCTAGTCCAACCCTCTGCTTAGGCAGGAAACCCTGCCCCACTTCAGACAAATGGTTATCCAACCTCTTCTTAAAAACTTCCAGTGTTGGGTCATTCACAATTTCTGTAGGCAAGTCGTTCCACTGATTAATTGTTCTCACTGTCAGGAAATTTCTCCTTAGTTCTAGGTTGGTTCTTTCCTTGATTAGTTTCCATCCCATTAACTTCTTGTCCTATCTTTAGGTCCTTTGGCAAATAGCTTGACTCCCTCTTCTTTGTAGCAGCCCCTTTGATATTGGAACACCGTTATCATAGTATCCCTAGTCTTTCTTTTCATTAAACTGGACATACCCAATTCCTGTGACGGTTCCATGCATGTTTTGACCTCCAGACCCCTAATCATCTTTGTTGCTCTTCTCTGCACTCTTTCTACAGTCACAACATCTTTTTTATATTCCGACAACCACACCTGGATTTAGTATTCCAAGTGTGGTCTTACCAAGGCGTTATAAAGTGATATTAACGGTCCATGTGGTCTTGGTATTATCCCTCTGTTAACGCAGCCTGGGACTACGTTGGCTTTTCTGACATCGATGTGAACATGTACAACTTTCGCTCTGGAAGGGTTAAAAAGAAAACCCCTTCTGCATAACCAGAACTCAGTCCAAAACCAGGAACTACTGTAGTGACTTCCAGCTGCGGCTTGTGAGTAAACTACTCAGGATTTCACGCGCTTCTGTTATACGGAGTTTGTTAATGCTTTCTGCATCAACAGGAAGTCTCGCAAGTAGTTACAGGTGCCTTTGTTTGTAAGCCACCAAGGCAGCAAAAGAATGTCATGTACATAAGGAGTGAATAATTCCTGCCTTTTAAATTATTATTATTATTATTATTATTATTATTATTATTATTATTATTATTATTATTATTATTATCTCTTCTATTCATTAAACATGAAACTCAGTCAACTGAACATTCAAAAATGTGTCACAAATACCACTGACTGGTGCTAATGGTTGATACGGGTTGCTGCCAGCATCCTAGGTATTAACCAAGTATCTTCTTAAAATATATGCTGTTCCGAGTAGCACAGTTTTTTGCAATTCCGCTTGTGTTATTGCAGGAAGCTGCAATTTCTTGATGTGTTTTGTAAAATTCTTGGACATGGTGCCAGGTGCCCCGATCATTGGTGGGTTGCCCCCGGTTCACACCGGTTCTATGGAACCAGTAGTAAAACCGGCGGGAGGCTCCGCCCACCAACCCCAACGTCATCAAAATGCTTCTGCGCATGCACAGAAGAGCACATGCACACTCGAACGAAGCAAGCACACACACACGGCCCCATTGCGAACCGGTAGTAAAGGTAGGTAGAACCCACCCCTGTCCCTGATGACAATGAGTTTCACTGTTGCGTGTTTCATCCATAACCGTGTAGTTTCGATGGCCAGGTTGCAATATTTCGTGATTTTTTTCCAGTTCTTTTTCTTCAACTCTGGCGTCTCCTGGTACAGCGATATCAATAAACTGTACACTTCAGCCCTCAACAACCATGATATCTATTGTGTTGTGTTCCAAATGATGATCCGTCTATATTCAAAAGTCCCACAAGGTCTTCACTGTCTCATTTTCAGTAACTTTTTCCACTTTGTGCTCCCATGACTTTTCGGATACAGGTATGTCGTATTTTTTACATAATGATCAGTGGACTAATTTAGCAACTTGATCATGTCTAGCTTTGTAATCAGTCTATGCGATTTTGCTGCACTCACAGTATTATTATTGTTGTTGTTGTTGTTATTATTATTATTATTATTTAATCTGTAGTGAGATTCACAGCCTTTGAGGCTGTTTAATAGCTCAGCAGCTCAAGTCCTAACCAAAGACCTAAGAACTGTTAAGGTATCGTTGGAGGATGTAAGCTGTTCCGAGTAAGGTGGTTTTTTGTAGAGTCAAAATATTCAAGTTCAGTAAATTTAGAATTTCTAAATAGCGGGGTTGCCCTTTGGGTATTGCTCCAAGGGCTCCAATTACAATCAGAACAACACATGATTTCTTTTTCCACAGTCGCTCAACTTCAATTTGCAAGTCCCGGTACTTTGTGATTTTTTCTTGCTGTTTATCTTCAATCCGTGCATCACCGGGTATTGCAATGTCAATGAACCATACTTTTTTCTTTTCAACTATTGTTATGTCAGGTGTGTTGTGGGCCAAGTGCCTGTCAGTCTGAATCCTAAAGTCCCACAAGATCTTGAGTTTCTCATTCTCTAAAACTTTCTCAACCTGATGTTTCCAGTGGTTTTTACTGTACTCAAATCCAAACTTCTGGCACAATTTCCAGTGAATTATCTTAGCAACTCCGTCATGGCGTTGTGGGTAGTCTGTTTGTGAAATTTTGCTGCACCCACTGATCAGGTGGTCGATGATGATGATTAGATTAGGATTTCAACGTAGACTGGTCAATTTCCAGAGACAATTAGCTAATCCTGGTTGGCAACAGAACTGAAAGAGTTCGGTATCACCCAAGCAAAACAGTCTTGAATTTCCTAAAGGATCCAAGCCAAATCCATCAGGCACTGAGAATGGAGAAAGAGGGGAGGGATTCCAATGTGTTACCATAAAGGCCCTGAGAAAAATAAAATGTGCCATTCCTGTAACATGTTCCAGAGAAGTCATGCGGGTGATAGAATGGATGTCGAGCCATGTCTGACATGTGCAGCATGGCTAAGTAACTGAGTCACTCTATTGTTTAGTAAACAATTACCAGCAAAGCGCAGCCTGGGTCTTGACCTCCTGTTTACATGAAAGTGACGACTGCCTATCCTGTGTGGGCTGCAATTTTCTTCGCTCTTTCTTTCTTTCTTTCTTTCAGCAGGCCACTGCTTCTCATGGAAGCAGTTAACCCTTCGTTGTCAAAGGTTTTTCTGGCATTTGCCATCTCAACAAGAGGACGGAAGCCAGGTGGCTCCTTTCTACAGCTTACGCTTTAAGAAGATAACAGTATTGGGGACAATATTAACAGCATTTAACTATCCTAATTGGGCTGAAATGTACAGCATATACAGCTGTGCTATCTGCCTGCCTGCCTGCCTGCCTGTCCATCTATCAATCAATCCATCCATCATCCATCCACCTACCTACCTACCCACTTCCTATCTATCTATCTATCTATCTATCTATCTATCTATCTATCTATCTATCTATCTATCTATCATCTATCTATCTATCTCTATTTATCTATCATGAACATCTGTCTATATCCATCTGTCCATCCATCCATCCATCTAGCTGCCTATCCATCCATCCACCTACCTACCCACCTACCTACCTCTCATCTGTCTGTCTATCTATCTATCTATCTATCTATCTATCTATCTATCTATCTATATCTATCATGATCATCTATCTCTATACCCATCTAGCTAGCTAGCTATCCACCCATCCATCCATCTACCTACCTACCTCTCATCTAGCTAGCTGTCTGTCTGTCTGTCTGTCTATCTATCTATCTATCTATCTATCTATCTATCTATCTATCTATCTATCATCTATCTCTATTTATCTATCATGATCATCTGTCTATATCCATCTGTCCATCCATCCACCTACCTACCTACCATCCATCCATCCATACTTACATACATACATCTACCTACCTACCTACCCACCTCTCATCTATTTATCCATCCATCCATCTATCTATTCATCTATCTATCCATCCATCCTTTATTTATTTACTTTATGCCATCCCCTATCTCACAAGACATAAAAACATGCCAGAAACAGAGCAAAGTAAAAACAACTCGAATATCTAAAGACAAAAGAAACGTCATACACACCTAACAATATAATGCAACCGAGTTCCTCTAATATCCCATCTGAAAAAAAAATATGTCTAATTGGAAGAACCCTGAGAGCTGTGATTTCACACCAAAATATCTGTTAAGCCTACATCCTTGCATTTGTGCAACATGTTAAGCTTAGTTAGCTTCAGCCTTGCGTTTTGCAGAATGGCTGGCCTCCAGAAGTTGCCAGCACTGGAGCTTTTTAAGAAGAGATTGGACAACCATTTGTGCGGAATGGTCTAGGTCTCCTGCTATAGCAGGAGGTTAGACTAGAAGATCTTCATGGTCCCTTCCAACACTGTTATTCTGTTATGTTGTTCGGTGGCTTACCCTTTGGAGTAAGAGTGTAAAATGGATTGCATTTAGCAATCAATTAAACATTGAACAAGGACATTTGTGATGCATTCCATATTTTATTCCATATAGCCCCCCCCACCCCACCCCCAAGTCATTTGGAGTCAGCCAGCATGCAAATTTAATCATAAATAAATAATAAGAATCCTTCCTTTTCAAATACTTGTAATGTCAAAGGTTAGCTGTCCTATGCCATCGCCTTTGTTAAGCTGTACCTTCATTGTAATGTTCTTCTCAGAAATGATATTTCATCTTCTATAAATGAGAGAATATTTCTATTTTAAGGGAAAGTTGCCCAGGAAAAGTTTATTTAAAATTTACAGAATAGAGTAGAATAGAACAGAATAGAATAGAATAGAATAGAATAGAATAGAATAGAATTAGAGCCTCAGATAGCTCAACAGGCTAAGTAGCCTGTTATTAACATTCAGCTGTCTGCAATTACTGCAAGTTCGAGGCTCAAGGTTGACTCAGCCTTCCATCCTTTCTAAAGTAGGTAAATTGAGGACCTAGTTTGTGGGGGCAATAAGCTGACTTTGTATAAAAATATACAAAAGTATGAAGGCTATTGCTTAACGCATTGTAAGCCGCCCAGAGTCTCCGGAGAAGGGCGGCATATAAATCTAATTTTTAAAAAGAAGAATAGAATAGAATAGAATAGAATAGAATAGAATAGAATAGAATAGAATAGAATAGAATAGAATAGAATAGAATAGAATAATCTCTCCCTCCCTCTTTCTCTCTCTCTTCTCCCTCTCCCTCCCTCTCTCTCCCTCCTTCTCTCTTTTTCTCTCTCCCTCTTTTCTCTTCTCTCTCTCTCCCTCTCCCTCTCCCTCCCTCCTTCCCTCTCTCCCTCCCTTCTTCTCCTTCTCTCCTGTCTCTCTCCCCCTCTGTGTCTGTGTGTGATTGTGTGTTTGACCGTCAGAGATTCTGGATAAGTAAGGGTGAGTTTGAAGGTCTGGAGAAGGCATTGTTTTTTCAACTTCAACACAAACAAAAAAAGAAAATCCCCTGGCTGATAAATCTTAGTTACATTTAAAAAAAATAATCTTTCCTCTGCTTTGGTGGTCTGGGGAGTTTATATAATCAAAAGGTTAAAGTCCTTCTTTGTTGCTGTTTCCCTGTTCATTAGTACAGTAGAAAACAATAAAACAAGGCTGCCAGAAGAGACCCCGATAATAACTGAGTCAACAGCTGAAAGCGTTTTTATCATTTTGTGCATGGCTTTTACAACCCTGTGAACTACTTTGGAGCACAACGCAACAACCGATTCTCTCCGGGGGAACATTCATTATTAACGCAACAATTGGAGTAGAAAAGATGGCAGCCCGGTGGTACTTAACAGTAGTGGCCAAAATTGTGGAAACTTTTTGGGAAAAGTGGATTTTTGAGGTTTGATGGCTAATAACTCCACTTTTGGGGGGGGGGGAGTTTCAAGATAATCCTTTTTTTAAAAAAATAATTTTTATTTATACAAATCGACAATACAATAAAAAACATTTTCGGTTCCGTGGTGCATATACAGATACACATCTTGCCATACATATACATCTACTATTACTTCTTATAAGTAGATTTTATCTTAATAATCATTGCATATAATAATACACAGTAATAAATATCTTCATTAATTGGCTAGTAATTAACCTCTATATACTATCTCATTTTTTATTTCTTCTCTCCATCCACTCATACCACATGCCCCACACGCCATAATACTCCGAATCTATTCTGTCATTGATTTCTAGGGACAATTTATTCATTTCTGCGCACTCCAATATTTTCTTTATAACAAATTCTTCTGAAGGTAGCTGTTTTTCCTTCCAATACTGGGCAAAAGAAATCCTTGCGGCTGTCACTATGTGTATAATCAGATACTTTTTCTCTTTTACATATTCTGTTTTCAGGATTCCCAGGAGAAGTGCTTTGGGGTCAAAATCAAAATCCTCTCTTATAATTTCCGAAATCCACTTTGATATCATCTTCCAATATTTTTGTGCCTGGTTGCAGGTCCACCAACAGTGATAGAAGGTGCTCTGTTGATGATCGCATTTCCAACAGTTCGCTCTCGAGTTGGGATATATCTTTGCTATCCTTGCAGGGGCCATGTGCCACCTATAAAACATCTTATAGTGGTTCTCCTTGTAAGTCACCGCCCTGGTCATTTTGAGGTTTTTATTCCAGATTGTATCCCATTCGTCCAGATTTATATTTTGACCAATATTTTTGGCCCAGGCCAACATCGGCTCCTTAACCACCTCCTCTACAGTGTCATATTCCAATAAATAATTGTATAATTTGGCTAATATTTTCTCATCTGAACCCATCCAAATCTTGTCGAATCCATTAATACCTGTCTCTATACCGAATTCTTCCTTGTCCTTTTTATATCGTGATGTAATTTGGATATATGGCCACCAGTCTATAATAATGCCTTGCTCCTTCAATTCTTCCCTAGTTTTAAGGTTCCCTCTCCCATCCAATATCTCATTGTATCTAAACATCTTTCCTATTTCCAGTACATTTGGGTACATTTGGGTTTGTATTAGGGTCTCCCTTATTTTATGTCTATGGAAGTATGTTTTGGTTTTTTTTCCAGGTTCCCAGAGGTATGCATGCCAGCCCTTCTGGAGGTCATGTTCTTCCAAAGTTAGGAGTCTTTTATTTTGCAGAGTAGCCCAATCTTTCAGCCATACTAAGTTTGCAGCTTTTTGATATGTCTCCCATTTGGGTAATACTCTGGTTTCTCTTCAGATCGTATAAATCTTTCGCCTTTTAGTTTCAAGATAATCCTATTCCACTGCTGGAATGGCCTGGGAATAGCCCAGACCTTAACCCAATTGAAAATCTAGGGAGCCAACTAAAGAAACTTGTTAGTCAGAAGCGACCCAGCAATAAAACCCAGGTAACAGAAGCCATCATTCAATCTTGGTTTCACATTAGAACAGCTGCAGAACTAAAAGACTTGGTTCACTCCATGGGAAGACATTGTAAGGCCATAATTTATGCTAAAGGTACCCAACTAAGAATTAACTGACATTTTTGTATATCTCATTTTTTTCTATGGTAATAGTTTTTGTATATCTTGTTTTTTCTACATGTTTCACTTTTCTTCTTTATCCTGTAACTGCTACTCTAATAGCAAATCCTTCATAAAAGTTATCGCATTACATTCTTGATTCAATTATCTTTCCATTGATATATAATTTTATGGTACTACTCCAAAGAAAAGTGGTGTCATTAGTTAGTTTTAGAAAATACACTTTTCCCAAAAGGTTTCCACAATTTTGGCCACTACTGTATTTCTTGAGCCTGGCATGATATTGGCATGAAATTCTAGTCCACAAGCGTATATACATGGTCCTCGACTTACGGCCACAATTAAGACCCAAATTTCTGTTGCTAAGCAAGGCGGTTGGTAAGTGAGCAATGCCCGATTTCACAACCTTTACAGTATCGGCCATGGTTTTAAGTGAATTGCTGCAATTGTGAAATGAATCATGTGGTTCTTAAGCAAATCTGGCTTCCCCCCATTGACTTCGCTTGTTAGAAGCCAGCTGGGAAAGTCAATGATAGTGATCACGTGATCCCGGGAAGCTGCAAACATTGTAAATGCATGTCTGTTGTAAGCAACCAGATTTTGATCGTGTGCCTGTGAGGATGATGTGACATTCATAAAGTGCAAGGACCAGTTAATCAGAATAGAGCTGGAAGGGACATGGAAGTCTCCTAGTCAGTGGTGAAATTCAAATTTTTTTACTAGTGGTTCTGTGGGCGTGGCTTGGTGGGCATGGTGTGGCTTGGTGAGCATGACTTGGTGGGCGTGCAGAGGAAGGATACTGCAAAATCTCCATTCTCACCCCACTCCAGGGGAAGGATACTGCAAAATCTCCATTCCAGTGGTGAGTTGTCCCCGGTTTGGGCCGGTTCGCAAGAACCGGTAATAAAACCAGTGGGAGGCTCCACCCACTGACCCGGATGTCATCAGAAGTGATCTGTGCATGCATGCGCGGGCACGATGCGAACCGGTAGTAAAGATAAGTAGAACCCACCCCTGTTCCATTCTCACCCCATTCTGGGGCCAGCCAGAGGTGGTATTTGCTGGTTCACTGAACTACTCAAAATTTCCGCTACCGGTTCTTCACAACCTGCTGAATTTCACCCCTGCTTCTTGTCCAACCCCCTCTCTAGCAGGAGACTCTATACCAGTGATGGCTAACTTTTTTCCCATCGTGTGCCAAAAGTGGGGGGAGCACGTGGAGGTCGCCCACGTGCATGCCCACACCCATAATTCAATGTGCCCTGCCCCCGCTTTTAGCACGTAATGGCAGAGTGGGCCTGGTAGGCCTGATTTTCTGCCACCCCAGGCTCCAGAAGCTTTCTAGAAGCCTGGGGAGGGCAAAAACAGCCTTCCTAACCACCCCTGGAGGCCCTCCAGAGGATTGAAACAGCCAATTTCCCAACTTCCAGTGGGACCGGAAGGCCCAGAAATCAGCTGGCCAGTGCACACTTGCACGCTGGAGCTGAACTACAGCAATGTTTATGTGCCCACTGATATGGCTCCGTGTGCCACCTGTGGCACCCATGCCGTAGGTTCGCCATCACAGCCCTATACCACTCCAGAAACTGTCCAGTCTTTTTTTAAGACATGATCACAAGACAACGGTTGCTTAAGCCTAACCCAGCTCTGCTTGTGCAGATTAGAAGTCAGCTTTTTGACGATCTTTCTCCATAAGCCACTTCCTTCAATCTTCTTAGCTTGGTGTCACAGTGTATCTGGCATCAAGCAGAACAGAACATGAGGTTTGGGGAGCTTCTTGGCACACGCCAGGCTGGCATGTATCCGCATAAGCGTGGAAAAAAAACCTCCAGCTCCTTGAGCAAACAAATATGAATGACACGTGTGCGCCTATCTTTGGGATGGTGCAGCATCAGAAAAGAGTTCAACCTTGTGGACGAAAGAAGCTGAAATGAAAATTGAGCCTTGAATTATGCAGTTGGGAAGGTCTACATTTTGGCAAAGTCTGCCCTTATTGAGATCACACTCTCTAGGATTTTGCCAAGCGCGCCCGCCAAAAAGGACGTCGAAATAGGAGGGTTGCAATTGTCAGGGCTGCTCTCACTTGGCCCAGCCATGTGGCAGAATATTATTGGCCTGGACTGGAAGTATGTGTGTGGGCTGGGAGGTGTGGGAGGGGGAGAAGGGGAGAGGATGCATTTAAACTTTGATCTCTCATCCAGTTAATCTGAAATACTTCTGTGTACATCCAGTTAATTCAACCAAAACGCGGATCGGTGCTACAGCCTACAGTGCTGCTGGAAAGGGGGGGGGGGAATGATTGTGAATGAGAAATCCGCATGGCAGCCATGTCATTTGAAAGACACCTTCCATATGGTTCAGTCTAATAATAGACCTTTTTTTTTTGCCTGCTTTCGCGTTGGCTGTGGAGTTCTCTGGGGAAAATGAGGAGGGCCAAGGTTCTTTCAAATCTGGAGGTCCACCAGAGATGGAGACTCTTGGGATAGGCCAAGAAGGAGAAAGACCATAGCAAGTCAGAATATGAAAACGGGACGGTCCTGTCATGTCTATACCATGTTTCTCCAAAAATAAGACCTTGTCTTATTTATATATTTTTTTTGCCACAAAAAAAAAGGCACCAGGTCTTACTTTGTTGGGGAGATGTTGTCCACTGACTCACCTTACTTACATGTGTCACCCCCGGCCTCTTTTTCCGCTGTCAGAGGCCTTCAGGAACTTCTTCAGCAAAGCCATGGTGGTGCAGTGGTTAGAGTGCAGTGCTGCAGGCTACGTCTGTTGACTGCCAGCTGCCTGCAATTTGGCAGTTCGAATCTCACCAGACTCAAGGTTGAATCAGCCTTCCAGCCTTCTGAGGTAAAATGAGGAGCCAGATTGTTGGGGGCCATAGGCTGACTCTGTAAACCACATAGAGAGGGCTGTGAAGTGGTATATAAGTCTGTTGCTGTTACCTCTGCAGCCAATAACAGAGCTCTGGATCGATCCGAAGCTCTGTTATTGGCTGCAGAGGCCTTCAGGAAAGCCTTGCCGGCTGCAGAAGAAATGGGCCGAGGGGTGTGAGGCCTGGCTGCAACTGTCTGAAGATAAGTAGTAGGGCAGCTCCACCCCTCCATCTCCACCCTAGCTTAATTTTTATGCATGCACCCTGGAGTAGGCAGGATCTTAATTAGGGCTTATTTTGGGGGTAGGACTTACATTGGGCACAGGTGTAAAAATCAAGCTAGGGCTTACTTTCTGAGTAGGTCGTATTTTCAGGAAAACACAGTACAGAAGGCCAGGATTTTCTCTTTATTCCTTAATTTTGCTCAGGAAGGAAGTTGCCACGTTAAAAATATACACATCGCATTTTTAAAAAAATTAGATTTATATGCCACCCTTCTCTGAAGACTCAGGGCAGCTTGCAATGCATTAAGCAATAGCCTTCATACTTTTGTATATTTTATACGAAGTCAGCTTATTGCCCTCACAAACTGGGTCCTCAATTTACCTACCTTAGAAAGGATGGAAGGCTGAGTCAATCTTGAGCCTGGTGAGACCTGAACTGGTGCAATTGCAGACAGCTGGGTGTAAATAACAGGCTTTAGTCTGCTTATTAGCCTGTTGAGCTATCCAAGGTATTTAGATACCACTGGTGTTTTACAGGTAGTCCTCAGCTTACACAAATTAATTTGGTGACTGTTCAAAGTTGCAACGGCACTGAGAAAAGTGAGCTATGACCTCATCATCTTTGTTGCTCTTCTCTGCACTCTTTCTAGAGTCTCCACAACTTTTTTACATCGTGACGACCAAAAGTGGATGCAGTTTTGTGGCCTTACCAAGGCATTATAAAGTGGTGTTAACACTTCACGTGATCTTGATTCTATCTCTCTGATTATACAGCCTAGAGTTGTGTTGGCTTTTTGGCAGCTTCAGCACAACTGCTGGCTCATATTTACATGATTGTCCACTAGGACTCCAAGATCCCTCTCACAGTTACGGGAGAATCCAAAGGTTTTTCATCCGATCTAGTTTTACTTCTCATCCCAGGATTTCAGCTCCCTGCTGTAAACAAAATCCATGGACTTATTCTGCGGTAGTGCCCAGCTCTTTGATTCATTGTTGGACGTCATGGTCCAAACAGTGCCGCAAACATTTTCAGAATTGACGTTCTCTCCTGTGGAGGTGGGCACAATCAAACAGTGGAATAATTAAGAGTTCCCACGTGCTTTAAAACTGCCTCTGTTCTATGCAGTTTGCCATGATTAATGAATGCGTTTCGATAGGCAAATCTGAAACTATTATTGTGCTTTCCCATTTAAAATTGCTAAATGGATTTTGCCAAAGGAAGGTGGGTTGTCCCTCAGTTGGCAAGCTGCAGTTAATTTGTGAGTGGGATGGGATGGAGAAAACAGATCTGTTCCTCTTGTTGACTGATGGATGTCTTGCGCATGAATTAAAATTCTCTCCTGCGAAGCATGTAGTTCAGCAATGCATTGCCACCTACTACTCTCTTCTCAGTCAAGAATAAGAGAGTTGGGAGGTCATCTAGTCCAGCCCTCTGCTCAACCAGGAGACCCTATACTATTTCAGACAGATATTCATCCAATCTCTTCTTAAAAACCTCCAATGATGGAGCACCCACAACTTCTGAAGGCGAGCCATTCCACTGGGTGTCAAACTCAATGCCCAGGGGCCGGATCTGGCCCGCGGGGTGCTTAGATCTGGCCCTTGAAACAGCGAAGGACTGGCCTGCAGTGACCGTATGTTGAAGTAATCCACTTCAGCATCTGAAGAAGAAAGCTCATGTTGGAGAATTAGATTTAGGATCTAGAATTTGAGAGCTGCATGACAGAACTGGAAGATAACATGAAATGTTGAAACTTGAAATGTTGAAGTGGGATTGGGCTACCTGAGGGATTGCCATCTCCCAATGGTTTCTACCTGTCGAAATTGGTCTGACAGGTTGGGCATGCTATGGGACTGTCAGCCAAGGAATGTTGGCTGCAGGAGACTAGGAGAAGCACTTTCTCTGCTGCAAAATGTGCTTTCTGGCGCATTCTCCCTCAGAGATCCGGATGACTCAAACCTTGATGACCTTTCATAAGGCCTTGAAGACCTGGTTATGTGCCCTGGTCGGGGGCCTTGAGTGTCTGAAGGGCCCATTTCCTGGCTGCACTGATGTCTATGATAGCATTTTTCCCCCTCTATGGATGGATTGATGGGTGGATAGAGATAGATGGATGGAAGGAGGGATGGATGGATGGATGGATGGATGGATGGATGGATGGAGAGAGGGAGGGAGGGAGGGAGGGAGGGAGAGAAGGATGAAAGAGAGGGATGGATGGATGGATGGATGGATGGATGGATGGAGAGATAGGTAGATGGATGGATAGATGGATAGATGGATAGATGAATGGATAGAGGTAGGTAGGTAGGTGGGTAGGTAGGTAGATAGATAGATGGATGGATGGATGGATGGATGGATGGATGGATGGAGGTAGGTAGGTAGGTAGGTAGATAGATAGATAGATAGATAGATGATAGATAGATAGATAGATAGATAGATAGATAGATAGATAGATAGATAGATTTGTACTATGTTGTAACAGCTTTTAATTGTTTTATGACCGTTCGCCACCCAACATCACTTGTAAAATGGGGCATCATTCAACAACTGTCTTGCTTAGCCACAGAAATGTTGGGCTCAATTGTGGTTGTAAATCCAGAACTACCTGTATTCTTTCTTTTGCGTAGCTTATTATAAGACAAGATCTCTTCTTCAAGCGATTCCACTGGATGCTCACTCTTCATCTTCCTTTTCCGACCTCTGCCAACAACAGCAGTGGATTCGGTAGAACGATCCAGAAATACTCTACCATTTCATCGGTTGAAATGAGCATTGTGAAGTCAATGTAACCCCCATTAATTATGCCTTTTAAAAACTTATGCTTCCCCCCCCCCCAAACCCCTTCTACATCCCAGCAGAGATGTAGCTTGAAAGGTTCTCCCCTCTTTGATTTAAATCATTTGATTTATGGACTAGCAGGTCTTTTGTTTTCAATTCAAGTAATGTATTTTGCTTATGCGAGAGAGAGAGAGAGAGAGAGAGAGAGAGAGAGAGAGAGAGAGGAAAAAACAGATGTTATTTGCTACTTGATTGGTTCAGCGTAACTATTGGGGCCGTTGCCGCCTGATTTGTTTTATAATTAAAGCTTTTTGCAATTCGCTTTTCACCTCCCTTGCTCCGCCACCGATTCCCACGTGCCATTTTTCTCCCTTTCCTCGGCACCAAGATTGACTGAAGGTTCACGCAAGTCATGACTCGGAGGGGCACCGTAAAAGCATGGCTGACTGTTTTGACATGGTTTGTTTTGGAGTGACAACCTCTGAGAATTATCTCAGCTTTCCTTTTGATGGTGACTAATTGAATTATTTTATTATACCGCATGTTTTAGTAGCGAGAGGTGAGGGGGGTCACCTTGTCCCCGAATCAGAGACTCCAGTGTCGTGCTGCAGTGAAAAGCAGCTAAAAGTGGTGCCAGTTGAACTTGTGCGAATAGAAGGTCGTGTGCGCTCACCATGCAATAGTTTGGCAGTTCTGCATATAAACGCACATGAAAGCATCTTCTGGCCTTAGGTTTCCTACTCAGAGAATGTCTACCGGGCATTTTTGGAGTCTGCCAAACCTTGGAGGGTTTCCCAACCTTGGCAACTTTAAGACAAGTGAACTCACGTCCCAGAATTCCCCAACCAGCCAGCACCTCAAGAGTGTTGGGGTCAGAGATGAGGTTCACTTACCTTCCCTGCCAGTGAGCAAATGTGAGCGCACGTGCAGACACATGCACACACACTTTGCTCACGCACGCCACTTCTGCACATGCACAAGGCCCTCTACTGCACCTGTGCAGTAGTCGCGCATTACATCCGGGAGGATGGGCAGAGGCTTCCACAGTCGCCTCTACTGGTTCATGCGATCTGGAGAGAACCGGCTGAATCCCACCACTGGTTGGGGTTTACTTTCATATTTTGTATCTTATTTTATTTTACAACTCAATAAAAATGTTAAAACTTGGAAGCGTGTTGGGGTTTTAGAGGTAAAAGTGCCATCCAGTTGGAGGAATTCTATGGGAATTCCACTATGTATTCTAAATGGTCTGTGATGTGTGTGTATCAGTGGTGGGTTGCTTCTGATTTGGTCCGGTTTGGGCGAGCCGGTAGCAGTGATGATGTGACGTCAGGGAAACAGTTCTCTATGACTGTAAGCTGGGCCCTCCCACCCGTCCCTGTGTTATACCTACCTTTATTTGTTGTTTTTTAGCCCAGCTAGGTGCGGCAGAGTGGATTGCTGCGCCTCAGCTGGGCAGAAATCTAATGCACTTGTGCGGCACGCAGGCTTGGTACATGTGTGAGCGAAGCGAGCATGCACACAGTGATCACGCGCAAAGCTTGTGCACGAAGAGAACCGGAGGTAATATCAGTTGGAACCCACCATTGGTGTGTATGTGTGTAGATGATAGATAGATAGATAGATAGATAGATAGATAGATAGATAGATAGATAGATGATAGATAGATAGATAGATAGATAGATAGATAGATAGATAGATAGATAGATAGATAGAGAGGCAGGCAGGCAGGCAGGCAGGCAGGCAGACAGACAGACAGACAGACAGACAGACAGACAGAAGCTAACATCACAATATAAAGAAAATAATGCTTTATTAGGTTGGCTAAGGTTGCCTGACTCCCAGAAGCTCTTGAAGGTTGGATGGCCTGGCTATTCAAACTATTATTATATCAATCCAAGTTTCACAAACTTTTTGGGATTTGCACATCATTGGCTAAACAACCACCAATTGTTTGGCCGAGGAGAACAAATATCCACAATGATAATACCTAATGCTTTTCTTAAAAAGATCGTTACTTTCCTTTCCCCATTCATTTCTTTTCCCGACTCAACAACTTTTCCTTCAACGCTAATCATCTTTCCCCAAGGAATCTTTCGAATTACGTCCTAACGTTGCGGTTTTTCGTTGCATATTAATAAAAGATGGCTTTGTCTTCTCTTTTCTTCCCCCCACCCAAGGACAAAACGACACTGGAGAACCTGACTCAACAGCTGGCAGTCAAACAGAACGAAGACGGGAAGTTTAGCCACGCGATGATAGATTTCAACATGAGCGGAGACTCCGATGGTCAGTAGCCCGGCCTTTTGCCTTCTTTCCAGCCCGGCCTGGGCACACACAATCCGTGAAGAAACAGCCTTGAGATCTTTTGCTCCTTAAGCATGGAAAGAAACATTAACTTTGCAAAGATGGGGGTGGGATGCTTTCGATCTGTGGATTATTATTTTTTTCTTCTTCTTCTTACTTCCTTGGCTGAGTCTGAACCCCAGGCAAAAGACACATTTGGCACTGTAACACAGCGAAGAAAGAATTAAACATAAATAGTCTAGACTCTAGATGTCTGCGGAGATTCTCAGTCATCCAAGTCGCGGTTGTCCCAAAGGTGCTTTTTCAAGAGGCGACTGGAGAATGGTGGAGATGAGGGATATGACAGAATCACAGAGTTGGAAGGGACCTTGGAGGTCTTCTCGTCCAACCCCCTGCTCAGGCAGGAGACCTTCTACCATTCTGGACAAATTGCTGTGTATTTAAGAGTGTATGAGTGTGTGTGGGGGTCCTAGGGATCCATGGTGCTCTCTGAGTTTGCTTGTTTTCTTGCAGACATTTGATTACTCTAACTAGGTAACCTCATTAGTACTAAAGGTGTTTTTTCCCACATTGTCACTACAACCTATGAATAGAATAGAATAGAATAGAATAGAATAGAATAGAATAGAATAGAATAGAATAGAATAGAATAGAATAGAATAGAATAGAATAGAATAGAATAGAACAGAATAGAATAGAATTCTTTATTGGCCAAATGTGATTGGACATACAAGGAATTTGTCTTGGTGCATAGGATAGGATAGGATAGGATAGGATAGAATAGGATAGGATAGGATAGGATAGGATAGGATAGGATAGGATAGAATTAGATTAGAATAGAATAGAATAGAATAGAATAGAATAGAATAGAATAGAATAGAATAGAATAGAATAGAATAGAATAGAATTCTTTATTGGCCAAATGTGATTGGACATACAAGGAATTTGTCTTGGTGCATAGGATAGGATAGGATAGGATAGGATAGGATAGAATTAGAGTAGAGTAGAGTAGAGTAGAACAGAACAGAACAGAACAGAACAGAACAGAATTCTTTATTGGCCAAATGTGATTGGACATACAAGGAATTTGTCTTGGTGCATAGGATAGGATAGGATAGGATAGGATAGGATAGGATAGGATAGGATAGGATAGGATAGGATAGGATAGGATAGGATAGAATTAGAGTAGAGTAGAGTAGAGTAGAACAGAACAGAACAGAACAGAATAGAATTCTTTATTGGCCAAATGTGATTGGACATACAAGGAATTTGTCTTGGTGCATAGGATAGGATAGGATAGAATTAGAATTGGAATTGGAATTGGAATTGGAATTGGAATTGGAATTGGAATTGGAATTGGAATTGGAATTGGAATTGGAATGGAATGGAATAGAATTCTTTATTGGCCAAGTGTGATTGGACACACAAGGAATTTGTCTTTGGTGCATATGCTCTCAGTGTACATAAAAGAAAAGATACATTCGTCAAGAATCATAAGGTACAACACTTAATGACAGTCATACGGAAACAGTCCATATAAATCGTAAGGATACCAGCAACAAAGTTACAGTCATACAGTCAGAAGTGGGAGGAGATGGGTGATAGGAACGGTGAGAAGATTAATAGTAATGACTTCCATGAATGGGCCAAATTCTTTTTTGAAGACAGGCAAGCAAAGCTGATAGCAAATTCCGAAGTCTGATTACAAAATAAATAATTCTGAAGGCGTTTTCAAAAATCCAGGAGGGATGAAACTTCCCTGGGATGTCAATGATGGGAGGAAAAATACCATGAAATAAAATTTGTTCCTTGCCTAATCTCTCTTTTCACTCAAATTTTTAGGAAGTGCCGGAGTCTCAGAATCTCGGATTTACCGAGAATCCAGAGGGCGTGGGAGCAATGAGCCACACATCAAGCGTCCGATGAACGCCTTCATGGTGTGGGCGAAAGACGAACGGCGGAAGATCCTGCAAGCTTTCCCTGATATGCACAATTCCAACATCAGCAAAATATTGGGTAAGGAGAGGAAACAGGATTGCCAGATGTGTAGCTCTTAATGCAGAGGTGTCAAACTCAAGGCCCAGGGGCCAGATCTGGCTTGCGGAGTGCTTAGATCTGACCTGCAGGGCTGCCCTGGAAACAGTCAAGGACCAACCTGTATAAAATGTTTTATAGATGGCACATGTCACCAAAAGATTGGCAAAAATTTTCAAAGATAAATCAACTAAATGTTGGAAATGCCACCAGACATCGGGAACCTATTATCACATGTGGTGGACATGTCCAGAAGCGAGAAATTATTGGGCAAAAATTTGAATATGGCTAGAGAAAATGATACAGCAACACATTGATCTTAAACTGGAGCTGTTCTTGTTGGGTATACTGAGAAATTCAGTAAAGAAAATACATATTTGATTATACATGTAATAATGGCAGCAAGAATGGTATTTGCACAAAATTGGAAAGCAGAAAAAATTCCTACAAGGAGAACTAATTAAGAAAATATTAGAATGTCCAGAAATGAGTTGATTAACATTAGCAATTAGAGGGAAGGAAGAATCGGAGTATTACAACATATGGGGGCAATTTTATCAATGGATAGAGACTGAATATAGATAATAGGCAATGTAAAAATATGAAACATGGGAAAATATGTTGCAATACATTAAATTTAACTGTAAGAAAAAAGTTAAGTATGTACTAAGAAAATGATGATAAACGTTGAATATGACGACACAAAAAAATTTTGTACCTAGATGTTACACTGATTGATTAATGATGGTTTCTTTGAAAAGAAAAGAAATAGTCAAAGCATGATCCTTGGTGCCTCTGCTTCACTGACAGAGGCTTGCAGGAGGCCATTGCAGCCGAAAACGGAGCTCGGGAGCCTTTTTTTGCTGGCAGAGTGCTCAGGCCACCACCAGCATCCACAACACAAGTGATGTTAAGTTGTCCACCGAGGCCACACACACACACCAAGGTCAAACAAAATTCTGATGCAGCCCTCAATGAAATCTAGTTTGGCACCCCGTCTTAATTTATTTGTTTCCCTTGAGCATACATGTATTTGCTAAAAGCACTATTTTCAGTTTAATTTTCAGTATATTTGTAGTAGAATTTTCAGCACATTAGAATACAATTTGGAGGAAGTGTTGGGTAATGCAAAATGCAGTAGGATGACTCAGTGGAGATGGACAGAAGGGACTAGCTGTTGTCTGCTTACAGGAAAGGTGGCTTTGGTCAGTTCCACATTCCAGAGTCCGGTTGCTTTCCCTCTGTGTCCAGCTATCAGATTCTCAGCATCCCTGACCTTTAGCTGCTGCCATTGAATGCCAGGTTGAACTGTAATTGGACCTCTCTCATCCAGGATCTGGATTGCGGATGACAGGACCAAACTGGCATGTATAACAAAGGTCTGATGGGGCTTAGAGGGAGGATTGTCCTCTCAATGATGGACAATGGAATGATGGTGTGCCTGTTGTCTCCTAGAAGACTCTTCTGTAGGGGTGGGATTCAAAAATCTTAGCAACCGGTTCTCTGCCCGGTTGCTGTGGGTATGGCCATGGTGGGCATGGCCTACTCAGCCTCCAGAACCATGGTGGGGGGTGTTTTCACCCTCCCCAAGCTCCGGAGGCTTTCCTCGAGCCTCCAAGAGGGTGAAAACGGCCTCCCCCGGGCTCCGGAGGCCAGAAATAGGCCCGTTTCCAGACTTCCGGAACTTCTGGGACGCCCATTTTTCACCCAAACTGGTTTGAACCAGCTGAATCCCACCCCTGCTCTTCTGGCTTTCAGAGACATTGCATCACAAATAATCAAGATTATTTGTAAAACTGGTCCTCAGGGAACAAGCAGGGGCGGTGCTACTGTCTTAGCTTCCTCATTGTGTAGAACAGTGGAGAGTTCTTTGCTAAAGTCATCATCATTATCTCCACAGGAATAATGGTCCAAATGTAATCTCGAGGTGGAACACAACCAGACCTTCTTCCCTAAGGCCACTCACACCATTCTCCCAATAGTGCATGCCATTCTCCAAAATACAGGTTGCCCTCATTTTACAACAGTTTGTTCACTGACAATTCAAAGTTAAAACAAGCACTGAAAAAAATGGCTTATGACCATTTTTTCACACGACCGTTGCCGTATCCCCTTGATCACATGATCAAAATTCGGACACTTGGCAACTGGCATGTATTGATGACGGTGGCAGTGTCCTGGGCTCATGTGATCACCTCTTGTGGCCTTCTGACAAGCAGAGTCCATGGGGAAACCAAATTCACTTAACAACCGTATGAGGAACTTAACAATTGCAGAGGCCCACTTAACAACTGTGGCAAGAAAAGGTCGTAAAATGGGTCAAAACTCACTTAACAACTGTCTCCCTTAGCACCAGAAATTTTGGACTCAATTAGGGTCACAAGTTGAGCACTACCTGAATTACACACCATTCTCAAAAAAGTGTGCATTGTTTTCCAAATAGTGCATGCCCTTCTCAAAAGTTTGTTTGTTTTATTTTGTCAAGCACGTATGAGATAATATATATAAATATAAATATGATTTGAATAGATGAAATGAATATAAATAAAGGGGACATTAGGACAGGGACGGAAGGCACGCTGGTGCACTTATGCATGCCCCTTACTGACCTCTTAGGAATGGGGTGAAGTCAAAAGTAGACAATTTAAAGTTAAAGTTTTGGGGGTTTGGGGAAGAAACCACAGAGTCAGGTAGTGCATTCCGGGCATTGACCACTCTGTTGCTGAAGTTGTATTTTCTGCAATCGAGTTTGGAGCGGTTTACCTTGAGTTTGTATCTATTGTGCGCTCATTTATTGTTATGGTTGAAACTGAAGTAGTCATTGACAGGTAGGACGTTGTAGTGTACAATTTTGTGTACTACGCTTAGGTCAGACCGAAGGTAGCGTAGTTCTAAATTGTCTAAGCCCAGAATTTCAAGTCTGGTGGCATAGGGTATTCTGTTGGGAGCAGAGGAGTGGCGGGCATCCTTCTGACCTTCTGAAACCTTGCAAGAAGGCCACATTCATCATTCTCCAAATAATGTGCCACCATCAGATGCATATGACAAGTTTTTAAATAAAGAAGAACTAAGGAGAAATTTCCTGACAGCTAGAACAATTAATCAGTGGAACCATTTGTCTCCAGAAATTGTGGGTACTCCATCACTGGAAGTTTTTAAGAAGAGATCGGACAACCATTTGTCTGAAACGGTATAGGGCTTTTCCCTGCCTGAGCAGGGGGCTGGACTAGAAGACCTCCAAGGTCCCTTCCAACTCTATTATTCCGTGTTCTGTAAAGAATGCATCCTATCTCTTGCCAACCGCCTCGTAATTCTCATTCATTCGTTGGCACTGAGATGCAGATCGGCCTATTCCTCCTCAGAACCGTTGGCTTTTTATAAACCTTATAAACTCCCTGAATAATTATTTTCAAAGAGTTTTGTTTTCTTCTAATCTTCACATTCCAATGCATAATCCCAAATTCTCTCCCAAGTATTATGTCAATATCTCCTACCGAATGCGAAATCCAGCCATTGAAGAAACGCTTTTAAGAGCAGGATTAACCGTTAGCTATTGATTTCATGCCAAACAGATTCACAGAATCCCGCATCCGAGCTCGATGGCGGGTCGTAGAGTTTTAACAGGGCGCCTGAATTGATTAGATTAGTCAGAAGAAAGTGAGATAAGGCGAGAGTACATTTGTTTCGGGGATGATAAAATTTATATATGCCAGCCAAGAGGATTTAAAACCTGGTTATGGCCACAAGATTAGGCCTGTGATTCAAGAGGCAAACAGTTTGGTCCACTCTCGCTTAAAGAGTGCTCTTGATTAAACTTTCCTTACTCAAGTAATCGTCTTTCGAAATTGGTCTGAGCAGACGGAATGCCCCCTCCCTCCCATTCCCCCCAATTTATATATATATAAAAACAGAGGTGGGAGTCACTTACCTTTCCTACTGGTTTGCAAATGTGAATGTGCGCACGCATGCTCTAGCTTCACTCACTTGCACCACCTCTGCGCATGCATATGGCCTTCCGCGCATGCGCAGGAGTGGTGGGTTGCCCTCGGTTCAGACCGGTTCTATAGAACCGATAGTAAAACCAGCGGTAGGCTCTGCCCACTGACCCTGACATCACCAGAAGTGATCTGCACATGCATACCATTGCAAACCGGTAGTAAAGGTAAGTAGAACCCACCCCTGATGCGCAGTACTTGCTCATTAAGTCAGGGTGGGTGGGCGGAGTCTCCTCCAGTCACCACTGCTGGTTCCCCCGAACCAGCTGAATCCCACCACTGTATAAAAGCACAAATGGGTCTCAAGGTTTCCCCGATCTGAACCGATTGTTTTAGATAACAACCTCCGAGTGGTCGGCGGCTAATTCATTCTGCTTAAAATAGGCGTTTGAACCAGACTGACATTTTGAATAGAAACGTCTCTGGAGAGTCTGTGTTGACATTTTAAAGGGCTTCTAAGCATTTTATAATACCCTCCAAATCTGGTTTTAATAAGCCATTTCAGCTGAATTTTTTAAAAAAAAAAATAACATAAGGAATCGTCTTTTACTGTTTCGCCCTGGATTTGGGCTGGGGAATGAGGAGAAAGAATGCAACTGGAACTTTCAGCGGCATCTTTGTCTGATTAAATATACAGTAGGTGGACTATAATGTGCAAATTCGTTCCAGATTCTAGGAGGGGTGACAGCCCTAGTCAGCCCTCAGCTTCCTCCTGTTGAAAGAGTGATGAGGTTTGCAAACCTGGAAGCGAGATTTCTTGTTTTATTGTTGTTATTATTTGAACTTCGGTGTTGAAAGGGAAATTTCCTGGCTTTTTGGCAAGGAAGAAAAAGGAAGGAAGAGGAGTCAGATGCATGTCCAGCTAACCCTTGACTTACAACCACAACTGAGCCCCATGTTTCTGTTGCTAAGCGAAACAGTTTTGCCCAGTTTTACAACTTTTCCTGCCACAGTTGTTTAAGTGAATCACTGCAGCTGTTAAGATAGTAAGAAGGTGGTTAAAGGAGTTTGGCTTCCCCCTTGTCAGAAGGTTGCAAAAGGTGGACCGTATGACCCCGGGACACTGCAAACATCATAAATACGAGTCAGTTGCCAAGGCTCTGAATTCTGATCATATGACCATGAGGAAGCTGAAATGGTCATAAATGTGAAAAACGGTCACAAGCAGAGATGGGCGTCACATACTGTAACAACCGGTTTGCCTGGGAAAAAAAATGTGATTACGGTTCGCTTACGCACCAGGAGTGGGTTCTAAAATTTTTTACTACTGGTTCTGTGGGCGTGGCTTATTTTGTGGGCGTGGCTTGATGATCATGTGACAATTCTTTAGGATTTAGCAGAGGTACTGGTCTAGCAAGCTTTTAACTGCTTGCAGAGATGTACCGGTCTACTCATTTGTTTTGGAGGCACTGGTCTACCCATTTGTTTTTGCAGGCACTGGTCTACTCATTTGTTTTCTTTTAACACTGATCAGCTGTAGGGCGGCCCTTTGAAGCCCCATAGCAAGAGTTTAAACAGTTTTTTTCCCTCTTGCTGATCAGCTGGGACTCAGGAGGCAGCAATAGATTGGGGGTGGAGTCAAATAATAATGTGGGGAGGGGCGGGGGGGCAGAACCGGTTCAGTGATGTCATATCGTCCCCGCTACCGGCTTGGCGGAACCGGGAGGAACCCATCACTGTTGTGCGCGGCATTGAAAAACCGGTGATTATATATGACGTGATAGCGCCAGGGCAGGTAGGTGGGCCCAGCCACTAGTTGGAACTACCAGTTCGCCCAAACTGGTCTGAACCAGCAGCAGCCCATCACTGGTCACAAATCACTTTTTTCAGTGCCGTTATGACTTTGAACGGTTGCTAAAATGAACCGTTGTAAGTCAAAGACTACCTATATCACAGAAGACTTTTCTGATCTGTCAAAAGCCAGTTGTTGATTTTTATTATTTTTTTTACACTCAGCAGGGAAAAGTTGATAACTGGAAAGGTTGAGAGAGGCTCACAAATATTGGGGGTCCCCCCCCCAACAAATATATTTTTCTTTCTTCTTGTCTTCTCCACTTACATCAAGTGTCTGAAGTACACACAATGTGTTTTTCTGAGGAAGCACCACAATCGCTATACGTGCTTGCGTTTAAAACTCTTGATTTGAAGAATGTAAAAAAAAAAGTCTTTTGCTGAAGAGAGAATGTCTTACTTAGCAAACGGAAATTTGGGGCTCAGTTGTGACCATCAGAGGAAAACGACCTCTACAGCTTTTTTGTAGGATTTGTTTTATCTGCTTTGTTTTATACTAATTAGAGATGGTACAATAGAGGAATTTTACTTTTTAAAACTAAGTGCATAAATAAAATGAGTCATTCGAGTTAAACCTGTTCAGTGACCCAATCTTAATTTGATTCTCAGTAACTAATCCCTTAATTTATAGGCTCCAGTTTAGCAGACATGCAATGCAACAACAGACAATATACGAATTTGAATTGCTATTGTTTAACAAATTAATCCGTAATTATTGCACGCACAGCATACGTTACTTAAATTTTACATACATCAAGGGACATTCTGCAAAATGTATGCAATGAATATAAATTTTAAATTTTACACCGTGTGTATTACGGTTTAGTGGAAATTTGGCTTGGACAGAAACTACTTCCCCAATAAATCCATAAAAACGATCTTTTACTGTAAAGATATCATTTTAATAACTCTTCATGCACTAAAATCTAGAAAGGAGAATTTAACCATTTGCGGTAATTACTTTGCAGTGGTTTCAGTGTATTTTTATTTACTAGAAAAGGTCTTTGGGATCCCAGAAAGATCTCTGTACTTCACTTTGCAGTGCAACAGGCTTCCTTTTTGCTTTTGCTTTTTTTAACAAATAAAATAATGTAAAAAAAAAAAAGTTACCCAGGTGTCATAATACATTGGCATTGTATATGTATGGATCCAAGCAATGTGGTACTTTAGTAGTTGATAGATGGAAATTTTGTACAGCTTTTCTGGTATGGAACCCCGTCTGCTAATAACTATCATCATATTATGATTATTATTTTACATAAAACACTGAATCATCCTGGGCTCACACAATATTCTAAATCACAAAAAAATGTAAGCCAAATTGAAACTAACCAAGATTCATGTCTGCTGGCTGAGGAATTCTGGGAGTTGAAGTCTGTACAGCTTAAAGTTGCCAAGCTTGAGAAATAGTGATCTGTTCCTCGATTTACGACCATGACTGAGCTCCAGATTTCTAAGACAGACAGTGGTTGGGCTAAATTGCTAAGCTAGACAGTTGTTAAATGAATTTTGCTTCCTTTTATCTCCTTTCTTGTCACAGTTGTTAAGTGAATCACTGCAGTTGGTAAGTTAGCAATATGGTTGTTAAGTGAATCAGGCTTCCTTGTTGACTTAATTTGTCAGAAGGTCGCAAAAGGTGATCCTATGACCCCAGGATATTGTAACCATCATAAATGTGAGTCAATTGCCAAGCATCTAAATTTTGATCAAGTGACGATGGGAATGCTTCAAAGATCACAACAGCGAAAAACGGTCACAAATCACTTTTTTCCAATGCCGTTGTAACTTCAAACGGTCATTAAATGAACGGTTGCAACTCGAGGATTTTCTGTATTAAATGGCCTCTCTAGAGCAGAGGTGTCATTGGATTTCTTCGAGGGCTGGATCAGCATTTTAGTCAGTGGTGGGTTTCAAAATTTTTTACTACCAGTTCTGTGGGCGTGGCTTGGTGGGCGTGGCATGCTTGGTGGGCGTGGCTTGGTGGGCGTGGCAGGGGAAGGATACTATAAAATCTCCATTCCCACCCCACTCCAGGGGAAGGATACTGCAAAATTCCCTCCCGATCAGCTGGGATTTGGGAGGCAGAGAATAAATGGGGGCCGGGCCAGTCAGAGGTGGTATTTACCGGTTCTCCGAATTACTCAAAATTTCTACTACCAGTTCTCCAGAACTGGTCAGAACCTGCTGAAACCCACCTCTGGTTGTAATTCTCCATGGGCCAGCTGGGGGGGGGGACAGGACAGAATGGACAGCCTCCTGCAGCATCTTGTTGGCCAAAATGGGGCATGCAGGTGGGCCTTCCTGCACCCCATTTTGGCTGGCAGGGTGCTGCAGGAGGCCATCCAGGCTGAAAACGGGCCTCATGGGCCGTGCCCTGTTTTTGCTAGCAGAGGCACCGTGGGCCAGTCCTTTGCTATTTCCAGGCCAGCCCTGTGGGCCAGATTTAAGCACTCCAGGGGCCGGATCTGGCCTGTGGGCCTTGAGTTTGACACCCCTGCTCTAGAGTATTACATGAATAGAAATAGACTCCCTGAGACATTTTCCTGACAGGAACCTGGCAAGAATCTCCATCCAATCTTTGCTTCCATTCCTCTCAGTTTCCCCAAAGAGACCGAGAACTGCAAAGCATGACTAAGTAATATCCCCACTGGATCATTTTTCCCTTCCCTCTCTCAGCCTCCCACCCCAGATTTATGATCATTAAGAGTCTTTTTTTTCCCCCTTCCCTTTTTTTAAGAAACAACCATCCACCCTGTTCCACTAGGCAAAAGAAACTGGCCAGCAAATGAATATCATTCCTGCAATTGTAATGTTTTTTCTCTCTCTTTCTTTCAATATTAGCACAGCACTGCCTTGTTCCGATCTGCTCATATAAAAGAAAAAGTGTTTTCCTTAGTTTTACTTTACTTCACTCGTTCATGGTGACTTTGAACTATACGAACTGTTGTAATTTGAAGACTACTTGTACTTTTCCCATTGGCAATCTGAGTTGAGATAATAAATTTTCACTGCTCTGACTATAAAGAGTGCAGAGAAGAGCAACCAGGATGATTAGGGGACTGGAGGCTAACATACGTTGAACGGTTGCAGGAACTGGGTATGTCTAGTTTAATGAAAAGAAGGACCAGGGGTGATATGATAGCAGTCTTCTAATATTTGAGGGGCTGCCACAGAGAGGAAGGGGTCAAGCTATTTTCCAAAGCACCTGAAGGCCAGACAAGGAATAACAGGTGGAAATTGAACGAGGAGAGATTCAACCTTGAAATAAGGAGAATGTCAGGGTTCCAGGTAACACCCCCAACAAAAGAAGAGGCTAGACGTTCCTCAAAGTTCCAAAGCACATCTGGGAAAACCCGAATCTGAAAGTTTCCAGGTTTTCCCCACCCATAGAAAAGTCCAAGTCCCTGCCCAGAACCCACATGTCCATCACATGGTCCAATCAATGCACCATCCTGACTGGAGATGTCTCCCAGTCACACCAATCCAGGTGCAGGGCAAGTTGTCCTTGACTCTCAGAGAAAGGAATGTTATTATGACTATATATCTCCCCTGCTCCAGACACTCCCCCTTCCAGTTTCCCACAGCACTAAGTGTGGCAGGCCTGAAGATCCAATGCAAAGATGGCTTCCAGGCCTGACAGAGAAATTTTCTGACAGTGAGAACAATCAACCCATGGAACAGAAGTTGCCTTCAGAAGTTATGGGAGCTTCATCACTGGAAGCTTTCAAGAAGAGGCTGGACTGCCCTCTGACAGAAATGGTGTAAGGTCTCCTGCTTGGGCGGGGGGTTGGACCAGGGGTGAAATGCTCCCCGTTCGGACTGGATCACCTGATCCAGTATTGATGGAGGCAGGTGGTTCAGAGAACCAGTAGCAAAAATTCCTGCACCCCCCGCCCTTACCATGTTCAGCTGAGTCGCACGATCATCAGAGGCTTTTTTTTTTTTACTTTTAAAAGCATTTTTTCTACAACCTCTTCCGATGAAAAAATGCTTTTAAAAGTAAAAAAAAAAAAGCCTCTGATGATCACACGGCTCAGCTGGGATCCTCAGAGGTTTTTCAAAGCATTTTTTTCTGCAACCTCTTGGCCAAAGAGGTGGTAAAATAAAATGCTTTGAAAAGTCTCTGACGATCCCAGCTGAGCTGCCTGATCGCCAGAGGCTTTTCAAAGCATTAGAAAAAATGCTTTGAAAAGCTTTTTTAAAAAAAAAGTTGGCCACACCCACCCAGTCACATGACCCCACACACACACCAAGCCACACCCACAGAACCGGTAGTAACACATTTTACATTTCACCCCAGGGTTGGACTAGGTGACTTACAAGGTTCCTTCCAACTCTGTTATTCTGTTAGACTATTTGAAAGGAAGGTTGATTTTCTTGTCCTCTTTCCTTGACAGGGTCTCGTTGGAAAGCTATGACGAACCTTGAAAAACAGCCATACTACGAGGAGCAGGCTCGCCTCAGCAAGCAGCACCTGGAGAAGTACCCAGACTACAAGTACAAGCCCAGGCCGAAGAGGACGTGCTTAGTAGATGGCAAGAAGTTACGGATCGGCGAATATAAGGCAATCATGAGGAATCGGCGTCAAGAGATGAGGCAATATTTCAATGTGGGGTATGATCCCTTTGCATCCCACAGCATTTAATTCCATGGGAAGGGCGGGACGAGGTAGTGTGCATGTTTTTTGTCGGGCAAGTTCTAGATTTTATGAATCTTAGCAAAGTTTTCCTGATGCAGCACGATGAAATTGAAGAAGGCGTAGAGCAGGGGTCCCAACCCTGGGCTGCGGCCCCGTGCCGAGCCACAGCCTCTTCAGAACCGGGGCACGGAAGTGGTGGGCAAGCACACTCACATACACACGCATGTGATACCTGCATTTGTGAAAGCGGTGCGTGCACGAAACCATCCCCTTTCCCACACTGTCCCTCCATTTGCACATCCAATGTTACTTGCGTGCGGCATATATTTGGCTCATGACAGGAAAAAATCATTTTCTGTGTTGAAATATTTGCAAAATTGATTCTCAGCTACGGCATTTACCTAGTACCCGGCAACAGAAGGTCCAAGCAATCATTATGATTAATAAGCATTAATCGTGAATTTTTAGGATGAATTTGGATCTGCCACTCTACCGGTTCCATTGGACGTCTACACCATACATTACAGGTGCTCCAGTCGCTTAGCAACCATTCACAATTCCAATGGACCCCAAAATGGGGACTTACAACCGATACCTGAAGTTCTGATGGTCAATCCTCTCCCCCCTCACAGACATGCGATTGCAATTCAGGTGTTTGGCAACACAGCCGCATTTACTGTTTTGCCAAAGCCATCATAAACCACAATCATGGGACTGCAGGATGCTGCAAATGGCCGTAAATGCAACCATCTTGCCGAGCACCTTAAGTACGGTCATGTGCCCTTGTAGGATGGCGACCATCAGAACTTCGGATCCAGGTGATAAGTCCTCTTTTTGAGGTACGTCATAACTTTGAATGGTCATTAAGCAATAGTTTCTAAGTCAAGGACTACCTGCTATTTTCTGGTGTCCTTGCAGCCTGCGCATGTCTTCCTGTTGTAGATGCATAATATCGGGGTGAAATCCACTTACCTTTGCTACCGGTTTGCAAATAGGATCACTCGTGCATGACATCTCTGCGCATACACAGGACCTTCTGTGCATGTGCAGAGCGTCAAAAACGGGACGTGATGATGTCCGAGTGGGTGGGTGGAGCCTCCTGCCTCCGGCGCTATCAGTTCGCCCGAACCGAATAGAACTGGCTGCATTTCACCACTGTATAATATCATTTTGGCTGCATAATGTAACAGTGCTCCCATCATCTTTCTGTGGATTCAAAAGCCCTTTTCTTCTCTGCTTGAAAGGGAAGGAAGCTTGTTTTCATATAATGCTCTATTACAGGCAGTCCTCAACTTGCTACAGTTCATTTAGTGACCGTTCGAAGTCACAGCGGCATTGAAAAAAAGTGACATGACCATTTTTCCCTCTTACAACCGTAAGAGGGTCACATGACCCTCATGGTCACATGATCGGATGCTTAGGAATGGGCATGTATTTATGACGGTTGCAGTGTTACAAGGTCCTGTGATCACCTCTTTGTGACCTTCAATGGGGAACTCACTTAATAACTGGGACAAGAAAAAGTTCGTAAAATGCGCCAAAATCCACTTAACCACTGTCTCACTCAGCAACAGATATGTTGGTCTCAATGATAGATTCCAACAGATACGTTGGAATATTGCATTCAGTTTTGGTCTCCATGATGTAAAAAAGATGTGGAGACTCTAGAAAGAGTGCAGAGAAGAGCAACAAAGATGATTAGGGGACTGAAGAACGGTTGCAGGAACTGGGTATGTCTAATTTAATGAAAAGAAGGACTAGGGGAGACATGGTAGCAGTCTTCCAATATCTCAGGGGCTGCCACAAGGAAGAAGGAATCACGCTATTCTCCAAAGCACCTGAGGGCAGGACAAGAAGCAAAGGGTGGAAACTAATCAAGGAGAGAAGCAACTTAGAACTAAGGAGAAATTTCCTGACAGTGAGAACAATGAATCAGTGGAACAACTTGCCTCCAGAAGTTGTGATTGCTCCAACACTGGAAGTTTTTAAGAAGAGGTTGGATAACCATTTGTCGGAAGTGGTGTTGGGTTTCCTGCCTAAGCAGGGGGTTGGACTAGAAGACCTCCAAGGTACCTTCCAACTCTTTTATTCTATTCTATTATTCTATTCTATTCTCTTATGGTCATAAACCAAGGACTACCCGAAGTAGCATGGCAGGACTGGGCGAGATTTGCCGGCTTCTATGTCACTGCAGGACTACACGTTGCTATCTTGATAAAATACACACTCCTCCAAAGCGAAACGAATTCCAGCCCATTGATTAATTTATATATATTATATTCTTTCGTATTTGAGGATTAAGCACCTGTTTCCATCGAAATCAGTGGGTGTTTACCTCTGGCTGGACCACGCCGAGCGTGTTTGGAATGATAGCCGCTTGTTTGGAGTTTGGCTAATGGGTGTCAGTAATGATGAGTGGAGATGAATTTGTCCAGTAGCTGCTAAGTGTCAGAAGGCAGGTTTTTTTCCTAAACAAGCGACAGTGTGTGTTGTAATAATAAGCAGATTTCTCAGCCCAGAAATCTGAGCCGCTTAACCCTGTGGTGTTGGCAATTCGAATGATCCCCCCCGGTATACAATGAATCAAACACAGGGATGCCAGCCAAACCTTGGCATCGGGAGATTAAAGAGAGAGAGGGAGGGAGGGAGGATCTTTTGGAGAAAGAGTAGGAGACAACAAAAGCCTCCCAAATTCCACTTATCTCCCCGACACTGATGCTTGACAATGTGAGAAGAGGGGAAGGAACATCTTGCAAGATTTAAAAACGTTATTCAACTTCTTTACGGACTCTGCCAAAGAGTGGTCTGTCTTCTGTGGTTAAAGGAAAAACAGTACGCCGGATAAGGTCTTTATCTAGCCGAAGCCGATTTGGGGCTTTTTGGAAATGTTTGTCCAATTGTGCAATTAATGCCTCTGGAAGCGGTGGTTAAGTCGGGAGCCCTTTGGAAGGCAGTGGCTGTTAACAAGCGCTTAGCAGGTTGTTGCACTCGGCGTAGGATCAGGCTGTACGGCTGAGATCCTAATCTGTTGCAATTGGGACATGTGAGTAAAACAACACAGTCAGGGACTTTCCACAATAGAAGCGGGCGGGTTCCCAAAAATCAATCTCGTTCTATGATAGCGGAGGCATTTCGGAGTGCAAAAATCTCTTTCTTAGGATTTGTCCTTAAGCCGAAGAAAGGTTTTCATGCAGGATGGGGGCCTTTCAAGTACATTTATTCAGGCGGTTTCACATCGTTTTTGATTTCAAGGACATTCCAGTCTTTAAGTTCTCAGAGGTGGTAAAGCTGTATTAGGGGCGTTCGTGTCGCCAAACCCATCTTCCGTAAGGTATAAAATTCAATTTAATCCGGCAGCTTTCTAGACGCAGGGATTTCACTTGTTCACTTGTTTTTATTTTATTTGCTGGTTGATGTTTGTGGGGAATCCTTCAATCAGGTTTATTCTCCAGTTCAATCAGCAATAGGTTACCGTAATGAAGAGTTGCAATAAAAAAACAAACACACAACTTCCTTTACCTTAGTCAGGTTAACCTTCGCATCTACCTGAACATCTTTGAATGGTCATTCAGTTGTTATCGTCCCTTAGAATACGGGTGTCAAACTCAATGCGTGGGGGCCAGATCCGGCCCGCGGGATGCTTAGATCTGGCCTGTGGGGCCATCCTGGAAACACCAAAGGGTCGGCCTGTCGTGCCTTTGTCAGCGAAAATGGAGCTTGGAAGGGCCGTGGGTGGCCCTCGTGAGCTCTGTTTTCACTGGCAGAGGGTTGCAGGAGGCCGTCTCAGCCGAAAACAGAGCCCGGGAGCCCGTTTTCTATAGCAGAGCACTCGGGCTGCCACAGGCGCCCCTGACACAAGACATGTCCAGCTGGCCACGCCCACTCTGGCCACGCCACCCCAACTCCCTGAGGTCAAACACAACCCTGATGCGGTCCTCAGTGAAATGGAGTTTGGCACTCCTGCCTTAAAATGTCGCTGTAAAAAATTGTGGCTCGAGGAATCTGTATCACCAACAACATTCAATGTCCATCCCAAGTTCCTTCTAATGTGATGAGAATGTCATTATGAGAATTATGTTTATACATGTGATATATAGAGGGTTCTTTACTTACAACCATTGATGGGTTTCACATATTCTTATCACTGGTTTGCAATATGCTTCGCATGCGCATGCTCCTTTCATGTGTGCACCCAGCCTTCCGCGCATGCACTTTGCTTGCGTGCACGCCTTGCATGCATGCACCTGGCCTCGAAAACATGGCTAAATAGGACGGTATTATGCCAGGGCGGTGGGCGGGTAGCGGGCCCCCCCGCAATCACCGCTACCGGTTCATCTCAAACCGGTCTGAACCGGCTGAATACCACCACTGCTTATTAGTGATAGTTAGAAATTGCAACAGCATTGACAAAAGTGACTTATGACCGCTTTTCAGACTTATGACTGTTGCAGCATCCCAATAGTCACTTGATCAAAATTCAGATACTTCACAACTGGTTCATATTTATGACAGTTGCAGTAGCCCAGGGTCATATGAACATCTTTTGTACCTTTTTGGCAAGCGAAGTCAATGGGGGAAGCCAGGTTCACTTAACAACTGTGTTACTAACCACTATTATGGTGATTCACTTAACAACTGTGGCAAAAAAATGTCATAACATGGGGCAAAACTGTTGGTCAGCCATGGAAATTTTGGGCTCAATTGTGGTCGTAAATCAAGGATTACCTGTAATACACTTACTATATTTATTTGATTTAGTCTCAATGAAAGGAAATCAAAGTCAGTTCTTACCTTGGCCTCACCCTACTTTTGAAATGTAGTCATTGGTCTGTCCCTCCACAGCCAAAACTGGACGTCGGCAGAAGAAAAATGAGGTATCTTTGCTTTAGGTACCAAGAAGGAAGAACAATAGTCATCTAATGCAGGGGTTTCCAACCTTGGCAACTGTATGTTGTGGCCCGCCAGTGAATCTGGCAGCAGATTCGGACAGTGAGAAGTTTGGGGAGGAACCTGGGCCAGTCCTGGAGTCTGGGGAAGGCTCTGATGAGGGCTCTACGTCGGAGGCAGAGAGGGGGCCAGGGCCGGATGCCAGTTATCAACTGCCTTCGGAGTCAGACATCAGTGAGGCAGATGAACAGCTGGAGCCTGTTCCCAGTGTGCGCATGCGCAGAGTTGCAGGAACAGCTAAAGAACAAGGCTCGACTTGGGAGTAAGGCCACAGGTGGACAATGAATGGCCCCTCACAGAGGGAATAAAAGAGGAGCGAAAGAGGAGTGGAGTTTGCACAAGACAATTAGTTCATTACTGCATTCTTGCCACGTATTGCGGCATCTGAAAGATATCGGCCTGGCCACTCTCCAAGCCTGATAAAGGTCGGTAATTGTGAACTATCTTGAAAGACTTTGCTGGAGAGGAGTTCACTGTAAATTAAATAAAAAGAAGTTTATCGAGACGAGGACTTGGCTTTGTGCTGCTGAGGAAGCTTAGGTCAGAACATGTAAGCCTGGTGGACTTCAATTCCCAGAATTCCCCAGCCAGCTTCGCTGGCTGGGGAATTCTGGGAGTTGAAGTCCACCAGGCTTATTGTTGCCAAGGTTGGAGACCCCTGATCTAATGCAACATTTCTCAACCTTGTGAACCTGAAGGCTGTGTGGACTTCAAGCTCTCAAGGTTGGGAAACACTGATCTGATGGCCCTGATCGGAATGGCTGTGCCTTTTGGAACAGATGGTCAACCCTCTGCTTCTCTGTTTCAATGGAAGGAAGGGGATCGCTGACAATCCGCCCCTTATTCCCTGGATAACTCTGTTTGTCTTAGAATAATACACAAACAACCGCCACCTTTTGGCTGACAAAAGCAAGATATTTTGGACATGTGGCAAAGAACGGAGAGCCAACGCAGCCTCTAGAGAGCTTTCCAGGATCAGTCAAAAGCTTATTGTACGCTCAGCCGGATGGGCCAGTGTATGGCTTTGCTCTCCAGTCAAATCTGCTTGCTCTCTAAAGATGTTTCTCTTCTCTCGCGCGGTGAGGTTTCTCCTGCCAGATGGACAGATTTTATTTATTTATTTATTTTGGAGGGTATTATGAGGCTAAAGCATGTTCAACGCAATATTATCACAGAGGAATTAGTTTCTTGGAGCAGAGGAGAAAGAACCTATGCTCAGCCTCATAGGTTTGCAGGGATTGTGGAATCAGAATAGGAAGGCAGCTATATAACAATTTATTAGAATTTGATAGAGTAGAGGAGGTGGTGAAAGAACCGATGATTGCATGGGCTAAAAACATAGGGCATAATATAGATTTAGATAATTGGGAAAGAATTTGGAACAAAAACTACACTGTAACAAAATCTGCTGCTTATAAGGAAAACCAGTACAAAATGCTTTACTGTTGGCACCTAGCTCCAGCAAGACTGGCTAAAATGTATTCGATTCTAAGCCCAAAGTGTTGGAAATGTAACCAATGTCAAGGTACCTTCTTTCATGCTTGGTGGCTATGTCCTGAAGTGAAAAAAAATACTGGACTAAGATACAAGGATGGCTACAAGATCTAATAAAATGTCAAATAGAATTAAACCCAGAAACATTTCTCCTGGGAATACTGAAAACAAAATTTGATAGAAAGATACAATATTTGATCCTACTCATATTAACAGCAGCAAGAATTGCGTTCGCACAATACTGGAAGGAACGCAATACATCCCCAGAGAGTTTGATTATTCAGAAGATATACAAATGTGCCGAAATGGATAAACTTACCCTAGAACTAAAAGAAAAAGAGGTTTCGGAATTTTATGTGGTTTGGGAAAAGTGGTATACCTGGATAGATAATAGAAATAAAAATTGGAAATATATATAAGGCTATTGAGGATTAGATAGTGAATGTATATAATGTATGTTGATCCGAAATATATAAAAATGACACAGTCTGTTGATTATGTACTAGAGTTGTATAAAGGAAAATTGTAATGAAAATTATTTAAAAAAAAAAAAAGGAAGGCAGCTGGAGTTCCAGAATTCAAGAAGAGAATGCAGAAGGCCCAAGAATAACAGACCTTTCGCTCTGCCAGCGAAAAAGGGCTCCTGAGCTCCGTTTTCAGCAGTGATGACCTCCTGCAACCCTTGGCCATTGAAAACGGAGCTTGCGAGCTCAGTTTTTTTGGCAGAGGCACCACAGGCCAGATCTAAGCATTGCTCTGGGTAGCCTCATGGGCCAAATCTAAATACCTCACTGGACAGAGATCCAGCCCGGCGGCCTTGAGTTTGACACCACTGTTCTAGACCAACTTTAGGGGTTGACGGTGGGAGACCAGGGGTGAAATTCAATTCTTTTTCCCTACCAGTTCTGTGGGCATGGCTTGGTGGACGTGGCAGGGGACAGCTGACCTTGTATATATAAAAAAAGAACACCGCTTAGGGGAGGGCGAAAGCCCTACTAAGCAGGTATATACAAAAGTATGAAGGCTGTTGCTTAACGCATTATAAGCCACCCTGAGTCTTCGGAGAAGGGCGGCAAATAAATCAAATAAATAAATAAATAAATACTGCAAAATCATTCCCACCCCACTCTGGGGCCAGCCACAGATGGTCTTTGCCAGTTCCGCTACCGATTCTCCAGAACCTGTTAGAACCTGCTGGATTTCATCCCTCTGGGAGACCCAATATTGTGATTGTTCTCCTTTATTCGTGGCTAGTCCCAGCTGATGCTAACGGGGTGGGGAAGAGGTCAAACCGAAAGTGCTTGAATTGTGGGGTACCTCAGTGGCGTACACTTCTCCCATCGGTTTAACATCTACGTGAATTTTTTGGATGAGGTCATCACCACCAACGTGCTGGTGATACCTAGTTCTGTCTTTTTAATTGTGCCGTCCGAGTAATGACATCAAGATTTTTGTCCACATGCCTGAAGGTTGTTAGGGTCAGGATGGGAAGGAAAAGGCTTAGGCTTAAAGCAAATGAGACTGAATGGAGATATACTTCTGGGTCTGGTTTTAGGTTTAGAGATTTCCTGTTATCCAAATTAGTTTCTGGATCAATGGCCTTTATTAACAAATCAGATTAACTGCAGTGATTTGAATGAAGCATTTGGTGATAGTGGTTAGCTTCTCTCTCTCTCTCTCTCTCTCTCTCTCTCTCTCTCTCTCTCTCTCTCTCTCTCTCTCTCTCTCTCTCTCTCTCTCTCTCTCTCTCTCTCCTCCCCCCTCTCTCCCTCCCTCCCTCCCTCCCTCTTTCTCTCTCCCTTGTTTTTGCCTTGATCTCTTCTCAAACCATGCCAAAGAGCTGCTTACTAAACGCATGTCTCTGTTTGCAAAACATGTACACAGGGAAAGAGAAAAAGAGAGATCATCAGCCTCAATAAAATCACCATTATGATCTCAATCGTATCCAATTCAATGTAATTTTTGAATAATTAGCTATAAGAATTGGAGAGCTAAATCTCTGATACAGAAGCCCAGCTGTGGGATGTTGTCTCCCACCACGCCTCCAATGCTTTCCCCCTGCTTTTTTTTTCATGGTGGTTTTAGTGAGTGATTCTTTTGTACGTTGTGGCTGTGTCCATGCAAGGTGGCTACAGTGTTGTTGAACAGAGATTTCCCATCCTATGAGATCAGAGCCTCCAATTTTTGGACTGTGTGGGATCTGGATCCAATCTAAGTCAGTCGCTGGGACCAGAGGTTTAGTCTTCCAAGCTTTCGGACTCACGCTGCAGCTCATCCTCAGGGAACTTCTCTCTACCAGAATGTGTGCTTTGGGCTATTCTAGGTGTAGTATTTATGTGGTAGGACAGACGGGGAGGAAGCTAACCAACAGATTGCAAGAACTCAAGGGAATGGTCAGATGCGAAGACCCAAACTCATTGATAACCTCATGTTGCAATGAGATTGATACATTCAATTTTGCAGCTGCTAAGATTGTTGGCCGAGCAAGTACAAAAATAGGCAGGGAAATGATTGAAACCTTGGAAATGGCCTCTCAGTCAACAGGAGTGCTGATTTACCACCAGGTACTTAGAGGCTGAGGATTTGATAGCACAAAGAAACAACAGCCAATGACTTAGTAGTCAAATATCAACAACTCATCAACAAATAAAAAGCCACACACAACCAAACACCACATAAATACTATGCATAGAATAGTCCAACACACATATTCTGGTAGAGAGAACGTTCCCTGAGGATGGACTCCAGCCCAAGTCCCAAAACTTGTAAGACTAAACTACTGGTCCCAGTGACAAACCCAGATTGGATCCTACAACATTATCCTGGGACACGTATATTTGCTTTCATTTCAGTGGTGTCTTTTTTATTCTATTCAACTTTCAGTTATTGGAAATTTTACATTTTATTACGCTACATGGGGAAAAGGGAGTAGGGGTCCTTTATGATCTCATCATGAGTTGCATGTTGACGGGCACCCATAAGAATTGATTGAATGATTGATGGAATGAATGAATGAACGAATGAGCAAACTTGAAAACACATAAAGCATCTGGCTGGGATGCAGGGACCAAGCCAGGTTGAATCCATGCAGAATCTGAGTCATGAGGGCTCTGTAGCAGGGAAGAGATCAGGGGTGGGCTGCTGGGGGTTTGCAGGGGTTCGGGAGAACCTCTAGCTAAGATTCTGTGGTTTGGAGAGCCCCCAAATCCCACTTCTGGCTGGCTCCACTCCACCCCGCCCACCCCACCACTCCCAGGAGTCCCCACACAGCCCATTTTGGATGCAGGTTAATGAAGGGCACATGCGGAGGCTCGGGGAGGGCGAAAAATGGGCCTACCAAAAGTTTGGACCCGTTTCTGGCCTCCAGAGAGCCCCTGGAGCCTGGGGAGGCCGTTTTCTCCTTCACAGAGGCTCAAGGAAAAACACACACACACCTGCTGTGGTGCAGGAGGCCGACTAGGCCACCCCCACCATGGCCACGCTCACCCAGCAACCAAGAACCAAGAGAACCCCTTGCTAATATTTTTTAAGCCCACCCCTGGGAGAGATGGACAATATGTGTCTCTCCAGATGTTGCCGAACTACTTATCTATTTATTTTTATATATAAATCTGGCATCTCTCACCACTGACCATACTAAGTGGAGCTGCTGGGAATTGTACTCCAACAATATCTGAAGAAGTTGTCCGAAAGGTGCTTTTCCAAAAGGCAACTGGACTTTCTTGGTGAAAAGAAAAGAAAGTCCAATGAAACCTTTTGGAAAAGCAACTTTGGGACAACCATAACCTGGATGATGGAGACTCTCCATAAACATCTGAAGTTGTTCCATCTCTACTCTAAAACATGAGAAAGAGAAGAACCACTTAGAAAAGTGTTGGAAGAAATATCCATCTGGTTCATTTCCAAGCCGGGAGAAAGACACTGGAAACCTGGAGGCTGATTAAAAGATGGTTTAATGATGAAGCAGGGCCACCAAGCACGTGTGATTCTGGGTAGCTGACCACAGGGAGTTGAGCGGGGTGGTGGTTTATACCTTCTCTTGGGCTTTGAACTTGAACTTCCTGTTCCTGTTCAAGAACATATATTCTATTGGTTGTTGTAGGGGTCATAGCTGGCTCTGTATGTTGTCTGAGGTAGGTTTGGTTGAGGTTTGCTGGGGATGGTGCAGCTGAGATGATGCAGTGAAGGAGCTTGTGTTCCTGAAAGGGTGTTGGGCAATTCCTATTATGGCTGAGGGCTAACCCTACCTTTGTTCAGAATTTGCTGCAGGGAGTAATGGATTACCTAATCTGCATTTCTGAAAGCTGGCCTCAGCTTAGTATTAGCTTGGGGGCAGGGAGCTGGGGCTCTGAGTTTCTGTCTCCCTTAAAATTTTTATTTCTCTTCTATAGGAGAAATATTTTATCCTGCTTTTTAATATTCCTCAAAATACTTCATTCTTCTAGGAGAGGGATGGTGTTGTGGCCCGCCAACGGCCAGGTGATCTGGCAGCAGATTCGGACAGTGAGGAGGTTGGGGAGGAATGTGGGCCAGTCCTGGAATCTGGGGAGGGCTCTGATGAGGGCTCTGCATCAGAGGCAGAGAGGGGGCCAGAGCCGTATGCCAGTTATCAGCTGCCTTTAGAGTCAGACATCAGCGAGGCAGATGAACAGCTGGAGCCTGTTCCCAGTGTGTGCATGCACAGAGTTGCCAGACGAAGGGAACAGCTAAAGAACAAGGGTCAAGTTGGGAGTAAGGCCACAGGTGGATGATGAATGGCCCCTCCCAGAGGGAATAAAAGAGGAGCGAAAGGGGAGTGGAGTTTGCAGGAGACAATTAGTTCATTCCTGCATTCTTGCCACATATTGCAGCATCTCAAAGATATCGGCCTGTCCACTCTCCAAGCCTGATAAAGGTCAGTAATGGTGAACTATCTTAAAAGACTGTGGGAGAGGAAAGAATTTGCTGGAGAGGAATTCACTGTAAATTAAATAAAAAGGGTTTATCGGGATGAGGACTCGGTTTCGTGCTGCGGGGGAAGCCCAGGTCAGAACAGATGGGTGCTAACTTTCTACAACAGGACTCCCTTTTCCATATCCTAACTACTGCTCATGCCTGTCTTCCTTTATTGCCCACAGACAGCAAGCACAGATTCCTATTGCGACAGCCGGCGTCGTCTATCCGGGAGCCATCGCCATGACGGGAATGCCCTCTCCGCATCTTCCCTCGGAGCATTCAAGTGTATCTAGTAGCCCAGAACCTGGGATGCCTATCATTCAGAGCACTTACGGGATCAAAAACGAGGAGGCTTCTCATGTCAAAGAGGAGATTCAGAGCGAGGACATCAATGGCGAAATGTACGAAGACGATGAGGATGAAGAAGACGATCGCGATGTGGACTACGGCAGTGAAAGCGAAAACCACATTGCTGGACAAGCCAACTGAGCAGGGGGGGTTCCCATTCTTGGTTTTGACCTCGGAGGACTTTAACGGAGACCCCCCCCCCCAGTCCGGTTTCTTACCCAGTGGCCAAGCACACAAACTTTATCCTCACACACTGACTGTTACTTAAAACTTTTTTAATCTTTACTAGTTGGGACATCAGCTGATCAGGAGATATCAGCCCGCGTTGAGAACTTTGGAAAAGCAAGAAAGGAATTCTAAAAGAAAGGAGAAAAAAAAAAGAAAGACAAAAGGCTCAGAGGAAGAAACCCTATCAAGGAAGTCAATCATGACAAAGAAAAAGGACAAAAAAAAAATAAGCTATGGGTAACATAATGCCAGTAATTCAGCTGCTATACCCAAGCACTGAAGTCTTACCCGTTCGACCTTTTATTATTATTATTTTTCAAATAAACTTTATGGCTATTTGTTCTATAATGTTCTAGAAAATTCTCACTCAGGTACACAGTGCCAACAAGTGGCTTGTGAATGTGTTCTGTTGTTTTGTGTACAATTTAAAGAAAAAAAATTAAGATTTTTGGGGTGGGGTGGGGTTGGGAGAGATAATGATGCATCTGGTAATCTGGGGAGGAAGCAACCATACGCTTCTTTTAATTCCTCCCCTTCCTCGTGTTCCCACCATCTTTTCTTCCACCTTTCCAGAATTAGACTTGAAAGCACGTTATGCATCTGGCAGGGATGCAGGGACCAAGCCAGGTTGAACCCATGCAGAATCTGAGTCACAGTGGCTCTGCAGCAGGGAAGAGAATTTAAGGATTATTGTGTAGAAAAATCAAGATGCTGGAGATTGAACATTTAGGATCTGCTCAGAGCCTTTGGTGTCTTATGCCAGTGCCAATGGGATACTGCGCAGGATGCAATAAACATTTGCATCAATTATATCATTTACAGCTCACGCTTTTGGTCTTATCAATGTATCTTTACGCCACACCAGACCACTTATCCTTTCAGAACAGGAATTGGCCCTCAATCTACCTTCAGAGCTCTTGAAATCAGAATAAAAAGGAGCTGTTCCTTCCTAAAGCCCTCTGCATGAGATAAAACTAGAAGGTCTCATTAAAAGTGGACAGTATCCAATTTGGGTCCTTCCTCACCTGATGCCAGCTGTGTGACCTAGCTTATTAGTCCAATGGGAATGTAACTCTTGACTGAATAAAGGTTGGCCAGTCTAGTAGCTCATCTAGATCGGTTCATCTTAGTCTAGTGGGTTCTCAACCCCTCCCAAAATTCTGAATGTCAACCCTTTTGCAAATAAATTGAATGTCCAGCATTCAGTGATGGTCTTTTCACAGAGAAAGACATACATTAATTATCCAAAATGCAATTGGTTGACTGGATATCTGTCCTTTGTTATTGTTCGGTCATCATCTTTACAAAGGTCTTTTCAGTCAAACGGCCTTGGTGTTCTCCGAACTTGGTTGGGTTTTTTTTTGTTTTGTTTTTGCAGATGATTCATTACCCAAACTAGGTAATATCACCAGTGCTGGAAGCAAAATCCACTCTCTTCTAGCACTGATGATATTACCTAAATGGTATAAGATTTCCTGCTTGAGGAAGAGGTTGGATTAGAAGAGCTCCAAGGCTCCCTTCCAGTTCTGTCCTTGTGTTAAAACACTAAGCCTTCAGTTGGGTCATGAAACATCTTGCAAGAACCAAACCAAGCTCAGAGAGCATCAAGGATCCCTCATTTCAACCCTGAGCTACAAATATTCTCCTTTATTGGTCCTTTTGGACTAGATCCAAAAGTGATTGGGTCTCCAAATCAGAATATCTTAGAGAGATTCCCATCACCTCTTCCCATTTCGATCTTCTCAGCCATTCCTTTAATTTGGTGTTCATAATCCCAACTGAGCGAATTCTGCTACATGGGCTATAGTTAAGACATATCTCTGTTGTAGCCACTCCAACCAACTAGCCGATCAGCCTCTTCCTTTTTTAGGAAAGTCCTCCTTTTACTTTTCCCCAATTGCAGACCAGATCAAATGTTGAGCAAAGTGCCAAATCTGTACTAATGTGAGAAATGATGTCTATTTCATATTTTCTTTTCTCATTTGGTTGTCTTGATTGTCTTTCTTTCATCTTGTCTTTAGTCTTAAATTAGGGAAGCATTGTGTCTTAGACAATCCCTTGAAGAAGTCCATTGCCAGCACCTGATAAGGTTAGTTCTTGTTGCTTTTTTTTTAAAAAAAAAATGATTCTCAGGTGAATCAAATCTATATAGAGACAGGCAAACTTTGGATTTGTGTGTGCGCGCGTGCATGGGTTGTGTGTCAGTGGTTTAAGGGGACCAAATACCAAGCGATTGTGAGAGCAAAACTGAATAACTCAATTGTATTCACAAAAAGTTTGAATCTGTATGGTATCTGCAAAATATGTAGGTATAGAAACATAGTTTTTTTTTATTATTTTTTTTGTCCAGAGGAACAGAAAAGGAAGAAACAGCTTCCTAATTAGATCGCTGGAATGAAAAGAAAACGATTGGCCAAAACCTTATGTCCAAATTTTCAGACCCACAGTTACAACGTTAATAGGATGGGAGCCAAGTCTATATCTTAAGGTCACCTGATAATGTTTTGTCTGATCCGTGGAAATCTCATGGACCCTGTGTGTGATTCATCTAGTTGGTCTGTCTTGCTTTCCTCGTTGTTGTGATAAGTGCAGAAGCTGAAGCTTTCGCCCTGTTTCCGGTGGTGCGAAATATGGCTTTGAAGAGAAGGGCTAGCCATGCGTAAGAGATGCCCTCGTGTCATTGGGGCTACTGTTTTTGTGGTTTCCGGGAACTTCTATTCAGCCAGAGTAATTTGATTCACCAGCCAACCCAGTCTAAGCATTGGTATGTCAGACACATGTTGAGATGTACCTTCTGCTCAAAAGCCCCTACTAGCATGCAAGATTTCCTGCCCTTAGTCCTACAGTTTATTCCAATATCGAAGGAAATCTGGTTGCATAATCCTAAACTTTTGGTGACCCTGATTGAATGATAATTGACTGCCAGGATCTCTTGAAGGTTGCCTGGACTTGTGAAAACTTTGGCTGTTTGTTGGGATGAAGATGGAAAGAAAACTTTGAATCAGTGGGTTTAATGTTCTCTTATTTTCTTCTTTTTTTCCCCCCGCTCTCCTCTCTCTCAAAATTAGTTAGAAGTACTTTGATGACCATAGATTTAAGGATCACAGCTGGCTTTGACCAATCTCGTAAACGAAACTGCTGATAGAAGTAGGGAAGGTAGGGGTGGTAGATGCATTTTGCCATTCTAATTGGTTTATTACGAGTGCAAATCTGATATATAAATCATATATAGTTAGTCCTCAACTTACAACAGTTCGTTTAGTGACCATTCAAAGTTACAATGTGCACTGAAAAAAATGACTTATGGCCATTTTTCACACTTAACGACCGTTGTAGCATCCTCCAGGTCACATGATCAAAATTCAGCAGCTTGGCAACTGGCTCATATTTATGACGGTTGCGGTGTCCCAAAGTCATGCAATTAATCCCCTTTTGCAACTTTCTGAGAAATTCATTTAAAAACCGTGTTACTAACTTAACAACTGCAAAGGATTCATTTAACAAGGGCAGCAAGAAAGATCGTAAAATTGGGGCATACTCGCTTAACGAATGTCTCACTTAGCAACAGAAATTTGGAACGCAGTGGTGGTCGTAAATCGAGGACTACTTGTATAGGAAAACCACTTATGGGAAAACATAGCATTCCAAAGAAGGTTTTTGAGAGCTCCAGCATTCCTCTTCTTTTTTAAAAAAAAGTAACACACACACACATACACACACACACACACACACACACACACACACACATATATATAAAGAAATAAACAGACATTCTGCGAACTCCGGAACTGAAATAATTAAAATTTTTATTCTACTAAGCTTTCATCAGCCATCTGCTGACATCATTGGAGTATTAAACTACCATTATATCTACACACCCTGTTTCCCTGAAAATAAGCCTTCCCCCGAAAATATTTAAATGCAGAGCTGGAAATCAGGTAAAGAAAGAGGAGCCCCATTTTCTTCTACGCACCTCAAAATAATAAGACCTCCCCGAAAATAAGGCCAAGCGCTTATTTCGGGGTTGAAAAAAAAAATAAGACAGGGTCTTATTTTCGGGGAAACTGCAAAATACTTACAAAGTCCTGGAAATCTAACCAATAAAATTAAATTAAAATATGAAAAGTAGTCAGTGCGAGGCAAGGAGGAGAAAGATGTTGCACAAAGAGCAAGCTGAACCTGCCATCCTAAACTCCACGTAATAAAACGAGCAGCAGCAGAGGCTTATTTCTGTCCACAGGCATCAATGGAATTAACAACGGCTAAGTGGGAAATGAGAAAATAAATTTACACCTGCACGGTATATAAAAACGGCAGCATTTATGATTTAAGTTTAGGTCTTAAGGTGGCCCTGTCTTTTCTGTACAGGTGAAAATGCTGGCATCTTGTCGAGCAGGGGTGTCAAACTTGATTTCATTGGGGGTTGTGTTTGATCCCGCAGGGCCAGGGTGGGCCTAGCAGGTTCAGCATTACTCATGTCGGGGGCACTTGTGACGGGCTCCTGAGCTCCGTTTTCAGCTGCCACAGCCTCTTGCAACCCTTTGCCAGCAAAAACAGAGCTCAAGAGGGCCGCATGCTCAGCCTCCCAAGCTCCATTTTCACTGGCAGAGGTACCACGGCCCAGTCTTTCACTGTTTCCAGATCTAAGCCCCCCGTGGGCCAGATCTGGCCCGCTGTACACCCCTGCTGTAGAGCAAGGATCTCCAAATCTCCCAACTTTAAGACATGTGGACTTCAACTCCCAGAATTCCTCAGCCATCTGTGAAAAGCAATGATAATTAACAAAAGAAAAGAAGGCATCACGGAGGTGAGGCCCAGGCTGGCTGGGGAATTCTGGGAGTTGAAGTCCACAAGCCTTAAAGATGCCACCTATGGAGATCCCTGCCATAGATGTAGACAGTGATCAATTATCTCAAAGAACCGTGAGATGCCATGCCTCTTGGGCACCATATTGGCACCATTCCAGTGTTTCTTTCAGCAAAACCTTTCCTGTTCCTCCCTCTGTCTCAAATAACTTTTTCTGGGGTTCTATTCAAGAGTAATGCATCTCCATCGTGATGTCTTGTTTTGTCTTGTTATCGTAGCATTTCGTCATTGTCCACATTTTTTTCCCCAGCTGAACTGCTTCTTTCTCTTAATGTCATAAAAGTGCATATCATAATACACAAACAAATACGATCAGCAGTTCCAGCTAGTAAATTATGCATAATTAATTTATCTTTTTTCTGCATTATTTTTGAATTGGCAGTCACCATAAAGCATAAGTACAGCTGTTCAGGTATTTTAAAAACAAATATATATTCTTTCCTCCTTTTGATATATATATATTTAAGAAAAACATCTGGCATTTCACCAGGGCCCATTCATCACTGTAAAAAAAAATAAAAATAAAATTAATGTTGGACCATCAAGTCCAAAATGATTTATAAGAGACTTGAAATCGATCGTAACTTTCCTCCGATTGCTTGGTTTTGGTTTATTAAATATACTCTTGAGCCTTTCAATATATATTATAAATGTGTAATGTGAAAACTGAACATTTTGTTCTCCTTTTCTAAAAAAAAAAAAAAAGCAACCATCAACAGACGTTTCCCTATTTTTCTGAACAAAAATATTTCTGTTTTTTTTTTTTTTCGAAACTCTTGAGATCCACCATTTTGCACAGGTTAATGATGTGGCTTTGTACCACCTTTGTTCCCACTCCAGATTCCATCAAAATCTACGAGGTTGGAATCTTCATAAATACATGACATGTGAGAATATTTAATTTTGGCTATGTCTGTGATGCAAAACGCTAAATGGTTGCAATGGTTTGTAATCCTAACTAGCAATGCGCCAAATTCCTTCTTGCATTTTCTCAAAAGTTTGGTTCTATTTCCGGTTTATTACAGTCTTCTCCAAGTAATTGAGAACTTCTCCTGCTAGTGTTTGGAGCTTATTTTATTGCTGGAAATGCTGAAGAAAACCACTGTCAAAGTGATTTTTTGCTATACCTCTTTTCTATGATTCAATTCAAAAGCTTCTCGGGATATCTACAATTCCCTTTTTTTTAAAAAAAAAAAGACCAAAAAGAGGACATTCTTTTGAAGGTCTTCCCTTGGGAATGAATAAAAGCTGGAGAAGCCAGAGAGGCTGTTGAGAGAAGTTGATAAGGAATGATTTTGCCTACTCTTTAGACATCCCATAGACTAATTTAAATGCCAGTATATCACTCTTCTTCTGCTGACATTTGCAACCTTTTGTTGTTGTTTTTTACGCCTTTGAAAGCTAATTTTATAGCAAATTCACTTTCACAATTTTGAGCAAAGAGATTTCCTGTAGAAGAACATCTCGGTGAAATTATGATTGTAGGAAAAATTGAGGGTAGATACAACAGATGATAGATGGGTTTTTGGGTGGATGGATGGATGGATGGATGGATGGATGGATGGATGGATGGATGATGGATGGAAAGAGAGAGATAATAGATGACAGATGATAGATAGATAGATAGATAGATAGATAGATAGATAGATAGATAGATAGATACAGAGATAGATAGATAGATAGATAGATACAGAGATAGATAGATAGATAGATAGATAGATAGATAGATAGATAGATAGATAGATAGATAGATAGATGAGAGCAGGGGTGAAATCCACTTACCTTCGCTACTGGTTCGCAAATGGGAGCACATATGCACAGGACCTTCTGTGTATGCTCAGAGCATCAAAAACGGGACGTGATGACATCCGAGTGGGTGGGCGGAGCCTCCTGCCATTGGCCGGATAGAACCGCCTGGATTTCACCACTGGATGTGAGAGAGAGAACAAGAGAGAGAGAGAGAGAGAGAATGAGAGAGATTCACCATAATCAGTCTGCTGGAAAAGAAATGTACTGTTAGTCAGGGAGGCCTCAGGTTTGCAGGCATGCAAAAATTCTTGCAGGCATGAGATGCAATCTCTGAGAATCAAAATCTATCTTCTCCCTGGCGAATTTGAGAAGACAAAACTTCCCTTTTTCAATGGGGGAAAGCCTCTGAGCCTTTTTATGCTCCGAAGTGACCCCGGGTATCCCAACTTTGTCAAGAGATAGCAAGCAATAAGAGAGTTGCAACACACATTGGACGTTCTCTTACCGTTAGAAATTGTGTCGCACTCATATGCTAGCATCCTGTCCCAACAGAGCGAAATTCCATGTTTGTAAATTAGAAGGAAGGATCCTCATTACGGTGTCATGTAAAATTTCTGCAAGGGTGAGATTTTGCAGGTATCTTTTATGAGCCAAAAAAAACCCCCAATCACCTTGATCAGGGAGAGAGATTTGGGGGTAGTGTTTTTAAATCCAAGAATGTTAAGATTCATGGAGCAATCATCCGGGCCACAATGGAAAAGTTAAAATTCCCTAGGACAATCAAGAGAACTTAAAGTGACTTAGCTTTGGCTAATTTGTGCTCAGTCAGTGAAAATAAGGAGTCCCATGCCCTGTCTTATTCTGAATTCCTACCTCTTGATCCTTTTTCAAAATCTTCTCCTCTTGTTTGGCTGCAAGTTGTACGAATGATTGTTATGTTGGCCCTGGGAGTTGAAGTTTTCATGCCAGTGGTCTTGATTCAGCTAGAGTTTATCCTGGTGGATGCTACTACAAGTTCCATGGAGCACAGCAGGACAAAATTCCGGGTCAAGAAGCACTGCATAGCCCAGTGGAACAGGTAAATGGTGAGAATATCAGATAAAGTCTACTCAACGGTAGAACCCACTGAATTCGGTGGGCTAGATCTATAACTAGTCGTATCTAATTTAAACTGGATTAGGACCCATAGCAGTGAGGCCCCCTGTCTTCTGATGTTACAGGGCTGTTTGGCTGATAGAAAAGTGGGACCGACAATATTTCAAACCACCAGATTGTCTAACGTCAATGCATGATTGTAGAATACCTCCCAGAGTACATTTTTGGTGCTCTCAGCCTAGAGGTGGGCTTCAAACATTTTAGCAAGGGGTTCTCTGCCCAGTTGCTGGGTGGGTGTGACCTAGTCAGTCTCTTGCACCACAGCGGGGAGGGGGGGTGTTTTTGCCCTCCCCAGGCTCCAGAGGCTTTCCTCGAGCCTCCAGGAGGGCAAAAACAGCCTCCCCAGGTTCTGGAGGCCAGAAATGGGCCCATTTCCGGCCTTCCCGATCTTCTGGTAGGCCCGTTTTTCACTCTCCCCGAGCCTCCATGCGTTCCCTGCACTTACCTTCATCCAAAATGGGCCGCCTGGGGACTCCTGGGAGGGGCGGGGTGGAGTGAGAGGGGCCAGCCAGGAGTGGGATTTGGGGGTTCTCCGAACTGCACAGAATCTTAGCTAGAGGTTCTCCCGAACCCCAGCAGCCCATCCCTGTCTCAGCCCCATCCATAAGTTTCTCATGCTTTGTATTTGCAAAAGAGGATCGTTAAATACTTTAACATCTTCATTCTGCTGTATTAATCCCAGAGGGGTCGCTAACAATTATTATTTCAGCCTCTAATTAGTTGAGTAATCAAATCTCTCTCATTATTGCATGGATGGTGGTGGGGTGGGGTGGGGGGATGTTTCAGAGATTGGTTTTTTGCAATAGACCCTTTTTCATCACATTTTTCCCCTCCACAAACAAAATTGTGTTTAACCTTCTTACAGCACGCTTGTACATTTTATATTTTATTTTTTTATTTTGTTTTTTGTAACGTAATCCAAATGAGATGAACATTTATTGTCCCCGTGAAAGCCTCTGACATCGCCTGTCTTCTAAAGTTGAAAATAATTATACTCGGTACAATTGTAAGCTTCTCTTAGCAAAAAAACTTATCCCCTGGAATTAATGGCAACCAGACAATAGCGTCTATTTAAAGACATGGTTTAATAAGGGTGAACTGTTTAGTTCCTCCTTTTCTGAATGAGTGAATTCACTAGGCATTGAGATGAATTCTCAAACTTGTAAAACAGAGGATGCTTGTAATATTAGCTTGCGAGACCCTTGCTGTATTAGGTTTTTGTAGCTGTGTCTTCTCTCTCTCTCTCTCTCTGTATCTCGTTGTCATCTAATTATGTGGTTGCATCTGTCTTGCGGTTTCTTTAAAAAAAACCAATCTGTCCTGCGAAAGAGGAACTTCATTATTTTTATTCTCAGGATGTTTGGCAGTGTCTTTTGCGTGTCTCGGAGTGACATTTTTCAGTGTATTGCATTGTCCAAGGTTGGCAGAGGACGTTGTTGTCGGTGTTGTTTTCTGTTGCTCATTGTTCCTCCATCCAGAGGCCTCCTTAGATGTTCTGAAAAGTCCCAACCGGATGGAGCATTTCTTTTTTCTTTTTTCTTTATCTTTCCTTGGGAATTAATGTGGAAAGCAAAGGAAGGCTCGGGGCTGTTGAAGTGGCGTTGTAGAATGAAAGGGAGGTCATTCCCAAATACCTTTTGGTCATCTCGTAACGAAATCACTGCAGGAATATCACCGCCCTGGCCTGCACCCAGGAGAATTCCCTGGAGTTTTTCCTTCTCCTTCCAAAGAAAATTCAAAAACAAGTTCTTTTTCATCAAACTGGATTTACAACTGCTAGGGAAAGAAAGTAGGAGAATTACTCTGCCCAAAACACCCCTAACTTCTCCAGATTTGTCCTGCTTCACCAAAATACAGCTTCTGCTCCGTTTCTTTAAAATATCAGCTGAAAGTTTGGGATGCTGATTTAAATGATAAATAATATGCAGACTATTTGAATTCTTATTGCAGATGAGATTATCTCAGTGCTTGGGAGAATCATCCAAGCCTTAATAAAATAATTTGTTTGGGATTTCTGGCACTTTTTAGAGATACCCAGGTTTTAGTTTTATAAATGTGCATAGTAATTTCAATATCCTAGCCTTACAATCAAGTGATTCACTGCACACCCGGAATCTATATTTGGGAAAGACAGACACCCCCAGAATCTATCTTTGGAATCCTAAACTGATGTTAGGATTTCAACCAAAGTTCCTGCTGAAATTTACAGTTTGTGCAATGTTTCAGAATTTGAATCTGACTTTTTTTTCTCTCCATGTCTATTTTAACTGGTTGTTTTCCCAAATTCTTATCAAAGAGCTAGAGCTAATTAAGTATTAAAAATCCTGAATCATGGGGAAAGAAACCTGAATCAAGTTTGAGGGTCTGGAAAACGTATTTATATTTTCCAGACCCTCAAACTTGTGTCCAAGGAAAAATAGGAGATAAAGCCCCATTTACTCAGGCTTATGCTCAGTAGATAAAAATGACCCAACAGTTCAATCGTAGTTCCTGTTAATTTTAAGATGAAATCCATTTTAATAATGTTTTTATGTGTGGTACTGTTTGAAAACAAACTGAAACCTGCTTCAAATCAGTGAAGCTCAAATTATTTGCAACTCATGCATCCCCTCAATTTAAAGTAGAAATATTAGCTCTAGATCCATTTGCAGTTCATATCCATTGCCTCAAAGAAAAAAATATGGATATTTATAAGGCCCCTGAATTGAATGCAGTAAAATCAGGACCAGAGGGGTGGGAGAAATTCCTCTTCTTTGTTGTATTTCAACTGTAGACATGAAATAGAGAAGTAGAACTGCCTTATAGTCATTAACATGCAAAGGAAAAACCTTCTGTTATTGATGTAATCGTTGGGTAATACTGAAGGAAGTGAGAAATTAGAATTATGTGCATTACAGGCTAACTACATTACAGGTAGTCCTCCATTTATAACCGTTTGTTTAGTGACCGTTCAAAGTTACCACGGCACTGAAAAAAGTGACTGACGGCCATTTTTTCACATGATCTTTGCAACTTCTCCATGGTCATGTGATCGAAATTTAGACACTGGGCCACAGACTCATATTTATGACGGTTGCACCGTCCCAGGGTCCTGTGATCCCTTTTTGCGACCTCCTGACCAGCGAAATCAATGGGGAAGCCAGGTTCGTTTAACAACCGTGTCACTAGCTTAACAACTGCACGTGAATTCACTTCACGACTGTGGCGAGGAAGGTCATAAAACGGGGCAAAAATCAGATCACCGTTGTCTCGCTTAGTAAAATAAATTTGGGGCTCGGTTGTGGTTGTAAATCGAGGACTATCTGTACTGTACCTGGTTGAAAGACAGATTCTGGATGTCATGTAAAAGACCTGGTTGTTGGATAACCATTTGTCTGAAGTGGTGTAGGGTTTCCTGCCTAAGCAGGGGGTTGGACTAGTGGACCTCCAAGGTCCCTTCCAACTCTGTTATTCTATTCTATTCTATATTCTATTCTATTCCATTCCACTCCATTCCATTCCATTCTTCCTCTACATTGTGTGAAATCCCTTCTCAGATCCTGAGCTCTTGACAATTTCTCCATATTAACAAGTTACACCATACATGGATGTATCTATAGATCACTGGGATGGTTATATAGAGATACCCTGGATGTTTGGAAAAAAAGAAATGGTGCCGTTTCTTTTATAGATTCCGTTTCAGTCACGTCACTTTTTCCATCTAAGCGAACTTGGTGGATTTGACCTGCCGTTTCCTTCTGATCCTAGCTGGCCTTCCTAATGGCATAAAGCAGGGGTGCCAAACTCGATTTCATTGAGGGCCGCGTCAGGGTTGGGTTTAACCTCAGGGAGAGGATGGGGGGCATGGCCAGGGTGGGTGTGGCCAGCTTGATGTCACTTGCGTCAGGGACGCCTGTGGCGGCCCGAGTACTCTGCCAGCGGAATTGGGCTCCCAATCTTTGTTTTTGGCTGGGACGGCCTCCTGCAACCCTCTGCCAATGAAAAGGGAGCTCGGGAGGGCCGCATACGGCCCTCCCGAGCTCCGTTTTCATTGGCAGAGGGTTGCAGGAGGCCGTCCCAGCCAAAAACAGAGATTGGGAGCCCAGTTTCGCTGGCAGAGGCACCGCAGGCCAGTCCTTCATTGTTTCCAGAGTGGCCCTGTGGGCCAGCTCCAAGCCCCCCATGGGCCAGATCCAGCCCGCAGTCCTTGAATTTGACACCCCTGACCTAAAGAAAATGGCCGCCATGTCCCAAACCCACAGATATTTGTAAAGGGAAATAGAGAGAGAGAGAGTCAGGGAGGCAGCATGGATGAACCTGTATTGGGGCCGCCACAGATGTAAGGCATGTAATACGCACAATCGAAAAACGTTGCATAATCCCGCCCTGAATGTGTCTTATCTCTTTGTGCGCATGTGCTCATTTTTTTAATGTAATGTGGTGTGGCTTTTTTTTTCCCCTTCGTGATTTTATTGACAAAAGCAATATTGCCATTTCTTTTTTCCTTTGGTCTATCATCAATTGGTGTTCAAGCCAATAATAAATAGCTGACACAGGAATCAAGACACCAAAAGCTCTTAACCTCTGACTATACCATTGTAGGGTGTGTCGTCTCCCCCACCCCCAGGAAACTCAATCATTATAATCTGTGTCAATGGCTGGGCTCACAGGACAGATATATACAACATGTGGATGCAACCTTTCTTTTTGTGCAAGGGATCATCTTGAGTCAGAGTTAATCATCCTGTGGGGTCCTTGGTGCTCTTCGAGCTTGGTGGTTTTATTGCAAACCTTTCATTGCCAAACTAGGTAACATCATCAGTCTTAGCACTGAGAATGTTACCTAGCCTGGTAATAAAATGTCTACAAGAAAACTGCCAAGCCCAGAGAGCACCAACCCTGAGCTACAAATATTCTCCTCTATCAGTCATCATCCTGATTAGTGAACTAAGAATGGGACAGAAAGTTTCTTCAAGAAATTGCTGTGTCCCTCTATTATTTGGGCAATCAACACTGTCAAGCAATGAAGGGAGAGGTGGATTGGGTGATTTGGGCTGTGATTTTTTTTTAATCCAATAAGCACTTACTTAGGAGTAAGTCTCCTTGGGCTCAAGAGGGCTTTCTTCTGAATCGGATACAAGTAAGTGGCTAAGGCGCTGAGCTTGTCGATCGAAAGGTCGGCAGTTCAGCAGTTCGAATCCCTAGTGCCGCGTAACGGGGGTGAGCTCCCGTTACTTGTCCCAGCTTCTGCCAACCTAGCAGTTCGAAAGCAGGTAAATAAATGCAAGTAGAAAAATAGGGACCACCTTTGACGGGAAGGTAACAGCGTTCCGTGCGCCTTTGGCGTTTAGTCATGCCGGCCACATGACCACGGAGACGTCTTCGGACAGCGCTGGCTCTTCGGCCTTGAAACGGAGATGAGCACCGCCCCCTAGAGTCGGGAACGACTAGCACATATGTGCGAGGGGAACCTTTACCTTTAAGATGCTCCTGCAAATTGACCCCCCTCTCGCCTCCCTAACCTGAGTTGAGACCATCATCACCTGCTTGGCGGCACTACAAAGCCTACTAGGATTGTTCTGTATATCTTTTTAAATCAGCCATCGAGAAGACGAATGGGAGGTTCGAAAGCTTGTCTCGCTGGCGGTGCTTGTTAATCCAGGTGAATGTATTTTCCATAGCTCTGTTGGTTCTAAAGCGCTTATCTCTCCAAACTTTTTTTAATTAATTATTATTATTATTATTGTTATTATTATTATTATTATAAATGGGGGGGGAAGAAAAATTGCAGGAAAAAAGAAGAAGAAGAAGAAGAAGAGAAAAAAAAGACAATCAAATGCTCGGAGCTTAAAACAAAGTATGCGTGCAACCCTACCATCTCACTTGAAACTTAATATGAAAAGAAAAAAAGAATTATGTAAATATAACATAGAGTTATAGATTTATATTTTGTTCATAACACATAGTGTAATATAAGTTGTATATTTTCATGTTTTATCGGTTTTATGTTATCATTCACACCACGATAAATAACAAAGATAAGAGTGGATGTACTCTTTAAAAAAAAAACAACGACGACAATGTGGGTTGCTAGAAACCTGGTTTGTTGGTGGGTGGGGCTCGGTTTGGGTTCTTTTTTTTTTTTTCATTGCCCTTTTTTTCAGTATTATTTGCCCTACAAGGCACCAATAAAAACAGCAAATGTGTTCTTTAAATAGATTGTGTTTCTGTTTCCAAATTCTTCATGCCTAAATGTGTCGTTCTATTACAAACCCCCAGAAGTAGCTCTGGGAAAAGAGGAGAGCGTTACCGTGTTCCATGTTGAACAGATTTAACAGAATAACATAGTTGGAAGGGATCTTGTAGGTCATCTAATCCAAACCCCACCCACCCCACCCCCTGCCGCCTGTTGTGGCCCACCAGCGGACAGAAGAGCTGGCAGCAGATTCAGACAGTGAGGAGGTTGGGAAGCAACATGGGCCAGTCCTGGAATCTGGGGAAGGCTCGGATGAGGGCTCTGAGTCAGAGGCAGAGAAGGGGCCAAGGCCATCTGGTAGTACTTTGCTGCCTCCGGAGTCTGACATCAGCGAGGCAGAAGAACAGCATGAGCCTGTTCCCAGTGTGCGCATGCGCAGAGCTGCCAGAAGACAGGAACAATTAATAAAACAGGGTCGGCTTGGGAGTAAGGCTTGGGGATGATGGGCCCCTCCCATAAGATATAAAAGACAAGCGAACGGGACGTGAGCTTTTGCATAATCCTGTGGTTCTCTTCCCATAACAAACCCCTCACACAGGGGTGGGCTTCAAAAATTTTAGCAAGAGGTTCTCTGCCCAGTTGCTGGGTGGGCGTGGCCATGGTGGGCATGGCCTAGTCAGCCTCCTGCACCACAGTGGCGGGGGGGGGCGTTTTTGCCCTCCCCAGGCTCCAGAAACTTTCCTCAAGCCTCTAGGAGGACAAAAATGGTCTCCCCAGGCTCCGGAGGCCCTCTGGAGGCCAAAAATGGGCCCGTTTCCAGCCTTTCCGAACTTCTAGTAGGGCCATTTTTCACCCACCACTGATTTGTACCACTCAGGTGATCCTGAGGACACAGATAAACCTCCAAGTGACCTCAACAACTCTCTAAAAGAATGTAAATGACCTGCAAGGGATATAAATCCTTCCATTCCCCACTACCCAGTCAAGAGCTAAAGAAGCTTCTTGGATGAGAAGCAAAACGTCTTCAAAGGAAAAAAACAAGAATGTCCAGGTGCCTCTTGAAAAAGCACATTTGGGACAAGCATGACCTGGATGACTGAAAATCTCCATACACAATAAATCTCCTAGATAACAACGGTATGGTTACAACAAAGTTAATTCCCATAAATATCCTCAAATATGACCGATGGTGTTTTTCCAGCGAGGTAATTTTCAAACCATGTCCCCTTTTCCCTGGTTCCATGTTTAGGTCCTGAAACAGGTGTGTTTGAGCCTATTAAACATCTGGAGATGTTCTTCCTAATCCATCTCACTTGTTCTTGTCAGAGTTTGTTGCAGCACATACAATCAGACAATTCAGCAGGATTCAAAATGTCTTTATATACATAACAACACATAAGGCATACAATACCCTTGTAGGTGTCAGCTCCGAATCAGGACGGGAAAGGAAAAACCTACTGTCAGCCCCACTTCACCGGGGCTGCCATTCCTTATGCCGTAGTTTTCATACAACACATAAAACCATGTGAACCCCTGGGAGTAAAGTAAGGAGTATTTTTGGCCACTGTAAGATGGTCTACTTACCAATGGAAGACGGCGTCATACCAGTGGTGAAATGTAAAATTTGTTGCTACTGGTTCGGTGGGCGTGGCTTGTGGGTGTCACGTGACTGGGTGGGCGTGGCCAACTTTTCTTTTTTAAAGCATTTTTTTTTACTACCTATTCGCCGGAATTGGTGGTAAAAAAATGCTTTAAAAAAGAAAAAAAGTTCCAACAATCACGATGATCCTTGGAACTTTGTGCTATGCAATCCTCAGAATGTTTTTTTTTTCTTTTTTAAAGCATTTTTTACTACCAGTTCCGGCGAATCTGGTAGTTTTTTATCAATACCAGTTCGCCTAAACTGGAGCGAACCGGTAGCATTTCACACCTGCTTCATAGTTCTAATAACTGTGGTCATTCTGCTATAGCCACAGATTGGGAATATTAGATGCTACAGTTCATCAGCTTCTGGGCAAAATTGCACTGCAACATCTGGAGAGCTATAGCAACACTGCACTTCCACCAGTGTTTTATCACAAAAGAAATATGTCGGTCTGTTTTACTCCTCTCCTGGGTCTTTTGACTTTTTACCTCTTGACCTGTTAGCAATGGTGGTAGGAACAACCCTGGAATCTGCACTCAACGGTACAAGCAGCTCACATTTTTATTAGGTAGTCCTCGACTTACGACCATTTTACAAACTTTCTTGCAACAGTGAATCACTGCAGCAACATAAATGTTAGGCTCAATTGTTAAGATTGTTAAATGAGTCAGGCTTTCCCATTCACTTTACTTTTTAGAAGGTGATCACATCACCCCGGGACACTGTCATAAGTATGAGTCAGTTGCCAAGCATCTGAATTTTGACCACATGACCATGGGGATGCTGAAACAGTCATAAGTGTGAAAACCGGTCATAAATCACTTTTTTCAGTGCTGTTGTAGCTTTGAACGGTCACTAAATGAACTGCTGTAAATCGAGGACTAGCTGTACTACTTAGCGAAGTTAATATCGTGTTTCCATGAAAATAAGACCCTGTCTTATATTTTTTGAACCCCGAAATAAGCGCTTGGCCTTATTTTCGAGGAGGTCTTATAATTTTGGGGCGCGTAGCGCAAGATGGGGCTCCTCCTGCCATCTTACCTGATTTCCCGCTCTGCGTTTAAATATTTTCAGGGAGGGCTTATTTTCGGGGGGGAGGCTTATTTTAGCTCATACACTCAAAAGCCCGATTGAGCTTATTATCAGAGGATGTCTTATTTTTGGAGAAACAGGGTGGATATACAGCGGGTTGTAAGGAGTGAGTGAAACAGAGTGAAACTGACCCTAAGATTATATCAAATCATGCTGCCTATTTACCCCTGCTTTATCTTATTTATTTATTTATTATATTGATTCAATTTATATGCCGCCCTTCTCTGGAGACTCAGGGCGGCTTACAATGGGCTAAGCAATAGCCTTCATACTTTTGTATATACCTGCTTAGTAGGCTTTCGCCCCCCACCCCCCCAAGCGGTGTTCTTTTTTATACAAAGTCAGCTTATTGCCCCCACAATCCGGGTCCTCATTTTACCGACCTCGGAAGGATGGAAGGCTGAGTCAACCTTGAGCCTGGTGAGATTCGAACTTGCAGTAATTGCAGGCAGCTGGTGCTACTTAACAGCACTTTAGTCTGCTGCGCCGCCAAGGCTCTTGGCCAAGAAATAATATTTATCCTTAATTGTAAAATGAAAACAGAAGACATTCCTGGCCCAAATGATTATCCCATTGACTGTTATAAGCTGCGTATTGAGTTCCTGGTCCTATATTATTGGAAGTCTATAATGATTTCTTTTTAAATAACATTTTCCCAACGTCCTTCAGTAAGGTTTATAGAAGAGTGATTTTGAAAAGCTAAAGATAAAAAGCCTGCTGATTGGATAAACTGTTGTCCAATTTCCTTGTTAAATATTGACTCAAAACTATTGACAGTCACCTTGGCTCATAGGTTAAACAAGATATTATGTTTGATTATCTATCCTGTAGAATCTGGTTTTATAATAGTTTGGCAAGCATCTCATTGTGTTAGATACCCAATTGATATTCTGGATGCACTTTCAGAAAACATGTAATTAATGGTGGCAATTCCTCTGAATATGAAAAAGGCCTTTGAATTTTTGAAGCAAGTTTCGCTTAAATACGGATTTTTTCCCCCTTTGGGGGCATTCTCCCTGTTTTCCCAAGGTTATTATAGTTGGAATAATCTGTTCATTTATTGTGATGGGTTGTGTCAAGCTGCTTTTTATCACATTTTATTTTTCATTGTATTGGAACCATTATCTCACCTTATTTGACAAACAGAAGACTGGAAACAGTTGAGAGGAACAATAACTGCAGTTTACTATAAACAATTATTATATGCTGAAGGTTATCGTGCTGATTGATATCCCTGAATGTTTTAATATTGAGCAACAGTTTGATAATTTAATGGGTTAGTCAATTAATTGAAATAATTTTTATAGGCTTCTGATACAATAATATTTCTATAAATAGTTTTTTTTTCAAAATTGGGATTTTACTTGTTGATTAAAAAAAAGTAATTATTCAAATGAAACTCTTAATTTATAGATATAACTATATCTCTTTTCTAATCACTAATAAACACCAGCATAAAAAGTTGAGTAACAAACCTACTGATGGAACATATGGAAAAGATGACGCTACAACAAGGAATATTCAAATTTGATGTATTTGGTATATAGAGAGATATTCCTGTGCTAATACCTTTAAATTATCTTAAGCAGGTTGTTGATATATTAAGATGCTTTTCTGTAGCAAAGACAAGCTGCTATGTTGTATCTAAATTATAGCTATGACATTCAGTTTGATCATGGGACATATATTTTTATTTAAACCTCTCTATGGAAAATAGTCAAGTTTAAAACATGACCAAGTTCAACAAACATTATCCCCACAACCAGAAATATTTGATATTTCTACATAACAATAGGGATTTGGATCCACTTTTACCCCTAGTTTCACTGCATTTCTTACATAAAAAAATTAAAAGGAAAACTCTGGAGTAGAAGTATAATTGTGAACTCTATTTGCATATCAAATTTATAACTAAGATATTCCCAGCTGAACATCAAAATGACTATGTAGTCATTTCAAAAAGAGAGAGGGAGGGAGGGAGGGAGGAAGGAAGGAAGGAAGGAAGGAGGAAGGGGGAAGGGGAAGGGGAAGGGGAAGGGAAAGAAAGGAGGGAGGGAGGGAGGGAGGGAGGAAGGAAGGAAGGAAGGAAGGAAGGAAGCAGGAAGGGGGAAGGGGGAAGGGGAAGGGAAAGAAGGAAAGGAGGGAGGGAGGAAGGAAGGAAGAAAGCAGGAAGGGAGAAGGGGAAGGGAAAGAAAGGAGGGAGGGAGGAGCAAAAAAGCAGAAAGGGGAAAGGGGAAAGGGGAAGGAAGAAAGGAGGGAAGGAGGGAGGGAGGGAGGGAGGAAGGAGCAAGAAAGCAGGGAGGGGAAGGGGAAGGGAAAGGGAAAGAAAGAAGGGAGGGAGGGAGGGAGGAAGGAAGGAAGAAAGGAAGGAAGGAGCAAAAAAGCGGGAAGGGGAAGGGGGGAGGGAGGGAGGGAGGGAGGGAGGGAGGGAGGAAGGAAGGAAGGAAGGAAGGAAGGAAGGAAGGAAGGAAGGAAGGAAGGAAGGAAGGAAGGAAGGAAGGAAAGAAATTCCTGACTTAGAACTTGGCCACCAGCAGACAGGAAGGCTGCTCTGGAGGACATGGGTTTGGTGCTCTCCCTGGTCTCACCTTCCTCCACTGGAAACAATGGATCCGCCAAGCCCCACCTGGGACACCACAGGCGACCCCCCAACAGGAGTGATGTTGAGCTAACCAGCCCACTCCGGCAACGCACACTCGGCCCCCTAAAGGACAACCCTGATGCTGTCCTCAGTGTAGATAAGCCTGCCTTATCTACATTTCCTGGCAAAATACATGGGAAAATCCCATTCATGGAAAACCCAACTTAGGGTTAGGGTCAAGTCTCCATGAATTCGGAGAGCAAAATGGACATCGCCACTGGATTCAGAGCCCATTTGGTATGGTTAGGAGAGTGGACGCTTTTCGAGCCTGCCTTATCTACGTTTTCTAGCAAAATACATTGGAAAAGCTCATTCTCAGAAAAGCCAGTTAGTTTATGCCATTCCAGAGAAATACCTTTCCAGTCTCTTTGGCAGGCCTGAAGGCCCAAATGTAGAAGCCGGCCACTCTTCTTGAAAGCCTCCAGTGATGCAGCATCCACAACTTCCAGAGGTAAGCCTTTCGCAGTTGTTGTTGTTGTTGTTTTAAATTAGATTTATATGCCGCCCTTCTCTGGAGACTCAGGGCGGCTTATAATGCGTTAAGCAATAGCCTTCATACTTTTGTATATTTATACAAAGTCAGCTTATTGCCCCCACAAACTGGGTCCTCAATTGACCTACCTTAAAAAGGATGGAAGGCTGAGTCAACCTGGAGCCTGGAGATTCGAACTTACTAATTGCAGACAGCTGGAGTTAAATTACAGTGCATTTGTCCGCTGAGCTATTCCAGGCTCTTCCTGGATTGTTTCCACTGTCAGGAAATTTCTCCTTTGTTCTAGGTTGCCTCTCTCTTTCAATCATCTTCCACCCTTTTCTTCTTGTCCTGCGCTCCGATGCTTTGGAGAGGGGTCACCAACCTTTTAGTGGACCTCAGGGACCACTAAATTCATAATTTTAAATCCTGCGAGCCACTAATATGATCTGCCTAATGACCGGCTGGGCGGACATGGCTGTGGTCATGTGACTGGGTGGGCGTGGCCAACTCGATGTCACTCACATCGTGCCTCGCTGGCCTCTACTCGCCCCACCCCTGTTCAAATTGGATCTGACCGAGGAGGAGGCTCAGTAGAAGCACCTCACTGAGGACTACGAGCATAGGCTTTCCAAGCTGCGGGAGTACAAGACCAGTACTGGTACCTGGAGGCTCAGCAGACTGAGAGAGCTCCTCAAATATTGGAAAACTGATCATGTCACTCGTAGTCCTTCTCTTTATTAGACTAGACATACTTAGTTTTTTGAATCGTTTGTTGTGTGGTTTAACCTCCCAACCAGAGGTGGGATTTAGCCGGTTATGTCCGGTTCGGGCGAAAAGGTAGTAGCAACTGCGGGAGGCTCCGGCAACCCTCCCGGACGTAATGCGCTGAAGGCCATGCGCATGCACACTCATATTTGTGACCTGGTAGGGAAGGTAAGTGAATCCCACCTCTGCTCTCAATGCCTTAACATCTTGAACAGAAAATTTCCAGCTTTTTTACAAGCCCACCAGGCATGACAAAATGACCCTTCATGTGGACCCACCAGAAAATTAAAATCTTTTACAATAATTTCGAGTTGCCGGGTGGGAAACTCTAGGACAGTGATGGCTAACCTTTTTGCCATTGCGTGCCCAAAGTGGGGGGAGCGTAGGGGAGTCGCACATGTGCATGCCCACACCCATAATGCAATGCACCCCACCCCCTAGAAAGCCTCTGGAGCCTGGGGAGAGCAAAAAATGGGCCTTCCCCACCCCCACCCCCGGAGGCCCTCCGAAGGCCAGAAATAGACTGTTTCCCAACTTCCAGTGGGCCCAGAAGGCCCGAAAATCAGCTGGCCGATGCGGGCATGCGCACTGCAGCTGAACTAGGGCAATACACACGTACCCACCGATATGGCTCCACGTGCCATCTGTGGCACCCGTGCCATAGATTTGCCATCACAGTTCTAGGAGGTTGATTTACTGTCAGATCTTTAAGAGCCTTGAAGTCAAATCAGGTAAGCTTTGTCCACATAAGCAGGGGCCCTGTTGTGGTTAAGAGACTTTATAACGCCTGCAACTCTGGAAAATCACTCTCGTAGCCTTGTTAACGAGTGGTAGAATAAGGATTAAGCTTCTGTCTCCAATTTACATAGAACATTTGCGGTTTTGCTGAGTTACATTGTTGACCTTTTTCTTATTGGTTTTCGCCTCAGACAATTACGGAGGGCTAGGTTTTTGCTGCCTCAACCCAACGTTATTCTGGCTTTGTGAAGATGAGCAAGGCCGCCTTCTTTTCAGTAAGAAAAGGATTTGGGTGAGTGGGTGAAGGCAGGGGTGAGCTGCTGGGGGTTCGCAGGGGTTCAGGAGAACCTCTAGCTAAGATTCTGTGCAGTTTGGAGAACCTCCAAATCCGACTCCTGGCTAGCCCCACTTACCCCCGCCTCGCCCCGCCCGGAAGTCCCCAAGCGGCATGTTTTGGATGCAGGTGAGTGCAGGGCACGCCTGGAGGTTCAAGGAGGGTGAAAAGCAGGCCTACTGGAAGTTTGGGAAGGCCAGAAATGGGCCTGTTTCCAGCCTCCAGAGGGCCTCTGGAGCAGGGGTGGGTTCTACTTACTACCAATTTACTACCAATTTACTACCAATTTACTACCAATTTACTACCAATTTACTACCAATTCGCAACGGGATTGTGCGCGTGCGCTCGCTTCGCTTGTGCATGCACCTTGCTTCTGCACATACGCAGATCACCGATGAATACATCTGGGGTGATGGGCAGGGCCGGTTTTACTACTGGTTCTTGCGAACCGGCCTGAACCGAAGGCAACCAACCACTGCTCCGGAGCCTGGGAAGGCTGTTTTTGTCCTCCCAGAGGCTCGAGGAAAGCCTCTGGAGCCCTGGGAAGGCAAAAATGCTCCCCCCACTGTGGTGCAGGAGGCTGACATGGCCACACCCACCATGGCCACGCCCATCCAGCAACCGGGGTGAGAACCCCTTGCTAAAATTTTTGAAGCCCACCCCTGGGTGAGGGGTTTGTTCTGGGAAGAGAACCACAGGCTTATGTAAATGGAGAAACCGGACCTGGTCTCTGTCCCATCCAGAAGGGCAGAAGGAGATGCCCTCAAAGTAAGTTTTTTTAAAATTTTAGCCATAAAAGTGTCTCTGTTTGTGTCTATTTGTGTGTTGTCTATGTCTGTCACCGTTGTTAAGTGAATCGCTGCGGTTCTTAAGTTACTCACACGGCTGTTACTGTCCGGCTTCCCCATTGAATTTGCTTGTCGGAAGATCGCCAAAGGAGATCACATGACCCCAGGACACTGCGACCATCATAAATGTGAGTTAGTTGCCAAGCATCCGAATTCTGATCATGTGACCATGGGGATGCTGCAACGGTCGTAAGTATAAAAAGAGGATATAAGTCACTTTTTCAGTGCTGGTGTAACTTCAGTTATTATGCAAATGGTTGTAAGTTGATGACTGTAGTTAGCTCTTTTGTTGGTAAGGTGGTAGATAGACTATAGTGGGACGCTATGGCTCAGTGGCCAAGACGCTGAGCTCGTTGATTGAAAGATTGGCAGTTCAGCAGTTCGAATCCCTAGTGCTGCGTAACGGGGTGAGCTCCCGTTACTTGTCCCAGCTTCTGCCAAACTAGCAGTTCGAAAGCAGGTAAAAAATGCAAGTAAAAAAATAGGGACCATCTTTAGTGGGAAGGTTACAGTGTTCCGTGCGCCTTTGGCGTTGAGTCATGCCGGCCACATGAGCCCAGAGACGTCTTCAGACACAGTTGGCTCTTCGACTTTGAAACGGAGATGAGCACCGCCCCCTAGAGTCAGGAACGACTAACACATATGTGCGAGGGGAACCTTTACCTTTACCTTTAGATAGACTTTAAGTCTCCGTGCCTGGGGATTGGTGAAACGCAAGGTTAAACAGCTTTGCCCACAATGGTCTAAACCGCTAGTGAGCTTCACAGAATCCAGCTCTCAACAAGCACACTTAGAATCCCACCACCAGGGACCAATCTTATTTATCCCATGTTTTTGATGCTTTGTTAGCTCTTCTTTTGAGTTCGGCTTTGTGTAGGAGGCAGGTTGAGTAGATAACCGACATTCCCCCAGATGAATAGGAAAGGGGGCAATCTTTATTATCCTATCAGGGAGGGGCGAATCATGCAGACAACTTCCTGGCAGACAATAAAAGCAGTTCTGACAGCCGGATCAAAACATTCATCAAACTTTGCTTTTCTTTCAGGCATATCAATGTTTAAGTGACAGCTGAAGAAGGCTGATGATGGACTTCTTACATTTTTCTCCGGGCGCCTGCTACTTTTTATGTGGTGTGTGTGTGTGTGTGTGTGTGTGTGTGTGTGTGAAGAAGACAAGCAAGGCAAAACGCTTGCTGAATCCTATTGCAAGTCAGCTTGACAATGAGAAAACAGAACAATTAGTGCCTCATTTTGTTCAGATGATCCTTGCGAAAAGTACATAAAAGTTTTACATCCAATAAGAATAGATGGATGATTAGACAGATTAGATAGATGATAGAGATAGATAGATAGATAGAGATAGATAGATAGATAGATAGATAGAGATAGATAGAGATAGATAGATAGATAGATAGATGATAGATAGAGAGAGAGAGAGAGAGAGAGAGAGAGAGAGAGAGAGGGAGAGATGATAGGTGATAGGTGATAGATGATAGATAAATAGATGATAGATAGAGAGAGAGAGAGAGAGATGATAGATGATAGATACAGAGAGAGATGATAGATGATAGATGATAGATAGATGATAGATAGATAGATAGATAGATAGATAGATAGATAGATAGATAGATAGATGATAGATAGATATAGAGATAGATAAATGATAGATGGTAGATGATAGATAGATAGAGATAGATAGAGATAGATGATAGGTGATAGGTGATAGGTGATAGATGATAGATAGATAGATGATAGATAGATAGAGATGATAGAGAGAGAGAGAGATGATAGATGATAGATAGATAGATGATAGATGATAGAGATAGATAGATAGAGATAGAAATAGATAGAGATAGATAGATGATAGATGATAGATGATAGATAGATAGAGCTAGATAGATAGATAGAGATAGATAGAGATAGATAGATAGATGATAAATGATAGATGATAGATAGATAGATAGATAGATAGAGATAGAGACAGATAGATGATAAATGATAGATGATAGATGATAGATGATAGATAGAGATAGATAGAGATAGATGATAGGTGATAGGTGATAGGTGATAGATGATAGATAGATAGATGATAGATAGATAGATAGATAGATAGATAGATAGATAGATAGATAGATGATAGAGAGAGAGAGAGAGATGATAGATGATACATAGATAGATAGATAGATAGATGATAGATGATAGATAGATAGAGCTAGATAGATAGATAGAGATAGATAGAGAGATAGATGATAAATGATAGATGATAGATGATAGATAGATAGAGATAGATAGATAGATAGAGATAGATGGTAGATGGTAGATGATAGATAGATAGATAGATAGATAGATAGATGATAGATGATAGACAGATGATAGATGATAGATGATAGATAGATATAGATAGATAGATAGATGATAGATAGATAGATGATAGATGATAGAGAGAGATAGAGAGAGAGAGAGAGAGAGAATGATAGATAGATGATAGATGATAGATAGATGGATAGATTGAGAGAGAGAGAGAGAGAGAGAGAGAGAGATGATAGATGATAGATGGATGATAAATAGATAGATAGATAGATAGATAGATAAATAGATAGATAGATAGATAAATAGATAGATAGATAGATAAATTGATAGATAAATTGATAGATATAGATAGATAGTGGATAGATAGATAGAAGAGAGAGAGATGAGAGAGAGAGATGATAGATACATAGACAGACAGACAGACAGACAGAGACAGACAGACAGACAGGTGATAGATATAGATAGATAACTAAGAGACAGAGAGTTGATAAATATTTTTGGTTGACATCTTAAAGTGTCCTACACTGTCACTTTACTGTCAAAACTTTTAAAATAATTATACTGCCAGAAATGACTCAATTTTGCCTTATAAAGAGGGGAGGGAAGCAGAGGGGAGGGAAGGGAAGGAACGATTGCATTGGGGGAAGAGGAAAGATCCTAAACCTGAGATTTTATTGACCTAAGTCTATTGTAGATCACTTCGCTAACTGGCCCATTAAGAAAAGCTTATAAATTCGGAAATAATTATGTGTCTTGTTCCTCCCTTCTTCAGTGCCACAGACTCAATTCAATCTAAAGCTGTTTTTTAAAAAAATAATAATAATAATGCTTACCTATTCACCTGCCTATCAAGCTATTCCCTTTCAGGCTACACAATATAATGCAAAACACAGGGGGAAAAAGTACAAAATAGCAAAAGGCTATGAAAGAAGAGACAAGAACAAGTAATTAAACCTGCAAGCCATCTTCTAATAAGATGAAGGGCAGACAGCTTATGAACATAATTATTGGGTAGTTCTGACAGACTCTGGCCGGGATGCCCACAAATGTAACCAAAGCCAATTTTGCACACACTAGTCTGTGCAAGCTAGGATTTACCAAGCGATAAAACACAATCCAGAACCCCAGTAAAGAAAAAAAAAAGCCACAATAAACAAATAAATAAATGTAACCCAGAACCAGTCTTGGGATTCAGCCGTTTCGGGCCGTTTCAGGAGAACCAGTTGTTAAATTGCTGTCTGGCCCCGCCCCACCCCTTTCAGGAGTCCCCACGCGTCCTGTTTTTGCTCCCAGGAGGCTGCAGGGAGGCCTACTAGGCCCAAAATGGGGCGCAGGGGGCAGCACACACACACACCTGCGGCCCATTTTTGCTCCCAGGTGGGTGCAGGAGGATGAGTGCTGGCCACGCCCACCATGGCCACACCCACCCAGCCAGTCATTAGAGCAGAGAACCAGCTGTTCCATCAGTACGCTGATGATACTCAGCTGTACATTTCCACCCCAGACCACCCCAACGATGCCGTGGAAGTGATGTCCCAGTGCCTTGAAGCTGTGCGGGTCTGGATGGGGAGAAACAGGCTTCGACTCAACCCCTCCAAGACCGAGTGGCTGTGGCTGCCGGCGTCCCGATATAGCCAGCTGACTCCATCGCTGGTTATTGGGGGCGAGTCTTTGGCCCCCACGGAAAGGGTCCGCAACTTGGGCGTCCTCCTGGATTCACGGCTGTCTTTAGAGGATCATACGACGGCCGTGGCCAGGGGGGCTTTTTATCAGGTCCGCCTGATTTGCCAGTTGCGACCCTTTCTAGATCGGGACTCCCTACGCACGGTCACTCATGCTCTTGTCACTTCCCGTCTGGACTACTGTAATGCTCTCTACATGGGGCTCCCCTTGGGATGCACCCGGAGGCTCCAACTGGTGCAGAATGCGGCCGTGCGGGGGATTATGGGAGCGACGGGACGCTCCCACGTGACACCTCTCCTGCGCGAGCTGCATTGGCTGCTGGTGGACTTTCGGGTGCGTTTCAAGGTGTTGGTAACCACCTTTAAAGCGCTCCATGGCTTAGGGCCAGGGTACTTACGGGACCGCCTTCTGCCGCCAATTGCCTCCCACCGGCTGGTTCGCTCCCACAGAGTGGGCCTCCTCAGGGTGCCGTCAGCCAGACAATGCTGGCTGGTGACCCCCAGGGGGAGAGCCTTCTCTGTGGTAGCACCCACCCTCTGGAATGATCTGCCTCCAGAGTTAAGAACAATCTCTGACCTCCCGACCTTCCGGCGGGCTTTAAAAACCCATCTTTTTCAGCTTGCCGGCTTAGCCTGATTCCTATAGTATTTTATCATTTTAGGGTTTTTAATATGAAGTTGGTTTTAATTCTGTGGCCATTTGTATTATTATTTTATGAAATTTTAACTTTTGTATGTTTGTTTTTTAATTGGCTGTGCACCGCCCTGAGTCCGTAAGGAGAAGGGCGGTATATAAATCCAAATAAAGATAAAGATAAAGATTTGAATCCCACCACTGCCCAGAACTCTAACCATATGAAAAAAAAAATCCACAAAGAATCAAAACCAACAATAATAGTAACTGTACAAAAATTATCATGAGAGCTGTGATGAGAGCTGACGTACTTAAGAAGTCAATCAGTCATGCTTGGAGTGATCAGCGGAAAAAAGGAGAAGGGTATTCACCCTAGTATTCACTGGCTGGACACTATAAAGCAGGGATGTGAAACTCGATTTCACTGAGGGCCGCATCAGGGTTTCTTTGACCTCGGGGACTGGCGTGGATGTGGCCAGTTTGATGTCACTTGTGTTGGGGGGCATCTGTGGTGGCCTGAGTGCTGTGCCAGGAAAAACAGGCTCCCAAGCTCCGGTTTTCAGCCACAATGGCCTCCCGCAGCCCTCTGCCAGCAAAAACAGAGTTTATGGGAGCCACGCACAGGTCCCATCCCCCATTTTCAGTCATGACGGTCTCTTGCCACCCTCTGCCAACAAAAACAGAGTCTGAAAGGGCCTCAAGCCCTCCTGAACTCCATTTACGTTGGCAGAGGCACCGCAAGCCAGTCCTTTGCTGTTTCCAGGCTGCCCCCGCAAGTGCCAGACCTAAACACCCCGTGGGCCAGATCTGACCCACGAGCCTTGAGTTTGACACCCCTGCTATAGAGGATGACACCGGGATGACCATGATGGATCTGAAGGAGGCAGTGCAAGGCAAAGGGCCATGGAGAGTGCTGAGCCATTCAGAGGTTTGAATGGCTGACAGTGACCACAATGATAAAATTAACTAAAATGCAGTGTTTCTGATGCTGAACAAGCACACCTCAAAATCTCTCTGCAGGTAAGGCTGTCAAGATTCCGACAGATGCCCTAATTAATTCATGAGCTTCGAGACAAGTTTCAAAACAAATCCAGTTATTTATTAGGAGCAACATACCAGCTCATACCTGAGTGAAGTCAGCTGTGCCCCATGTAATTTACATCCCACCTATGACCCTGTTCCCCCACTCCTCCCAGGGGAGTCATAAATCACATTCTCCAACAGAGCACTTTCGCGGCCTATAGAGAACACACCTCTCCAACTGACTGTAGTAACCTAGGCTGCAATCTTGAGAAGGTATGCATGGAATGTACTTCTGGTTGCTGTCGTATTGCTCCATCAGTTTCCCCACTCCTGCTTATGGCGACTCGAAAGCAGGGCAGGAATGCTTTAGGAGTTGTCAACTGAAAATACTGTGTCCAATTCTGCTCAACACAATACAAAAAAAGATGTTGAGACCTTAGAAAGAGTGCAGAGAAGAGCAACAAAGGTGATTAGGAGACTGGAAGCTAAACCAGTATGATGAGTAGAATAAAAGAATATCAGAGTCGGACGGGAGCTTGGAGGTCTTCTAATCCTACTCCTTGCTCAAGCAGAAAACCCTATATCATTTCAGGAAAATGGTTGTCCACTCTCTTGTCCAATGGTTGTGGGAACTAGGTATATCTAGTCTAGTGATGAAAAGGAGTAAGTGTGATGTGATAGCAGTCTTCCAATATTCGAAGGGTTGTCACAAAAGAAGAGGTGGGGTTGATCTATTCCTCAAAGCACCCGTGGGCAGGACAAGAAGTAATAGATGGAAGATGAAAGAGAGAACCAATCTAGAATTAAGGAACAAATTACTGACAGCAGGAACAATTAATCAATGGAAAGACTTGCTTCTGGAAGATGCGTGTGCTCCAACTCTGGAGGCTTTCAAGAAGAGATTGGACGGCCATTTGTCCAGAATGGTATAGGTTCTCATGCTTGAGCAGGGGTTGGACTAGAAGATCTTCAAGGTCCCTTCCAAATCTGTTATGCTGTATTCTGTACAACTTTAGCTTTCCTTAGACCAGGGGTCTCCAACCTTGGCAATTTTAAGCCTGGAGGACTTCAACTCCCAGAATTCAAAGTAAAGCTAGCTGGGGAATTCTAGGAGTTGAAGTTCTCCAGGTTTAAAGTTGCCAAGGTTGGAGACCCCCGCCTTAGACTAACCTTCTGTTACGGAGTGGGCTGGTCTAACGTCTGGAGCAGGGCTATCAAACTCATGTCCCACAGGCCAGATGCATCACACCCTGGCCACACCCATGCCCGGTTTAGCAAACGGAAAACGTCCTGATATGTTACATAAAGCCGCCATGACAATGCGAGTTTGACAGCCCTGTTCTATAGGAAGGTTGTTCTCTCTAAAGAGGAATTGTGTTTGTTAACCTGACTTTAGGATTGTGTTGCATGAATCCAAGAACTAAATTCTGAGACTCCTTTCCAGTGCTAAAACAGTGTCCCCTAGTTTCTGAACACACAGAAATGTAGCCTCCATATCTCGGGAATTGTCTTAATTTGGATTCTGCAGTAAGCACAAGAGACAGAGGTCTAATGGTCTCTTCTAATTCTATGAATCTATTTTATGAGTGATGTGGAAGCCCAACTACCTGGTCATGTTTATCTCTTCCCAGGCAGAGAATATGAATTGACTATGATAGGATTCACTGTGGAGCAACATTCTGTAGCTGTTGTGGCCCGCCAGCAGATACGGACAGTGAGGAGGTTGGGCCAGTCGTGGAGTCTGGGGAAGAATCTGACGAGGACTCTGCATTGGAGGCAGAGACGGAGCCAGGGCCATCTGACAGTTGTCAACTGCCTTCGGAGTCGGACATCAGTGGGGCAGTAGAACAGCTGGATCCTGTTCCCAGTGTGAGCATGCACAGAGCTGCCAGGAGAAGGGAGCAGCTAAGGAACAAGGATTGACTCAGAAATAAAGCCACAGGTGAACGGTGAATGGCCCCTCCCATAGGGAATAAAGAGCACCAAAGGGGAGGGGAGTTTGTAATGGTAGGGCATTTCAAGATGTCATGAATTGCAACTCCTTTGGCCAAGATAGCAAATAATAATAATTTTAAAAAATCATTAGTCGTGAAGAATTGATCTTTTCTTTTCTTTTCTTTTCTTTTCTTTTCTTTTCTTTTCTTTTTTCTTTTTTCTTTTTTCTTTTTTCTTTTCTTTTCTTTTCCTTTCCTTTCCTTTCCTTTCCTTTCCTTTCCTTTCCTTTCCTTTCCTTTCTTTTCTTTTCTTTTCTTTCTCCCCCCAAAAATGTTTCAACAACTTCCAGGTCATTTGATGTGAGACCTAAACATGGTCACAATTAAGACCTTCAAACTCATGTACACTATTGTGGCCAATTGAGAGGAGAAGCTGCCTGTTGTTTTGCGGTTTTTTGCCGTTCCTCCAACTTTTTTGATTTTATGTGAGGGATGTTTAACTGCCCACCGCGTTCAGACAATCCTTCAAGCACAAGAATGGTTGGCAGAGCCCTCCAAATTTGAAAGCCTTTGGCATGAGGTGGCAAACCGGAGTCACCCTTAGCCATTTCTCTTGATGGGGGAACATCTCTATGTGCAAATTCTCTTCGTTCAGCCTAATCGTATGATCTGTCAATCAGGAGCAGCCCACCAAAAGTAGCCAGCAATAGCCTCGTCGCTCTTGATTTAATCACTTGGAATTAGTGTTAACTCTCTGTCATTCCTTTGGCATGTATCCGTTTCCTAGCCATCTGAGCAATACAATCATTGTGTTTGGATGAGGCTACAGCTTCTCTTAGTGTCATCTAGCTTTGAGAGGCTGATGCAGCCTGTCAGCCTCACAACATTTTAATATCGCAGAGTTTGAAGCGGGGGGGGGGGGGGAGGGGGAATACCCAGCTTGTTTCTTTGTGAATTACGACAGGAAAGAGATAAAAACAAAAAAACAAAATCAGGGAAGGAATCCAAAGGTGTTTTTTTTTTCTTCAAGAGGCAACTGGAACTTTCTGGATTTTTCTTTTGAAGACGTTTCGCTTCTCATCCAAGAAGCTTCTTCAACTCTGACAGGATGGTGGGGAGTGGAAGGATTTATATTCCTTGCAGACAGCTGGTCATTTGCAACCTTGTTAGAAAGTCCTCCACACCCATTTACACTACTCAGATGACACAGATGAACCTCCAAGTGGCCTCAATGACTCGAAAAGAATACAAACGACCAGCTTCCTGCAGGGCAGGGGTGAAATCCAGCAGGTTCTGACAGGTTCTGGAGAACCGGTAGCGGAAATTTTGAGTAGTGTGGAGAACTGGCAAATGTCACCTCTGGCTGGCCCCAGAGTGGGGTGGGAATGGGGATTTTGCAGTATCCTTCCCCTGGAGTGGGGCGGGAATGGGGATTTTGCAGTATCCTTCCCCTGGAGTGGGGCGGGAATGGAGATTTTGCAGTATCCTTCCTCTGCCATGCCCACCAAGCCACGCCCACCAAGCCACGCCACGCCCACCAAGCTACGCCCACAGAACCGGTAGTAAAATAAATTAGATTTCACCACTGCTGCAGGGAGTATAAAGACAGCAAGACGGTTATTAAGTGAGTTTTGCCTCATTTTCTTGCCACAGTTGAGTGAATCCCTGTGGCTGTTAAGCAAGGAATACGGCTGTGAAATGAATCTGGCTTCCCCACTGACTTGTCAGAAAGTTGCAAAAGCGGATTGCATGATCCTCCAACCATCATAAATATGAACCCATTGTCAAGCATCCCAATTTTTGCTCACGTGACCACGGGGGATGCTGCAATAGTCGTAAGAGTGAAAAATGATCGTAAGTCACTTTTTTGAGTGACGTCGTAACTTCGAACGGTCACTAAACCAATAGTTGTCCGCCAAAAACGTCCTGTACATCCAACTTCCTTTTCTCATTTCTGTCTGATGACATCATTGTTTTTATTGATGATATCATTCCCATCATGCATTGGGGCCGCCCCCGAGAGAATCCTATTATGTCATTATCTGCCATAGACACATCAGCAAAACATATCCTTCCACATCATAACATAGTTTATCCCATTACACCTCCCAACCTTTTTCTTCCCATTCGAATGGCAATTACTTCAAGTATTTACTGTAATTATGTCACTTGATGAAATTACAGTAATTACATAGAAAAATGATAGTCCGCGACTAATGAATTTAAAATACCGTGGAAATTCACATAAAAATGACATTAGAAATGTTAAGGATCTGAGGCAAACTCACAAAAGCAAGGAAATTTATAATTAAGAATTTAATCTCCAAAAAATATTGTGGGGAGCGGCTTCTTTTTAAGGAAAAAAGAAGAAGAAAAGATTTAATCAGAGCTCTACGAGGATTGTAAAGAAGAAGAAAAAAAACAAAGAAAATGTCAAAGGAATACTATGACCTAATATTTTGCAAAGACAAACTGAACATGTGTTCACCTTTTCGCTCAGGGTGAGTTGCATGGTTGAATCGTTAAATCTGTAGAGGAAAAAAAAATAGGCAAAATACCCAGGGGTATATCGTAATCAGACTAGATTTATGGTGATTTTTGCTTGCATTTAAAAATAAATCAAGTTTCTAGCTCCTATGATGACGACAAACTGCTAGAAAATAAACGTCTATGGAGATTCTCAGTCACCCAGGTCAAAAGTGCTTTTTTTTAAGAGGCAACTAGACTTTCTGGTTTTTTTCTTTGAAGTTGTTTCACTTCTTATCCCAAAAGCTTCTTCAGCTTCTCATCCAAAAAGTTTCTCCAGAGATGAAGAAAAAAACAGCTTTGGGACTGCTAGAAAATAAGTTAAATTTTGGATGAGAGTAATTCTGCAATGCCATGAAGTTTCTATCTCTAGGGCAGGGGTTGGCAACCTTAAACACTCAAAGAGCTACAAAGGTCCTAATCGGAAGCCCCCGTTCAATTCTGGAGCTGACCAGAAGTCTGGTTTTCCCCCACCGTAGAGTCTCCTCCTAGCACGGCATCCTTTTTCCTCTACCTGTCATAACCAAAAGCCCTATCAATTGTGGAACTGACTAACAACAGGGTGCCACAGCAGAGGATGAAAGAGCCACATGCAGCTCCAGAGCTGCAAGTTGCTGACCCCTGCTCTGGGGGAAAAGTATATTTTCCCCCCCAGGCAGACAAACCACTGAGTTTCCTGGTTCTCTTTTTGTTCTTGACAAGAAGACCTTGTGACCTGCAACCATTACACTGTGAATCTCAGAGTAACTGTGCTTTTCTTAGGTAGTTAGGTCTGATTGCAGTTATGTGTGTCAGATGGAGACAGGAAGAATAAGCACTGTGGTTGATCTTCTGGGCTTGTGGTGAAGAAGGTCTCCTGCCATGTGCAAGGGCTAGGATCAGAAGACTTCCAAGGTATCTTCTGCTCTACGATACTATAAGGAGGAAAACCAGCATCCAATTGATGAATTACTGCTGGAACTGATTGTTATATAAGTTAGATATAACCACCCCCCACATCTTCACCATTCATGTGCTGCAATTTCCACCTCTTTGGATATGTGTGTGATATCACAGTGTACTTATACAAGGATGGAACTTGTGTTATGAGTCATCTCTAGACAAGATGGTCAGAGATAGATAGATAGACAGATAGATGATAGATAGATGATAGATAGAGATAGATAGATAGATAATAGATAGATAGATAGATGAGAGAGAGAGATGATGATGATAGATAATAGGTAGATAGATAATAGATGGATAGATAGATAGATAGTTGATGGATAATTGATAGATGATAGATAAATAGATAATAGATGATTGATGATTGATAGATAGACAGATAGATGAGAGATAGATGAGAGAGAGAGATGATAGATAGATAGATAGATAGATAGATAGATAGATAGATAGATGATAGATAGATAATAGATTGATAGATAATAGATCGATAGATGATAGATAGATAGAAATAGATAGACAGATAGATGAGAGAGAGATGAGAGAGAGATGATGATAGATGATAGATAGATAGATAGATAATAGATAGATGATAGATAATAGATAGATGATAGATAGATAGATAGATAGTTGATAGATAAATAATTGATAGAAGATGATAGATAAATAGATAATAGATGATTGATGATTGATAAATAGACAGATAGATGAGAAAGAGATGAGAGAGAGATGATGATGATAGATGATAGATAGATAGATGATAGATAGATGATAGATGATAGATGATAGATAGATAGATAGATAGATAGATAGATAGATAGATAGATAATAGATAGATAGATAATAGATAGAGATAGATATATAGAAATAGATAGACAGATGAGAGATAGATGAAAGAGAGATGATGATAGATGATAGATAAATAGATAATAGATAATAGATGATAGATGATAGATAGATGATAGATAGATGAGAGAGAGAGATGATGATGATAGATGATAGGTAGATAGATGGTAGATGATAGATAGATAGATAGATAGATAGATAGATAGATAGATAGATAGATGATAGATAATTGATAGATAGATGATAGATAAATAGATAACAGATAGATGATTGATGATTGATAGATAGATAGATGAGAGATAGATGAGAGAGAGAGATGATGATGATAGATGATAGATGGGGTGAGTTCTAAATTTTTTTACTACCAGTTCTGTGGGCGTGGCTTATTTTGTGGGCATGGCTTGATCGTCATGTGACAATTCTTCAGGATTTAGCAGAGGTATTGGTATACCAGGCTTTTAACTGCTTGCAAAGCTGTACTGGTCTACTCATTTATTTTTTCAGGCACCGGTCTACTCATTTGTTTTTGGAGGCACTGGTCTACCCATATCGTCACCGCTACCGGCTCGGCCAAACCAGGCCGAACCGGGAAGAACACACCATTGGGCCCCACCCCTCCCAGGAGTCCACACGCGGTCCGTTTTAGATGCAGGTAAGTGCGAGACACGCACGAAGGCTCAGGGAGGGGGGAAAACGGGCCTACCGGAAGTTTGGGAGGCTGGAAATGGACCTGTTTCCAGCCTCCAGATAGCCTCAGGTGCCTGGGGAGGACATTTTCGTCCTCCTGGAGGCTCAAGGAAAGCCTCTGGAGCCCAGGGAAGGCAAACACATACATACACCGCCATGGTGCAGGGGGCTGACTAGGCCACGCCCACCATGGCCACACCCATGCCCACCCAGCAACTGGGCAGAGAACCCTTTGCTAAAATTTTTGAAGCACATCCCTGTTTACCTGTAAGCCATTTTTCTTTCCCCCCAGAGAAGAGACTGAGCGACCGCAAGCTCTGTTTTTAGCGAGCAGGTCTGCAAATCATTTCCTTTCTGCTCCTGTTTTCGAAAATGCTCTATTCATATGGATTGAGGGGGGGGGAAGAGTGGGGAGAGAGAGAGAGAGAGAGAGAGAGAGAGAGAGAGAGAGAGGGCTTAATAGACGCAGCTGCATCCTCTAGCAAATTATTGCAAGCCCCAGTATGAAATGCATTTAAGAGAAAAAATGCTTAACAGATGATGGTGCGACAAGCTGTTACAAGGCCTGTTAGACAGTCCCAATATTATTAAATTGATAGGCTTTGCTTAGCATGTGAGGAGAACTTATTTTTCCGGCTCGCAGAGCGTGGCTCCGCTTTATTAAGAAAGAAGATTTTTTTTTCCCGAAATGGAATCTTGTTGGGAAAACCGATGGAGCTCAGAGTCTTTGAGGGCTGCCACAGTCAAGCATTTGACTTCTTCTTCACTAGAGGAAGACCTTAGCTTGGTCTTCCGGGAATGAATCCCACCAGCATCGGTTCAGAAAAGCCAGGCCAGGATCCATTTGCATTGCCAAACACGTGGCAGCCGAAATTGGCCCTCGGTTTATTTTTATTTTGTTTTATTTTATTTTTTGCGATTTCGTTTGTGGAAAGAAGCAGGTGCTAACGGCTAGCTCCTTTGTCTGCATAGCTGCGTCGGAGCTGCGTATATTGGTTTATGGTGATGATCATCAAAAGCTCATCTGGATGCATTTGGCCCAAGAACGACGATTTGCTCTTCTCCTTCAAGTTTTCTTTCTTGGGATGCTATGCTCAGAGGGGTCTTAGGGTTGGGGTGGGGGGGAATGGGATAACTTGCCTCAGGCAGCTTGCTGCAACCAACTCACCATGGCCAAGGGAAGGAAAGGAGGGAGGGAGGAGAGAGGGAGAGAGGGAGGGAGAGAGGGGGGGAGGGAGGGAGAGAGGGAGGAAGGGAGGAAGGAAGGTGGGAGGGAGAGTGGGTGGGAGGGAGAGTGAGGGAGGGAAGAAGGAAGGAAGGGAGGAAAGGAGGGAGGGAGGGAGGGAGGGAGGGAGGGAGGGAGGGAGGAAGGAAAGAAGGAAAGGAGAGAGGGAGGGTGGAAGGGAGAGCGAGGGAAGAAGGAAGGGAGGGAGGGAAGAAGGGAGGGGAGAGAGGGAGAGAGAAAAGAAGGAAGGAAAGGAGGGAGAGAGGAGGGAAGAAGAAAGGAAGAAAGAAAAGGAGGGTTGGAGGAAAGGAGGGAGGGAGAGAGAGGAAGGGAGGGAGGGAGGGAGGAAGAAAGGAATGAAGGAAAGGAGGGAGGGAGAGAGGGAGAGAGAGAGGGAAGAAGGAAGGAAAGAAGAAAGAAAAGGAGGGTTGGAGGGAGGGAAAGAGAGGAAGGGAGAGAGGGAGGGAAGAAGGAAGGAAAAGAAAGGAAAGAGAGGAGTAGAGGGAGAGATGGAGGGAGGAAAGAAGAAAGAAGGGAGGGAGAGCGGGAGGGGGAAGGAAAAGAAAGGAAAGACAAGAGGGGAGTAGAGGGAGAGAGGGAGGGAGGAATGAAGAAAGGAAGGAAAGAAAGGAGGGAGGGAGAGAGGGAGAGAGAGAGAGGGAGAGAGGAAGGGAGGGAGGGAGGAAGAAAGGAAAAGAAAGGAAAGGGAAGAGGGGAGTAGAGGGAGAGATGGAGGGAGGAAAAGAAAGAAAGGAAGGAAAGGAGGGAGGGAGGAAGAGAGGAAGGAGGGAGGGAGGGAAGGAAGGAAGGAAGGAAGGAAAGAAGGAAGGAAGGAAGGATCAAATTGACAAAGAAGAAGAATTAAGTCTATAGGCATATTCATATTTTTGGACTCAGATTAGTCACACCTGCCCCAAGAATTCTTGCAATTATACTTTCATGAGCCGGGTAAAAATGTTTAATAGAAGAATGATATCTTCCTATCTTACAAACCTCAGTTATCCAGACCAGGAGATATACAGAAAAGGATACAGTAATCAACGGGGACCCATCAGTATATGTAAGCATAAATATTACCTTCGGAAATCTGGGATTTGCTATTCAAAAGCCTGAATATTTTTGTACTGAAAAAATCCCATTTCTAACTCAGTCATTTAAGTAAGTGATGTGTCAACTGAAGCACCTGCAGCATTCATAACATCCTGCATCTGCAAATTCGGCATTTGGGGAAGTGAAAGTTGACTTGTCAAAATCCAGACATTCTACACGGATTTATTCTTAGCATTCTCAGACACGATCAAGTTTACAGTCTTGGTCCTGACCACAATTGACTTCTTTCTTATTCTTCCTCTGATATTTTTTCACTCAGGTACATTTGCCTTAGAGCAGGGCTGTCAAACTCGATTTCGTCGAGGGCCACATCAGGGTTGTGGGGGCTAGGGGTGGGCGTGGCCAGGGTGGGTGTGGCCAGCTTGACGTCACTCATGTCAGGGACGCCTGTGGTGGCCCGAGCGCTCTGCCAGTGAAAATGGGCTCCCAAGCTCCGTTTTAGATTGGGACGGGTCTCCTGCAACTCTCTGCCAGCGAAAATGGGCTCCTGTTGTGACTGAGGCCCACGTAGTGATTACCAAACACAATTCAGTCTTGAACAAACTTATTTTATTAAAACAGCTGAGAATTAATTCATTCTCAGCTTAGTCCAAAACAAATTCTTCATAACCAGTCCGTCGGCCTTACCACCAACCTCTGATGTCTTTGGCAACCTGCCAAAGGCTTTTCTTGGCAAAACCCTACAAAGTTCAAGAGACGCTGACAAGAAGCACTGGAATCAGTGTTGCTTTTCTACAAAGAACCCAACGGCTCGTTGCTGCTCTTTTAAGCCTTATGGGAGTGGCCAATCATCTTATGGCCTTACTCCTGAGTCGTCCTTTTTGCTTCAGCTGCTCTTGCCTTCTGGCAACTCTTGGCATGCCTGCACTAGGAACAGGCTCCTCCTGTTCCTCTGCCTCTCTGCTGTCCGCCTCTGGAGGCTCCGGAGTCCGTGCATCGCTCCCAAATGGCCCTGGCTCCATCTCTGCCTCTGACGCAGAGCCCTCGTCCGGGACTTCCCCTGACTCCAGGACTGGCCCAGTCTCCTCACTGTCCGACTCTGCTGCCAGGTCCGCAGGCTGCTGGTGGACCACAACAGCTCCCAAGCTCCATTTTAGGTTGGGACGGTCTCCTGCAACTCTCTGCCAGCAAAAACAGAGCTTGGGAGGGCCATGTATGACCCTTTTGAGCTTAGTTTTCACTGGCAGCGGCACCACAGACTGGTTCTTCACAGTTTCCAAGGTGGCCCAGGTCAGATCCATGCCACGGGCCAGATCTAAGCACCCCATGGGCCAGATGTGGCCCGGGGGCATGAGTTTGACACCCCTGCCTTAAAGAAACTCAGCAGCTGCCTCATCCCTATAGTGCTAAGTATTAGCCCATGCTTGTAAGCAAAATAATTATACTTTCAGTTTTCCTATCCATGATTTCATGCAACAGATTTGAATTGGGGAGGAGATTCCGACGCAGATTGTCAGGGTTGCAACTGATTTAGGAAAAGCAAAATGATGTGGTGACACAGTGGTTAGAATGCAGTATAGCAGGCTAATTCTACCCACTGCCAGCAGTTTGAGTCCCACCGGCTCAAGGTTGACTCAGCCTTTCATCCTTCTGTGGTCGGTAAAATGAGAACCCAGATTGGGTTGGTAATCCAATTGTTGGGGGGTAATATGCTGACTCGGAAAAATGCTTAGAGAAGGCTATGAAGTGGTATACAAGTCTAAATCCTATTGCTGTTGTTATTATTCTTTAATTATTATTCTTAAATGATTATTTAAAAGGGGGAAAAAAAACCAAGGCTAATTTAAAATGGATAGCTCAGCAGACTAAAAAGCATTGTGATTAACTCCAGTTGTCTGCAATTACTGTAAGTTCGAATCTCACCAGGCTCAAGGTTGACTCAGCCTTCCATCCTTTCTAAGGTAGGTCAAATGTATATTATAAATATACAAAAGTATGAAGGCTATTGCTTAATGCATTGTAAGCCGCCCTGAGTCTCCGGAGAAGGGCGGCATATAAATCAATTTTTTTAAAAAAATGACAGAGAGACAAAATCCATATTAAGTCTCTTGCCTTTTACTCAATATTTGATTGACATTTAGGAATCTTTTCTCTTTTCTCTTTCCTTTTTAAACAACAACAACAACAACAACAACAACAATAATAATAATAGAGTGGAGACTTTGGCATTAAGCTCAAAAATATATACTTCTTTTTTATATCATGAAAACAGTTCAGTCTAGCTTGCTTGTATAGTTCATCTTTTATTACTGCTATTGTGGGCATTAATCATAAAACTTCAGTAATCCTCTATCCATTGACCGATACTATCTTTTTGGAAAATGCACCTTTGTTTTCAATAAACAAAATAATATATGGGGGGGAGAGAAATCTTAAGAGGTATGTGTGTGTGTTTGTGTGTGTGTGTACTCAGCTGGTTCATTAGATAGATCCCCAAAATATAATCAACAGAAGAGCCTTCCTGGATGAGATCAAAAGTTAAACTTCAGCAGAGGTGCACAGTGTCTTTTCAAATAATGTACTAGGTGCAATGTTGAAAAAAAAATAACAAATCAGGATTTGATTCCCTCTTGTTTGCATTTCAACTTAATTCAAGCTAAGTGTAAATCCATGGCTGTGTATTTTCCCAGGGTCCTACTTACATATATCCACAGTAGAGTTTAAAGGTAAAAGATAAAGGTTCCCCTTGCAGATATGTGCTAGTCGTTCCTGACTCTAAGGGACGGTGCTCATCTCCGTTTCAAAGCCGAAGAGTCAGCCCTGTCCGAAGATGTCTCCGTGGTCATGTGGCCGGCATGACTAAACACCGAAGGTGCACAGAACGCTGTTACCTTCCCACCAAAGTGGTCCCTATTTTTCTACTTGCGTGCTTTTGAACTGCTAGGTTGTGAGGGGTGCGGTGGCTCAGTGGCTAAGATGCTGAGCTTGTCAATCGAAAGGTCAGCAGTTCAGCGGTTCAACTTCCTAGTGCCACATACCAAGGTGAGTTCCCTTTACTTGTCCCTGCTTCTGCCAACAGTACAGTTTAGGTATTACCTTATTTGTACTGTTCAATCTAGGGTGTACGTTTTGCACATTTTTCATGTTGCCACTTTCAAGTTTTCCTCTGTTTCCCCTCTGTGATGAAACAGCCTTCCACTTGTGCTTGTCACCCTCCTGAGCTGCGCAGCAAATGTTTGTTTGCAGCGTGCTCCGCTTTTCCCGCCTGCTTCACAGATTTTTATTAAAATATTGCTACAAAACAGGTTGCTACCCAAAATAAATGAGCCAGCACATTAATACATTTAAAAAACAAAACAAAAACAGACGTATTGTGGGAAATATTTACTGACAATAGAGAGGAATGTGAAGCTTCGGATAAACACCAGAGAAGAACACGCACGTGTATTGATGTTTGACTAACAGGATAACAGTTGACTTAGCTGATGCCCCAAAATCTGATTCGAAAGTACAGTATTTATTGTTTGGTAGGAGTACCACTGGATCAAACTTAGGAAAATCCTATGCCCCAGTTCCATGGGGCTATGAACTATAGAGGATAATGGCACAGGGCACTGTGCACGAGAGATATGTCCTGGATTTGTCTTCTATGCAAGTGAAGTGCAAATTTAGAACTACCAAATGTTTGGATGCTGACCGCCCCCCCCAAAAAGTCAAAAACTCTCACCATATTTCATGTTTTCCCCTATGGGATAGAAAAGAAATATACAGTGGTCCTCACTTGAGGACTACTTGAGTAGTCCTTAAGTGAGGGTAACTTAAGTGAGGGTCAACGAGGGCGGATACGATCTTGTTGACGACCCTCACTCTGTCAAGGACCTAGGGGTACTCATCTCAAATGATCTAAGCCCAGAGCTCACTGTAACAGCATTGCCAGAAAGGCATTAAGAGTTGTTAACCTAATCTTGCGTAGCTTCTTCTCCAGTAACATTGTACTGCAAACTAGGGCATACAAAACCTTTGCCAGACCAATTCTCGAATACAGCTCATCTTCCTGGAATCCACACTGTATATCGGACATTAATACAATTGAGTGGGTCCAGAGGTATTTCATGAGAAGAATCCTCCACTCCTCTGCTCACAATAGAATCCCTTATGCTACACCAGGCTCGAAATCTTGGGTCAGGACAACTTGTAACTACGCCGCCTACAGTCTGACCTAAGCATAGTACACAAAATTGTCTGCTACCATGTCCTATCTGTCAATGACCACTTCAGCTTCAACCTCAATAACACTCGGGCAAACAATAAATGCAAACTCAAGGTAAACCGCTCCAAACTCGATTGCAGAAAATATGACTTCAGCAACAGAGTGGTCAACGCCTGGAATGCTTTACCTGACTCCATTGTTACATCCCCAAACCGCCACAGCTTCAACCTTAAACTGTCTACCGTGGACCTCACCCCTTTCCTAAGAGATCCGTAAAGAGGGCGTGCATAAGCGCACCAACATGCCTACCACCCCTGTCCTACTGTCTCCATTTATTTGTACTCATTTCCTACGTTCATGTCCATGTTTATACTTATATCTGTTATCTTGTACATGTTTGACAAAATAAATAAATACCAAAAACTAAAAATTGCAACTGAGGCTGGTAACACTGTTCATTAAGTGACATAGATGTTTAATTTAATTTAATTTAATTTAATTTATTAAATTTTTATACCGCCCTTCTCTCAAAGGATTCATGGCGGTATACAGCCAAAGTAAAACAGCAAAGTAAAATTTTAAATACAAAATTTAAAAATAATTTAAAACACATTAAATATTTTGGCCCCTCAATTAAAACCCATAGATTAAAACACCCAATCCAAATTCTTATTAAGCCAGTCCAGCCTGTTGGAATAGTAGAGTCTTAAGGGCACGACAAAAGGTGCACAGGTCGGGAATCATACGTATCCCCGGGGGAAGTTCATTCCAAAGGGCGGGTGCCCCCACAGAAAAGGCTCTCCCCCTGGTGGTCGCCAGTCTACATTGTTTGACTGACGGCACCCTGAGGAGTCCCCCTCTGTGGGAGCGTGTTGGTCGGTGGGAGGCCATCGGTGGCAGAAGGTGGTCCCGTAAGTATCCGGGTCCTAAGCATCTTCACTAAGATGTTAAGTAAACCATTATGTGACACCAAACTTACAAAATATCAACTCTGCTACAGTTATGAAGCAAATCACTTGCAGTTGTTAAGCATAACATCATGGTACCAAGACTTTCGACTTCCTGCTGGTGTCCCCATTGACTCAGCTTGTTGGAAGTCAGCTGTAAAAGTTGCAAATGGCAATCACATTACTGCAGGACACCATGAGTTTATATATCACACATAAACACACACATTGCTTTCAAAATGTACTGTATCAACTATACAGCACGGCCAGCTATGTTGCTAAGATAATAATAAAGATAAATATGTTTTAAATTTTCCAATTTACCCAGCTACTCTGGAATTCTCAGGGACCTCAGGCATCTGCAGTGACTCCAAGAAAGGCAAGGGATGTTCTGTATACTATATATCAGGCTAACAGAAATAGTATAATGTGAGGGATGATGTCATCAAACATGAGAAATCACCATAGCTTGAACCAGATATCGAATTTTTCGGAGTATAAGATGCAAGACGCACCTTAGTTTTTGGGGAAGAAAATTTTAAAAATGCTGATTGGTGGGTGGATCAGCCTCCCGGAATACCCCCAATCAGCTGTTTCCAGAGGTGAATTTTAGCAACAGGTTCCTTGGTTGTGAGCTCTGTGCTTTGCTCTTTTTTTTGTTTTGTTTTTTCTGTCTCTGAAACTTCTGAAACATTGTTTCAGAAAAAACTTCTTTTCTTGCCTCTGAAAGCCTCCGAAACAGAGTTTCAGAAAAAAAGTCTCTGAAGCTCTATTTGGAGGAGTCTTTTCTGAAGCTCTGTTTGGCGGCTTTTTTTCTGAAGCTTCGTTTCTGATGCTTTTTTCAGCCTCTGAAACCTCCGTTTGAGAAACTGGGGTGGGGGGCCTGCATTTGGAGTATAAGACGCACCCAGATTTTCACCCTCTTTTTGGGGGGGGGGGAAGGTGCGTCTTATACTCCAAAAAATACAGTACCTATGAAGAATGTTTTCCCAGCAAGATTGGCTAAAATGTTTAGCAATTCATCCCCAAAATGTTGGAAATGTAAACAGTCACCAGGTACATACTATCACATGTGGTGGACCTGTAAAAAAGCAAGGAAATTTTGGTTAGAAATCCAGATGTGGCTAGAAAGAATGTTGGACAACATATAGGATTTAAACCAGAACTCTTTCTATTAGGCATTATAACAGATGGCTATAGTAAAAGGGTCAATATACCTAATACTACACATCTTGACGGCAGCGAGAAAGATATATGCTCAGCAATGGAAAAGTGAAAACACCCCTTTAGAAAAGGAGATAATAAGGAAGGTATTAATATACGCAGAAATGGATAGATTAACATTAGAATTAAAAAACAAAGGAGAGATAAAATATTATGACACATGGAACAGATTTTATCAATGGCTGGAAACACAAGGTGGGAACTGGAACACAAAACAATTAGGCTAAGTAGACACGGAATATATGTACGAGAATGAATAAGCTGGTCAAAAATAATTGTACAAAATTAGCACTGTGTAAGTAGTATATATGTTATTTGTCTTTCACTTTGGTTTTTATGGTAGATGAATCGCCAGGATGGTCACATTGTGTTTGATATATTTATATGTAAATAATAAAAAAAAAAATTAAAAAAAATGTTTCCAAGAATCTACACCGGTGGTGGGTTTCAAAAATGTATATTACCGGTTCTGTGGGGGTGGCTTGTGGGCATGGCATGGTTTGGTGGGCATGGCTTGGTGGGCGTGGCAGGGGAAGGATACTGTAAAATCTCCATTCCCTCCCCACTCCAGGGGAAGGTTACCGCAAAATCCCCATTTCCTCCCTATCAGCTGGCACTCGGGAAGCAGAGAATAGATGGGGGCTGGTGCAGTCAGAATTTTTACTACCGGTTCTCTGAACTACTCAAAATTGATGCTACCGGTTCTCCAGAACTGGTCAGAACCTGCTGCAGCCCACTTCTGGTCTATACCCTGTATGGCTTTTCAGATCAGCCAAAGTCAGGTGAATCTACCAGTCGCTGAGGCCATTGGTCACCTTAGCTTTGCAAGAATAGCATTTGATGTAGAGCAGATGATCAGATCGCAGCTGAAAGGGAATTGAGGAGATGCTTACTTAACAGAGCTTGGATAGCTCTGCAGACTAAGCACCCTAATTAACATCCAGCTGTCTGCAATTACTCCTTGTTCGAATCTCACCAGGCTCAAGGTTGACTCAGCCTTCCATCCTTTCTAAGGTAGGTCAATTGAGGACCCAGTTTGTGCGGGCAATAAGCTGACTTTGTATAAATATACAAAAGTATGAAGGCTATTGCTTAATGCATTGTAAGCCGCCCTGAGTCTCCGGAGAAGGGTGGCATATAAATCTAATTTTTTAAAAAAACTTTGTGTATATATTCTGTCTGTGAAGCTGTAAAGATACCGAAGGTTAAACTGAGAGCTTCTGTTCCCAAAATATGGCATGAGATTAAAGGCAAGTCTTCTTCTTCATCCACTCATGAAATCATCTAACAGGCCTAACAGTTTCAGCCATAAGCTGTTTAAATATTTTAAAAATGTGTGTCGATATCCTTTCCTGGAGTACCTTAGTTCTTAAACACTTGCTATTATAAACTAGCAACTAGCAATTTTCAGTTTTGGCTTCTGACCAATCAACGCATGAGAACTAAATTAATTTGAGACACAAATTGTGTTAAAGGGAGAACTGCTAGATAAGTAGTCATGGGAAATCCATCTCGATGGAGGGCAAATGAGCAGACTTGACTTTGCTCTATCCCTTAATCTATTTATAGGAAGGAGAATTGGGAATGAAGTACCTCTCAACAGAAGTTTAAGTCAACAGCAAAAATTAATTGCTTTCACTTTCAGACACACAGCCAAACGATCTTGCCAATTGTGCACCGCCGGCATCTGGCTTGCAAATGTCAACAGAGCAGACGTCACTTGAAATAATAGATCAGTCACCCTTGTGGTTTCAATAAAGGTAAAGATAAAAGTTTCCCCTCCCAGTTGTATCTGACTCTAGGATGCTCATCTCCATTTCTTAGCCAATGGAGTGACCCAAAGATATTTCCATGGTCATGTGGCCAGGATGGCTATATGCCGAGGCCCACAGAATGCTGTTACTTCCTACCAAAGTGGTGCCTATTTATCTACTCGCATTTGCATGCTTTCGAACTGCTGGGTGGGCAGGAGCTGGAGCAAGAACGGTAGCTCACCCCATCATGCAGCACTTGGGTCTCGAACCAAGTTCAGTGTCTTTAACCGCTGAGCCAATTGGTTTCAGTACCCCTCTTTTTATATTCTCAACCCCTTTGTTAGACAACTCGCTATCCTTAACAGTCTGTTCCCAAAGGTTGTTCAGCCATCTTTTAAAAAGATTTAGGGTGATTCCCTGGGTGGAATTAAGCAAGGACTGGGAAGCCAAAATGCACAAGGGCCAAAGTGCCTTAACATTTCCAGATGGCGTCCACTGACCAATTTCCAGGGAAATAAAAAATGATGGGACAGATGGTGAATATCTTGAAAGATCATCCCATGGGATCATGTGGGAGCTCAGATGATGATGTTCAATGTCGTGGCAATGAAAGCCCTGAAGCCTTGTGTGGGTCTTGCAAGATAGAACATAGAATAACAGAATTGGAAAAAACCTTGGAGGTCATCTAATCCATGAGCAGGACAGTTTATACCAGTGATGGCTAACTTTTTTGCCGTCGCCTGCCAAAAGCGGGGGGAGAGTGGGGGGCCACGGGTGCGTGTGCCCACATCCATAATTCAATGCGCTCCACCCTCCCGCGCATCCACACATGACCCCCCCCACACTTCCCCCCGCTTTTGGCACAGTGGGGCCAGTAGGCCCGTTTTTCTCCCTCCCCAGGCTCCAGAGGCTTTCTAGGAGCCTGTGGAGGGCAAAAACAGCCTTCCCCATCCCCCCGGAGGCCTTCCGGAAGCCAGAAGCAGCCAGTTTCCCAACTTCCGGTGGGACCGGAAGGCCTGAAAATCAGTCGGCTGGTGTGCGCATGTGCACTGGAGTTGAGTTAGGGCAACAGTCACATGTCCACCAAAATGGCTCCACGTGCCACCTCTGGCACCCGTACCATAGGTTCGCCATCACAGGTTTATACCATTTCAGACAGATGGCTGTCCAATCACTCGTTGAAAGCCTCCAGTGATGGGCTATCCACAACTTCTGACGGCAAGACATTCTTTTTTTTTTTTTAATTTGATTTATATGCCGCCCTTCTCTGGAGACTCAGGGCGGCTTACAGTGCATTAAGCAATAGCCTTCATCCTTTTGTATATTTATATTTATACAAAGTCAGCTTATTGCCCCCAACAAACTGGGTCCTCAATTTACCCACCTTATAAAGGATGGAAGGCTGAGTCGACCTTGAGCCTGCCTGGGATTGAACTCACAAGTAATTGCAGCAGCTGGATCTTAAATGCTGCCTTTGTAGGAGGCATTACTCCCCTACGCTACTCAGGCTCCTGGTTCCACTGGTTGATTGTTCTCATCATTAAGAAATGTTTCCTTAGTTCCAGGTTGCTTCTCTCCTTATTTAGTTTCCATCCATTGTTTCTTGTCTTGACTTCTGGTGCTTTGGTAAATAGTTTGCCCCCCTCATCTTCATGACAGTTCCTCAATTTCATGGGATTTCTGATTGGAGAAGACATTCTAATGTTTTTGATCTAAGCTTTTTTAATTGGAAAAGACAATCCTAATGTTGATGCTGTCCAGAAGCATCGTGGGCAAGATGGTATCTATTGGTTTTGAGTTGCCGATTCCCACATCTCGCCCTAGAAATAACCTGCGCTTTCATATGACTGAGATGATGCATGTTGGACAACTTCTGATGATGCCAGATTGGATTCAACAGCCAGATTTGGAAAAAAATTGGTAATGGTAGCTTTATTCTTCTAGAGGTCCAGCATGGAGAAAGCATACACATCGATAATCTTTCTGTTTTTCATTGAAATAGGATAAATAAACATTGCAGGAAGATCCGAAAGGTGCTTTTTTGAAGAGGCATCTGGACGTTCTGGTTTTTCTTTTAGACATTTCGCTTCTCATCCAAGAAGCTTCTTCAGCTCTGATTCTTTGAAGACGTTTTGCTTCTCATCCAAAAACCAGAAAGTCCAGTTGCTTCTTGAAAAAGCACCTTTGGGACAACCATGACCTGGATGACTGAGACCCTCCAGAGACATGCAGATTATTGTGGTACGCCAGTAGTCTGCGGAGCTGGCAGTGGAGTCGGACAGTGAGGAGGCTGGGGAGGAACATGGGCCATTCCTGGATTCTGGGGACAGCTCAGACAAGGGCTTTGCATCAGAGGCAGAGATGGGGCCAGGGCCATCTGGGAGTTATGCATGGACTCCAGAGCTCCAGAGTAGGACATCAGAGAGGCGGAGGAGCAGGAGAAGCCTCTTCCTAGTGCGAGCATGCAAAGAGCTGCCAGAAGGCAAGAACAATTAAAACAAAAGGGACGACTTGTGAGTAAGGCCTGGAGATGATTGGCCCCTCCCATAAGGCTTAAAAGAGGAGCAAAGGCATGTGGGCCCTTTGCAGGAAAGCAACATTGTTAATTCTGTTCCCAGTCGGCATCTCTGTTTGATTCGGGACTCGGTATGGCTTTGCCAAGTAGGTCTTTGGCAGCGTGTCAAGGGAGATAAAGATTGGTGATTATCCCAAAGGACTTCTCCTGAAGGACTTTTTGCAACTAATTGGGACTCAGCTGTGAATGAACGTAATTCACAGCTGTTGCAATAAAAGAGGTTTTTGGAACTATTCGTGTGTTTTAATGACTCAGGAAGCCTAGGTCACAACACAAGGAAGATAAGAATGAAGAAGAGGCCAAAGTTTAAAGAATGCTGAGTGTCTTAAAAAAAAAAAATCTGAAAAAAAAATAGAAGCGACTGTTTTGGGATAAAAAGTGATTTCCACTTTAGTTCCTTTGTTTTGGTACCACAACATGCCTCCTCTGACATGAACCTCACCCTTGAAGGTGAACTATGACAGAGTTTAATAAATCATCTTCCAGTTTTCAAAAGCTTGTTAATGTGTCCTCGCAGTAGAAGATGGGATTGTAAAATTGATGGAACACCATGGAGATTGCAAAATGGACCATTTTGGTCAGGGGGGAAAAAAATAAAGATTTTTTTTTATAGACTGGAAACCTCGTATGGATTTTGTTGTTGTTGTTGTTGTTGTTGAAAGAAGAAAATACTGAATTGATGCTGATAGAAGAGAATATTTGTAGCACAGGGTTAAAATGAGGGGTCCCTGGTGGTCTCTGGTGGTTTTCTTGTAGACGTTCCATTACCAAGCTAGGTAATGTTTGCTAGCAGCAGTGATGATGTTACTTAGCTTGGTAATAAAATGTCTCCAAGAAAACTATCAACCTCAAAGAGCACCAAGGACCCCATTAAATTGATAATTTATGGATTTGGGGAATAAAAAGAATTTAAGATGGAGGTGGCTCAGTGGACCCTGGCTAGGTGGCTCAGTGGCTAAGACGCTGAGCTTGTCGATCAGAAGGGTCGGTGGTTCGGCTGTTTGAATCCCTAGTATAGGTCTTCTGCGTGAGCAGGGGGTTCGACTATATGACCTCCAAGGCCCCTTCCAATTTTGTTACTGTTAAATAGATGGCAATAGAAAGAAGAGTGGAAGTCTTTTCTTTCTTTCTTTCTTTCTTTCTTTCTTTCTTTCTTTCTTTCTTTCCTTTCTTTTCTTTCTTCTCTCTTTTCTTTCTTTTCTTTCTCTTCTTTCTTTTCTTTCTTTTCCTTCTTCTTTCTTTCTTTTTCTTTCCCTTCCTTTCTTTTTTCTGCTTTTACGGCTTTTCTTTTTCTTATTTTGACTTTCATTTCTTATGCTTTTATGGTATTCAAAAAAAATTTAATAATAATAATAAAATATTTATTGCCCAAAGCATGCTAATATGTCAGAGAAACTTCTGGTGCACTGCCTTATTCTTATTTGGTGAAGAATATCCTGCTGTCTTTATATTTAAAATAAAAGCTAGAACGGATGGATTCCCAGCGCACTTAACCACTTCACCAACTGGTTCTTTTAAAACCTAAAAGTCCTTTATTTACATTTTCTAAAGGATGGGCAAACAGGCATTCTTCCTTTCTTGATGCCTGCTGTGCTTAATGTAGTTAAGGCAAGATTCAATTACATCACAAATTTATTCCACTAAAAAGCTTCTGTTTAGTTTTTTCCTCCCTTTCCAGTTATATTCTTGTTCTTTTATAGCTTTTCCTTACTCTAATATATTAGGAAATCTTCATATTTTTGTAGGCTGCATATTCTTATCCAGATTTATACCGCATACACTGGAAAAAATAGAGATAATCTCGTTAATAAAGTATAATGCAATATCCATTAGTCCAATAGGAAGTAACATTCTGAGTTTATTAGCTCATATTAGCAAACACAGCTTGCATTAAAAGCCATTCCGGTTGGTTTTGTAATAAAAGAACAATAGTTTGGCACTTTAAAAAAAACGTGTTTGAATTTCTTGCATTAGCTAAGAGATGGAACCAAATTCATTATCAACAGGACAGGGGAAATTAGTTGCTAAAGTAAAGTAGACTGAATTTTTGGAATGTTTTCTACAGAAATGTGAAATTAACTTTAAAAGGGTAAGGTAAAGGTTCCCCTCGCCCATATGTGCTAGTCGTTCCTGACTCTAGGGGGCAGTGCTCATCTCCATTTCAAAGCCGAAGAGATAGCACTGTCCTAAGACGTCCCCATAGTCATGTGGCCAGCATGACTCAACGCCAAAGGCACACGGAACGCTGTTACCTTCCCACCAAAGGTGGTCCCTATTTTTCTACTTGCATTTTTACGAACTGCTTTCGAACTGCTAGGTTGTCAGAAGCTGGGACAAGTAACGGGAGCTCACCCCGTTTTGCGGCACTAGGGATTCGAACCACTGAACTGCCAACCTTTCGATTGACAAGCTCAACGTCTTAGCCACTGAGCCAAGAGGGTGAGTGAACATAAAAGGTGATTCAATGAAATCATCCCATTGAACTGAACCTTCAAACCAATTGATCAAACCTTAGCAAAGTTTTAGAAAGATGTTAAGGTGATTGAGGCCGTTGTCCGTTCAAACAGTGTTTTTCAAACTTGGTAAATTTTAAGCTGTGTAGAATTCCCCCCAAATTCCCCAGCAAGAGTAGCAAGACTAATACAAATACTCCTCAACTTACAACCACTACGGAGCCCCAAATTTCTGTTGCTAAGTGAGACAGTGAATTCAGCGAGTTTTGCCCCATTTTCATGACCTTTCTTGTGACGGTTCTTAAGTGAACCACTGCAGTTGTTAAATTAGTAACATGGTTGTTAACTGAATATGATTTTCCCATTGACTTTGCTTGTCAGAAGGTTGCAAAACGGGATCACGTGACACACACACACACACGCACCCAGGATACTGAAACCATCATAAATATGAGTCAAAGAATGTTCTTTCTGTGCCAACTCAGAAAGCTCAAACTGCCCAAGGAGCTGCTGATCCAGTTCTTACAGAGGAATTATTGAGTCTGTCATCTGCACCTCTATAACTGTCTGGTTTGGTTCTGCATCCCAATAAGACAGACACAAGACTTCAGAGGATAATTAGAACTGCAGAAAAAACAATGGCTACCAACCTGCCTTCCACTGAGGACCTGTATACTGCACGAGTCAAAAAGAGGGCTAGGAAAATATCTACAGACCCTTCGCAACCTGGACAGAAACTGTTTCAACTCCTACCCTCAAAACGATTCTATAGGGCACTGCACACCAGAACAACTAGACCCAGGGACAGTTTTTTCCTGAATGCCAGCACTCTACTAAACAAATAATTCCCTCAACACTGTCAAACTAGTTATTAAATCTGCACTATTATTAATCTTCTCATCGTTCCCACCACCCATTCCCTTCCACTTATGACTATACGACTGTAACTTGTTGCTGGTATTCTTACAATTTATATTGATTATTTCCTAGTATGATTTGATTGCTTAGTTGTACCCTATGACTATCATTAAGTGTTGTACTTTATGATTCTTGACAAATGTATTTTGTCTTTTTATGTACACTGAGAGCCTATGCACCAAAGACAAATTCCTTGTGTGTTCAATCATACTTGGCCAATAAAGATTCTATTCTATTCTAATTAGATTTAGAACCGGAACTCTTCCTATTGGGGTTCTTTAAAAAAAAATGTGAAGAACACAAAATATCTAGTACTACACATACTATAACCGTTGCCAGGATTGCCTTCCCTCAATGTTGGAAACAGCCATGCATACCTGCAGAGAAACTAGTTATACAAAAGGTCATGAATTGTGCAGAAATGGACAAATTAACGCTGAGTTTAAAAGATAAAGAGGCATCGATATTTTACAATGTGTGGGAACAGTGGTATAACTGGATAGAACGGATTAAATTAGATTAGATTAGATTAAAGATAGATAGTTATTAAGTATAAGTAATAGAAAAAATAAGAATGTAAATACGCACAATTAATTTTTTGTAAATAATGCACAAATTACTGTCACAAGAAAAACACCACAAATAGCTGTTCTTGAGTGATATAATTTTTTATGTTTTTAATGTAATAAAAGTTTAATAAAGTGTTAAAAAAATTCTATTCTATTCTATTCTATTCTATTCTATTCTATTCTATTCTATTCTATTCTATTCTATTCTTAGCTCTTGACACCACAGGTGCACCTGATTGAGGAATTCTGGGAGTTGAAGTCCACAAGTCTTAAAGCTGCCAAGGTTGGAGACCCCCTGCTCTAACTGATCTCCATTCTCTAAACCCTTCCTATTCTGTGGTACTGAACACAGTACTTGCACAAGGCTCGGTCTAAAGGAGATCTCAGTGTCAAAAGGATAAACCTTCAGTTTTGGCACCTGAGAATTGGGTAACAAAATTCCATGGCGCGAGCCGCATTCCATGTATTCTTGAAAGGCTAATTCAAACTTTGGCTTGAAAGTAAGCTTGCCCCACTAAACTCTGTGTAATAAGATTTAAAATCTCCTCGAACTTGCTTGTGTGGAACAACAGGAGAAACATATTAATTTCAAAAGGATTATAATCAAAATTCTGCTGGGAGAGTAATTCGGCATGTCTAATGATGTCAGATAAGTCAAAGCTACAGAGCTTAAACCCTGGAAACCAAATTTTGATAGCAAAGAGATTCTTCTAAAGAAAAAAATTGCTTATGGGAGCATAAGGAGTGAACAGGTTGGCTCTTCAGAACTTCCAGGGGATAGTTGTTTTAATTTTTGTATTAGAGCAGCAAACAACAGCTCTTCTTTTGTTGTAAACATGAGATTGCATTGTCCCTGTTTATTTTATAGGTCTCTTATACAGGTAGTCCTCGAGTTATGACCACAACTCCTAAGTCACTTTTTACAGTTCTGTGGTAACAATAGTCATTAAATGAATGGCTGTAAGTCAAGGACCACCTGTACACTCTTTGAAACTAGGTGGACACCCAATTATACTTGGAATTTTTACAATCTATGTCCCCAGCCAGGGTGATCGTTACTGGTCGAGAACTTTGAGGACTGTGGTCCAAAAAAACTCCCAGAAGAAAATCAGTTGGAGATAAATAGCTTTTTCTAAACCATGGGTATCCTCTAGGAGCCATGTTCAAAAAAGAATGAGGAACTCCAGAAAAAAAAAACCTTGATTATCATACTTTTTGGAGTGTAGTACGCACTTTCTCCCCCCTAAAAATGGGTGAAAATTGTGGTGCATCTTATACCCTGAATGTTGCCAAAACCCCTACCCGCCGGCCCCCACCTGCCGGCCATTTTCGGCCTCCATGCATCACGTTTTTGGCCTTCGCACGCTACGTTTTAGACCTGTTCCAGGCTGTGGGGATTGCTGCCTGAAACCGGCTGAAAACATGCAGAGGCCAAAAACAGAGTGTGCGAAGGCCAAAAACACGATGCACGGAGGCCAAAAACGTGATGCGCGGAGGTGGTGATGGGCTCTGGTGATCCCCGCAGCCTGGAACAGCTGATTGGTGGTATTCTGGGAGGCCGATCCAACCACCAATCAGCTGTTCATGCTGAATCAGGCTGCGATAATGTGCTGAAGCTGACCAGGCTGTTCGCTGTTTGCTGCAAGGATGCTAGCCAGATGAATACCGATGGATGTTGATCGGCAGAATTTTTTTTTCTTGTTTTCCTCCCCAAAAACTAATGTGTGCCTTATACTCCAGAGTGTCTTATACTCTGAAAAATATGGTACATTTCACTTATATTTTAAATCTAGCAGATGGAGCAGGATTTAAGACATCTGCAGTGCTATAATAAGCCTCAGTGAGGCCATAAGCCACCTGAAATATTTCGCCACCTTGAAATATTAAGCCACTTCATGGAGGCCGAATATTTGCACCAGAGCTTCTGACAGTTGCAAAAATCCTAATGAAGTTTATTCAATCAATTGATGGATTAAATAATAAAATCTGTTGATTTAAATCTATCAATCAATTGATCAAATCTGTTTATCTCTGAAGTTCTTGGTGCTCTCTAAGCTTGGGTGTTTTGTTGCAAGCGTTTTGTTACCCAACCAGGTAACTTCATCAGTGGTAGAACAGAATGCTGTTTGCTCTCAGAGAGCACCAAAGACCCCACCGTTTCAACCCTGAGCTACAAATATTCTCTTTTATTGGTGATATAGCTGCAGTACTTGGTGTAATATCATGTATCTTTGGGGAAGAGAGCAGGTTTCCCCTAACTCAGGGTTCTGCAACCATAAACACTCAAAGAGCCATTTGGACCCATTTCCCACAGAAAAGAAAACACCAGGAGTCACAAAACCTGGGTAGGCACGGCCAATTCGACGTCACTCACTTTCATCAGTCACATGACCTTCTAGCCACGCCTACTCAGCCAGTCATTAGGGCACAGAACTGGGTGTTAAAAAATACCGGGAACCACAAAATCCTTTTGACATCTCTCTCTCTCTCCCCCTGTCCCCCTCTCTCTGTATCTCTCTGTCTCTGCTCTGGCCGCTTGTCCATCCCCTGCCATCGCCCTTACCTTCTCAGGCTAGGCAAGGAGTGATTGAGAGGGGAGGATGAGGGGTGGGGCCAGGCAGTGGTGGGATCACCTGACAGGGAGCCACAGCAGAGGGCCCAAAGAACTGCATGAGGCTCCAGAGCCGCAGGTTGCTGACACCTGCCCTAACTGGTACATTGTGATTCACCTACCATGGCAGCCTTTTTATGAATAACCCAAATTCCAAATTCCAGATGTGCCCACAGCTCAAAGAGGTTGCCGACGATACAGTAGGTTTCCCATGTGGGTGAATTGCTCTGAGAAAAGTAAATACAGGGATACTTAAAGGAACATCATCCTTATGTGTGTTTCCTGTTTTGTTGACCTAATGCACCCTCTTCTTTTCTACTTTAACTTATTCTTCACTTATCTTGGCTTTTTCCATATCCAGACTCTAGAAAAAGTGCAGAGAAGAACAACCAAGACGATTAGGGGATTGGAGGCTAAAACCGAAGAACGGTTGCAGGAACTGGGCATGGCTAGTCCAGTGGTGAAATCCAAATTTTTTTACTAGCAGTTCTGTGGGCATGGCTTGGTGGGCGTGGCAGGGGAAGGATACTGCGAAATTTCCATTCCCACCCCACTTCAGGGGAAGGATACTGCAAAATCTCCATTCTCACCCTGCTCCACGGGAAGGATACTGCAAAATCTCCATTCCCACCCCACTCTGGGGCCAATCAGAGGTGGTATTTGCCAGTTCTCCGAACTACTCAAAATTTCCACTACCGGTTCTCCAGAACCTGTCAGAATCTGCTGAATTTCACCTCTGGGCTAGTCTAGTGAAGAGAAGGACCAGGGGAGACATGATAGCAGTGCTCCAATATTTGAGGGGCTGCCACAGAGAGGAAGAGGTCAAGCTATTTTCCAAAGCACCCGAAGGCAAGACAAGGAATAATGGATGGAAACTGAACAAGGAGAAATTTGGAAATAAGGAGAAATTTTCTGACAGTGAGAACAATCAACCCATGGAACAGAAGTTGCCTTCAGAAGTTGTGGGAGCTTCATCACTGGAGATTTTTCAGAAGAGACTGCACTGCCATTTGTTAGAAATGGTATAGGGTAGTGATGCTAACCTTTTTGTTGTTGCCTGCTAAAAGCAGGGGTCATCTGGGGAGGGGGTCGCAGGCATGCATGCCCACACCCATAATTCAATGATCCCCACGCCCTGTGCCCCCATGCTTGCGCTCCTCACACAATGGCAAAAAGGTTACCGGTGGGCCCGGAAGTCCCGTCTTTTGCCCTCCCCAGGCCCCAGAGGCTTTCACTCCAGTCAGAATTTTTACTACCAGTTCTCCGAACTACTCAAAATTTCCGCTACCGGTTCTCCAGCTGGTCAGAACCTGCTGAAACCCACCTCTGGCCTAAAGATATTTACCCATGTGTAATAGAATTGTATTACTATTATCCTTCTCATCTTTCCTACTACCTTCTCCTCTTGGTGTCTTATGATTATATTACTTTGTTCTTTGTACTGTGTTTCCCTGAAAATAAGACCCTGTCTTATATTTTTTTGAACCTCGAAATAAGCGCTTGGCCTTATTTTTGGGGAGGTCTTATTATTTTGAGGTGCGTGGTGGAAGATGGGGCTCCTCTTGCCATCTTACTGGATTTCCAGCTCTGTCTCCCTAACCCTAACCAGAGGAAATGGCGGGGACCAGCTGCACATGTGTTTAATTATCTTTGGGGAGGGCTTATTTTTGACAAAACACGTTATGTCCTCTGAGAGCTTCTGCACCGGAGACTAATTCTTTTTTCAGTACTGTTATAACTTCGAAGGGTCACTAAACAAATGGTTAGTAATAAGTCGCGGATTATCCATAAACGTAGGACAAAACATCAGCGGTATGAACTATGAGGCAGGAAATGCCTCAGAAAACAGCCAGCAGAGGAGAGAGGCCTGTTAATAAATGGAGGCAGAGAGTGAAGTATGCCTGGCAGATGCCATGTGCCAACTTGAAGGGAAGCTATATTGAATCGATAACATTTGAACACTAGGCAGAGGGATGCATAATTGTACAAAACAATGAGAGTGTCAGAGTCAGGATGTTGAGCAAAGGCCAAATATAAGCAATTGATACAAAGGATTCTTGGCCACTCTCTTCCCCTCCATGCCAGTGTTAAAAATCCATGTGTCATAAAGTGGCACCATTTATTTGCATTTAGTTGAGCCAATTCAGCATCAATAAAGCAATTGGATGGCGATCAACAGATCTATTTGAGGGAATTCAAAAACAGATAAACAATGAATAGAAAAGCAATTGGGTCATTAGATTTTTTTTAAAAAAAACACACAACCAAACAAAAATATATTTTTATTATCCATCCCCCCCCCCCCCCCATTTTAAATGGATCTGGCTCTGTGCCTCCGTTTTAGCTGGCAGAAGGGAAACATTTTATTTTATAACATCTAATATGCATTGCATCCGACTAGAGATGCAACTGAAAAACATTCCCAAATTTTTACCCAGTGTGGAAGCCATTTCAGTGCAAAAAACCTGGATCAAAATAATCTAAAACAGTGGTTCTCAAAGTTGACAACTTTAAGAAGTGAGGACTTCAGTTCCCAGAATTCCCCAGCATGCTGGCTGGAGAATTCTGGGAGTTGACGTCCATACATCTTAAAGTTGTCAACTCTGAGAAGCACTGAATTAAAAGGTAAATTGGAAACCAACAAAATATAAAGCATGTTTAAATTGTGATTCTCCATGGGTTAAAAATATCCTCTTTAGGCATGTTACTTTATACAATGAATACAGCTGGATTTTTATTACATTAGCATAGAAGGACCATTATTTTCATATATACAAAAAATACATACAAATATTTTCAACTTCTAGCCTCCGATTTCAGGATCTCTCTCTCTGTCTCTCTTTGTTCTTTCTCTCTCTCTCTCCTTCTCCCTCTCCCTCTCGCTTTCTCTGTGTCTGTCTGTCTCTCTTTCTCTGTGTCTGTCTCTCTCTTTCTCTGTGTCTGTCTCTTTCTGTCTCTCTCTCTTTCTCTACCTCTCTCTCTCTCTCTCTGCCTCTCTGCCTCACTCTCTGTCTCTGTCTACGTCTCTCTCTCTCTCTCTGTGTCTCTCTGTATGTGTACCTCACTCTCACGCTCTCGCTCTCTCTGTGTCTCTCTGTCTCTGTCTCTCTCTGTGTGTGTCTCTCTTTGTCTCTCTCTGATTCTCTTTATGCTCTCTCTCTCTCTGTGTGTGTTTCTCTCTACCTCACTCTCTCTCTTTCTGTGTGTATGTGTGTCTCTGTCTCTCTTTGTGTGTGTCTCTCTCTGTCTCACTCTCTGTATCGCTCTCTCTCTCTCTGTCTTCTGTCTGTCTGTCTGTCTGTCTGTCTGTCTGTCTGTCTCTCTCTCTCTCTCTCTCTCTCTCTGTCACACACACACACATTCATATTCCTCTTAAATATTTCTTTTGAATAGAAAACTATTTTGGAACTGCAAAGCGAGTATATGTATACCTTGACTTACAACTATTCGTGTAATGACCATTCAAAGTTACAATGGCACTGAAACAAGTGACTGAGGACCATTTTTCACACTTACAACTGTGTCAGCATCCTGTGGTCACATGAAGAAAATTTGGAGGCTTGGTAACTAGTTCTTATTTGCGACCCTGGGGTCATCTGATCAACCTTTGCGACTTTCTGAAAAGCAAAATCAATGGGGAAGCTTGATTCAATCAAAACCGTGTTATTAACTTAAAGGCAGTGATTCACTTAACAATTGTGGCAAGAAAGGTCGTAAAATGGGGCAAAATTCACTTAACAACCACTCATCAATAGAATTTTTGGTTCAATTGTGGTCATAAGTCGAGGACTATCTCTACATAGCTTCCTCAATGTCAAGGAGACCGCGCGTGATACATAGAAATCAAACCAGATTTTCTCTCTTTTAGTCTAACCTACCCCAAATATTTCTTGGAGTAGGGAATCTGGAGGATGGTGGGCTATCTATATCAGGTCAAGCTCTAGGAGAAAAGGCAAGATATTCATTAAATGAACAAACATTTATTTGTTTATTTATTTATTTGTTTGTTTGTTTGTTGTCAAGAATGTATTAGGTAATAAGTATAAACATGAATTGGATAAATAAAATAGATACAAATAGAGGAAACATTAGGACAGGGACAGAAGGCACGCTGGTGCTCTTATGCACGTCCCTTACAGACCTCTTAGGAATGGGGTGAGGTCAACAGTAGACAGTCTTAGGTTAAAATTTGGGGGGTTTGGGGATGAAACCACAGAGGCAGGTAGTGCATTCCAGGCATTGACCACTCTGTTACTGAAATCCTATTTTCTGCAATCACGTTTGGAACGGTTTACCTTGAGTTTGTATCTATTGTGTGCTCGTGTATTGTTGTGGTTGAAACTGAAATAATCAGTGACAGGTAGGACATTGTAGCAGATTATTTTATGAGCTATGCTTAGGTCATACCGAAGGCGATGTAATTCTAAGTTTTCTAAGCTTTCTAAGCCCAGAATTGCAAGTCTGGTGGCATAAGGTATTTTGTTGTGAGCAGAGGAGTGGAGGACTCTTCTTGTGAAATATTTTTGGACGCACTTTTTCCCTCAGATATTGCTCCTGGAAGCACGAAGCCGAGAACACCAGCCTGAAGATGACGAATGAGACTTCGTCGAAACGTCGCCAATACACATCCAATTCTATGCGGGAGAACACCCGAATAACCAAAGACCTACATATAAACACCCGTGAAAACCTCAGAAAACATATATTGTGGCTTTGAAAACATGTGCAAAGTTTTAGTGGTTGTGTTGGTTGTTTGAAGCACTTGCTCATCTGATTAGAGTATGAAACTGGGCTATTTTCTAGCAGATGGAGTTCTTGTAGTCCTGGCTTCCAAGATGCACAGAATATCACATTGCTGTCTTTGCATCCACTTTTGATAAAAGTGGATGCAAAAAGCAGTATCTGAGGGAGAGAGGGAGGGAGGGAGGGAGGGAAGGAAGGAAGGAAGGAAGGAAGGAAGGAAGGAAGGAAGGAAGGAAGGAAGGAAGGAAGAAGAGGGAGAGGGAGGGAGGAAGGGAGTGAGAAAAAAAAGAAAGGCAGGAAGAAAGGCAGGGAGGAAAAGTAAGGAAAGGAAAGAGGGGAGTAGAGGGAAAGAGAAGGAGGGAGGAAAGAAGGCAGAAAGAAAGAAAGGAGGGAGGGCAGGAAGGAAGGAAGGAAGGAAGGAAGGAAGGAAGGAAGGAAGGAAGGAAGGAAGGAAGGAAGGAAGGAAGAAAGAAAGAAAGAAAGAAGAGGGAGGGAGAGAAAGGGAGGGAGAAAAAAGAAAGACAGGAAGAAAGGCAAGAAGGAAAAGAAAGGAAAGAGGGGAGAAGAGGGAGAGAGAAGGAGGGAGGAAAGAAGGAAGGAAGGAAGGAAGGAAGGAAGGAAGGAAGGAAGGAAGGAAGGAAGGAAGGAAGGAAGGAAAATCCTAATGCAAGAAAGGAAATAGAGTAACAGCTCCAGAAGCTTGAACAACTGAAAAATGTCTACAACCTTGCTTAGAACTCAGCCTCCCTCCCAAAATATCATTTGTTCCATCTTGAAATTTGTTGAAGTGAACACCACATCAAGAATAAGATTCTCCCCCTGAGGTGGAGAAAGTGAGGTTAAGATAAGCTATCTTGGATAAAGATATATCGGTTGTGTCACATTCTTCCCCTCATCATTGACATGAAAACTGAAGTCCTCTGGAACACAGCCTCTCGGTGACACGAAACACGAATTGACAGTTGTGAGGTCCAGCAGCGTAGTTAGGAGAAGTTTGCTCAGAATATGCTCATGTCATACGGAATATCATGTTTGATATTCATTGCCTGTGATAAGCCCGCATACAGTGAACTTTTGGGCTGGAGATAAATGCATTTGGACACCAATATGGATTCATTTATCCCATTTCAGCATGAACAATCGTGCCTTTCTCAGAGGTCAATCACTATAATAATATTTTTGATCTTATTTGTATCAGCACCTCTTGGAATACGGGAAACAGGAAATGAAGCCCCCTCCCCCCTTGATGGTTTTGTCATTTCTAGCACCAAGATCCAGCTGCAATGGAAGCATTGGATGGGGAAGAGGCAGTGGTGGGTTGCCTCTGGTTCGCACCGGTACTATTGAAACGGTAATAAAACCGGCGGGAGGCTCCGCCCACTGACCCCGACGTCATCAGAATGCTTCTGCGCAGGCCATGTTGCCCGGCACGCACAGCCTGCATGCACGCACGATGATCAGCTGTCCTTTGTGTGTGCAGCAGTGCCAAAAATAGCAGTGCATGCTCGCTGGTCAGCTGATTGTCAGGTGCCCATGTGCGCCAGAATTCAAAAGTTTGGCTTTTCCAGAGCACAATCCCTTCACATGCAAGGCAGTACCAAAAACTGCCCTGGGCATGCGCACCAGCCAGCTGATCATCGGGCACACATGCATGCTAGAACCTGAAACTTCAGCTTTTCCGGAGCACAGCCCCGACGAGGGCACACGCCAGAAGTGGGTTTCAGCAGGTTCTGACCGGTTCTGGAGAACCAGTAGCAGAAATTTTGAGTAGTTCAGAGAACCGGTAGTAAAAATTCTGATTGGCCCCACCCCCATCTATTGTCTGCCTCCCAAGTCCCAGCTGATCGGGAGGAAATGGGGATTTTGCAGTAACCTTCCCCTGGATTAGGGAGGGAATGGAGATTTTACAGTATCTTTTCCTTGCCACGCCCACCAAGCCACACCCACAGAACTGGTAGTAAAAAAAATTGAAATCCACACATGGGTGACATTTCCTCAAGACCTTTTCAGCATTCAGTGCCAAATAGGTTCGCCATCACTGGTTTATACCATTTGTAATGCCTCCAGGTTTACTGCGTAAGAAAATAGAGAAAGAACAGGAAGGTAGATTAATTTTTTTTTCTTTAAGCTGACTTCTATAAAAACTTTAAAGGAAGCCTTCTGAATTATGAACCTTGAAATGTTCCAATCACTTACTGCACCCATAAACTGAAACTAAGGATACTAACTCACCCGATCCTTTAGTTAAAAGAGGAGTTTTTACAGCAGAAGATATCTTTAGACTACGCTGAATTATTACAGACATTACATAACACTATTAAAATGTCAATTTAGGATCTCTGTATATCAGCCTCATTAGTTCACTTTCAGGACTTCTCCTAAAGATGCATCCTCTATGCTTTATGCGTCCTGTAAAATGCCCAGAAGTACAAACAACATTAGGTTGTTTAATTGTCAGTAGGACACATTGCAAAACGAAAATTGTTCTGTGAGGCATCCTGTGCAAAAAAAAAAACCAAAAAAAAAACCCTGTGAGACAGATTTAGGAGTTCCGTTCTACATTTGACACAAAGGGTATGATGGAGTCTGCATGTTACTCATCTCTGTATCTCCCTGGACTCCAGAGAGGTCTGGTTCCTAACAAGCAATCATAAATCGCAGAATGTGAGGTTACCCTTGAGATTTTCAAATGGCCTGCGGATGGCATGCAATCTATCTCAGGGAACTTGATTTAGGGGCATGAGGGACCATCCGCCACAATACTTAGCATTGTTTTTTAAGCTGCTGTGAAATCAATTAGAGCGGTTGGGAGGTGCTCTACACTGCCTTCCCACTCTCCATTGCTCATTCAAGCTTGCTTGTCTAAAGTGGGGGCGAGTGGGGAGTAGAAGCAGACAGTAAAGTCCTCTAGCAGAACAAAAGGGAATTGCCTGGATTGACTCCTTCTTAGCTATCTCAAAAGCTGGGAGATCATTCCTTATGCAAACACACAAGGAAAAACTGGATTGTAAGCACTATATGTGTGTTTCAAGGGAGAATGTAGGAATGAATGAAGATGTTTTCACTTTAATTAAACAGATGGAACTTTATTGTAGTGTAGGAAGTTAGCACCCACCCCTCACCTGGAAGAATGAAATATTTTAGGAAATATTAAAAAGGTAGAATATTATATTTCCCTGGATGAGAAATGGAGAAATGTACTTTAAAGACAAAGCAGCTTCCTGCCTCCCCACACCTTTGTCAATGGGCCATTAAGGCCTCAGCCAAGCTCACTCATTTCCCCCCAACTTTGTCAATGGACCATCATCTACAACACAATAGGACCCCTCTAGCAACAGAAACTCACCACATGGCACCTGGGAAGATCACATCAGCCATCAAGGCTAGCTAAGATCCCCACCCCCTGGGAATCTGACAACCAATCAGGAAACTCTTTCTGGGCCCCAGGAAGTTCAAAGCCAGAGAGGACATAAAACCCGGGGACTCAATGCGTCTCGCCTCTTTTCTGTTCAGGAACTCAAACCATGTGAACCTGTCCACCATTAAACCATCTTTCCAAGCAGTCTCCGTGTTTCCAGTGTCTTTTTCCCCAGTTGGAGCTGAACCCAGATGGATATTCCATATCTATCTTGCTTTTCTTCTGGAGTTCAGACATGGTAGGTTCCACTTCATTGGATCTCTTCAAGACATGCCTAGCCATCCTGTTACTTTAATTTGGATTGCTGCACTCAACAGAAGGCTGGGCTTGCTGACCTATGTGCCATCTTCCAATGCTGTGATTCTCTACTTCTCTTCCGTTTCTCTTTCTTCCTCTCTGTTTTTTCCTGCCAATAACTCAGTAAGGAAGTGAACACTGCAAAATAGCCACTAGATCCAAACCCCCTTAAGAGACAACTTCATTGTCAAGTAAAGAGGATTTGAAACTACTCCCTTTAAGAATGCAGAGAATTCAAGACTGCTGCCTGAATATCAGTGAAAAAATATCCTTTCCATTCACCACTGTGTTTCCCTGAAAATAAGAACCTGTCTTATATTTTTTTTCAACCCTGAAAAAAAGGGCTTGGCCCTATTGCCATGCGCTCAAAAACCCGATTGGGCTTATTATCAGGGGATGTCTTATTTTGGGGAAAACAGGGTATTATGTTGGAGAAATGTCTCAGATGCGTGTCTGTTAAAGAGTCAATCCCTTAAATTTACGTTTAAATGGAAGATTGGATTCATATTCTAATATAGAAGATTCTCAAAGTGAATGTAACGATAAAACCAGAAACTTTTCTCTTGGGGTTAATAGAAAAAGACTTGGTGAAATCAGTGGCGAAATCCAGATTTTTTTTACTGCTGGTTTTGTGGCTTGGTGAACGTGGCGTGGCTTGGTGGGCATGGCTTGGTGGTCGTGGCAGGGGAAGGATACTGCAAAATCTCCATTCCCACCCCACTCCAGGGGAAGGATACTGCAAAATCCCCATTCCCTCCCCACTCCTGGGAGGAGGATATTGCAAAATCTCCCATTCACACTCCGGGGCCAGCCAGAGGTGGTATTTGCCAGTTCTCCAAACTACTCAAAATTTCTGCCAGCGATTCTCCAGAACCTGTCAGAACCTGCTGGATTTTACCACTTGTGTGTGTGTGTGTGTGTGTGTGTGTGTGTGTGGAATTGCCACATGTTGATGGCAGCAAGATTACTTTATACACACAAAAAATGGAAGGACGCTTTAATCCCTACAATGGATGAATGGTTGCAAAAATTGATGGAGTTAGCAAAGATGGCTAAACTGACTGTTTTGATTTTTAAAAAACAATAACCTCAAAATACTTTTGTTTGTACTTGGAAACCACATCTGGACTTTGTGCTTGAGGTGGAAAAAAAAATAAAACTTTGATTTTGTGTTTTACTGATTAGATAGATTTGTTGTTATAGAAACGGCTAGTTTATAGTATTATGTAAAAGTAAAAAGTTGAGGTGCAAAGATTATACAATAGAATAGAATAACAGAGTTGGAAGGGACCTTGGAGGTCTTCTAGTCCAACCCCCTGTTCAGACAGGAAACCTTATACCATTTCAGACAAATGGTTGTCCAATCTCTTCTTAAAAACTTCCAGTGTTGGAGAATTCACAACTTCTGGAGGCAAGTTGTTCCATTGATTCATTGTTCCAACTGCCAGGAAATTTCTCCTGAGTTCTAAGTTGCTTCTCTCCTTGATTAGTTTCCACCCGTTGCTTCTTGTTCTACCCTCAGGTGCTTTGGAGAATAGCTTGACTGCCTCTTCTTTGTGGCAGCCCCTGAAATATTGGAACACTGCTATCATTAACAGATTAACAGAGTTGGAAGGGACCTTATAGGTCATCTAGTCCAACCCCCCATTCAACCAGGAGACCCTACACCATTTCCCACAAATGGCAGTCCAATGTTTTCTTGAAAGTCTCAAGTTATGAAGCTCCCACCACTTCTGAAGGCAACTTCTGTTCCATTGGTTGATTATTCTCACTGTCAGAAAGTTCCTCCTCATTTCTAGGTTGAATCTTTCCTTGATCAGTTTCCATCCATTATTCCTTGTCTGGCCCAATACTTATTACCTAATACATAGCTTAGGGCCAGGATATCTTTGAGACCGCCTTCTACCGCATAGCTCCCAGTGACCGGTAAGATCCCACAGAGTTGGTCTCCTCTGGGTCCCGTCAGCTAAACAATGCCGACTGGCGGGCCCACAAGGGAGGGCCTTCTCTGTGGCTGCCCCAACTCTCTGGAACCAATTACCTCCTGAGGTCCGGACTATCCCCACCCTATTGGCCTTCCGGAAAGCGATGAAGACCTGGCTTTTACGGCAGGCCTGGGGCAGTTGATCTCGCTGTTCAATCTTGCGAGATCCGGCCATGGATGATGTGCATGTTTTTTTAATGTTTTTAAAATGCTTTTATAATGTTTTTTTTAAAAAAATTATGTTCACTGTTTGTATTATTTTTGTTGTAAGCCGTCCAGAGTCCCTTGGGAGTTGGGCGGCATAGAAATATGATTAATTAAATTAAATTAATTAAATTAAATTAAATTTCTTGACAAATAAATAAATATAAATATAAAAAATGCTGAGTGAAGAAGAAACAGCTGAGAAAGTAACTGGCTAGAGTTAGCCTGTTGTCTGGTGGAGCTTACACACGCATCCCTATGAAGAAATGACATGTTTTTGGTTTTAATCTGAAAAAAGAGATTGGTGTAGCAGAAGAATCACCAAATTAGGAGCTGTTTGTGAGTTCAAGTCTGCATCGTTCTTGTCCTAGACAACGTATCTCATGATCATTATTATTTTTTTAGTTCTGAAGGGGAGTCAAGGAGGGGAAAAAAATCTCTTGGCTTGGCTTGGTGTGAAACAAAAGGAATTCTTAGTTTCAAGTGCACACATCATTTGTTAAAAGCAATATTTATCTGAGATGAAAGCCGTGTAATAACAATGAGAAAGACATTCAGCCGATGAAAAGCAACACAAAGCCAGCTGAGAGCTTTAAGATGAGTGCGATGTAAACAGAGGCCATCTTCTGTTTCTGAGGAGACTAAATGTGCATTGTTAGCAGGTGGTCTTTCCTGGAGAATGTTTGTTTGGATCCTGGTTACATCGGAGGATCATCATAATGCGTGGAGTGATACAACCCTTGGCCGTTGTGGGAATGGGCTTCTTTTCCTTTGTTCCTTTGGAGGGGGTGGGGAGGAGGCTGGGGTGTGTGTGGAAAAAACTGAGTAGCTAATCTGAAGAGCTGGGAAACTGGTGAGAGGTCTTGATCTCCATTTTCTTTTTACCCTAAATTCCCAGAGGGAGACTTTAAGGAGGGGGAAAGCTGTTCTTTCTCTCTTGTGCGCTCCCTCTCTCTCTCCCCTTCCCCTCTGCCTTTTTCCTTCTCCCCTTCTCCTTCCCCTCCATCCCTCTCTCTTTCCTTCTTCCTTCCTCCCTCTCTCCCCTTCCCTTTACATCTCCCTCTCCCTGTCTTCCCCCTCTCTCCTTCTCTTCCCTCTCCCTCTTCCTGTCTCCCTCTCCTACATCTCCCGCTCTCTCCCTCTCTCTTTCCTTCTCTCTCCCCCTCTCTCTTCCCTCTCCCTCTTCCTGTCTCCCTCTCCTACATCTCCCGCTCTCTCCCTCTTTCTTTTCTTCTCTCTCCCCCTCTCTCTTCCCTCTCCCTCTTCCTGTCACCCTCTGCCTCTCTCTTTCCTTCTCTCTCGCAACCTCTCTTCCCTCTCCCTCTTCCTGTCTCCCTCTCTGACATCTCCCTCTCCCTCTCTCTTTCCTTCTCCCTCCCCCTCTCTCTTCCCTCTCCCTCTTCCTGTCTCCCTCTCCTACATCTCCCTCACCTTCTCCATCTCCTTTTACCCCTCCATCTCTCCCTATTTCCCTCCCTCTCTCTCTCTCTCTCTCTTAAACACACACACACACACAGAGCTGTCTTGTTATTTCTTGCCCACTCATTCATTTCCGGGAATACACTCAAAACTTCATAAGAGCATACTGTATATGTTGAAAATTGAATTAGATCTTGCTCCAAATCTCTGCGAGCTGTCCCCATTGCCAATGTTTTAAACAAAGGTATGACACGAATAGCTTTAGACATTGCTATCCTAGAAGGCAATGCAAAATTACCAATGAACATGATCTTCTTAGCACTGGCACCCTTATTTCTCTTCCCCGGGATGCTCACCTGCCTTATACATTATAATCTTTATAGGAGAGAATTATTATTATTTTTTGTCCTCGAACATCGACTGCAGTCCTGCTGATGGCTTTTACTCAAAAGTGGAAAATGCGGTGGGAAATGTTTGCCTCGTTTTACTGGCATTTTCCTCAAGCATCTCCATTAATAAAACGATTTGGATCTCAGGCTGGTCTACTTGCAGCAAGCCGTTGTGTTTTCAGGAGCTTTTTTTTCTTCTTTCTTTTTGAAAGAAAAGACTAGGCTAACCTTCTCCAGGTGGTGCTACCCAGATGCTGATTTTTTCCCCCTAAATTGCAAAACAGCATTAAATGGAAGCCGATCCAGGGAACAAGGCAGAATTTTCAGGCAGGGTTTTTCAAAGTGCCAGAGTTTCACCCCTCTATTTATACATCCTCATCCCTGACAACAATAATTCCCTGATGTTATTTGCCAAGCCGTCTACAAGAGCAAATTTGTTCTATTTAGCTTTTTTGCTTCTTTAGCTTTAACCCACTCACTGGTCTCACTCAACCTATTCCATTCCTTTTCTCTCCCTAAAAAAAAATATTTTTTTTCATATCCAGCAAAGGACAGAACAATCAGTCCTGTCCTGACTGACCTTGTGTGTTAGTTAATATAATACAACAGCCATTCAAAATACTTGTTAATCTCCATAATCTGAACAGATGATGCCAACAGCGTCCCATTGCTCTCCTTGGTGTGTTATTTCTCTGTCTCTCGCACTCTTTCAAAGACACCCTCCTTTTTGAAATCGGACCATGTCCATTTATGAAACGAAGTTTGTTTTTCCTTTGTTCCTTGGCAGTTTCAATCGTAAGATGGTTTTGGTCAGAGGTGGGCTGCTGAGGGTTCGAGAGAACCTCTAGCAATGATTCTGTGCAGTTCGGAGAACCCCCAAAATCCCACTCCTGGCTGGCCCCACCTCTCTCTTCCTCTCCCAGGAGTCCTGTTTCGGATGCAGGTAAGTGCAGGATGTGCATGGAGGCTCGGGGTGGGCGAAAAACAGGCCTACCAGAAGTTTGGGAAGGCCAGAAAAGGGCCCGTTTCCAGCCTCCAGAGGGCCTCCAGAGCCTGGGGAGGCCGTTTTCACCCTCCTGGAGCTCGAGGAAAGCCTCCGGAGCCTGGGGAGGGCAAAAATATTCCCCACCCCCGGTAGTGCAGGAGGCGGACTAGGCCACGCCCCTATGGCCATGCCCACTCAGCAACCGGACAGAGAACCCCTTTTTGAAGCCCACCCCTGGTTTTGGTGCCTCTAAAGTTCCAGGAAACAAGTTGAAGTGCAATTGAAATTGAAAAACCAAGACCAAAACATCTTCTCACCAGCTATCACTGCCCAGATAAGCTGACACGAGGGTTAATACCAGACAAAGAATCAGACAAACAGTAAACAGCAGTCTAATCAAGGAACTGCCAAGAGGAAAACACTCCCACCAACACTCATAGGGCAAACCATTGGTGCATAAACAGAGAGCAAATCCCATTCCCTTCTAGCACTGATAAGGTTATTTAGTTTGGTGATATTTTATTTATATATTGGTTTGATTTATCTGCCACCCTTCTCCGGAGACTCAGGGTGGCTTACAATGTGTTAAGCAGTAGCCTTCATACTTTTGTATATACCTGCTTAGTAGGGCTTTTGGCCACCCCTAAGCGATGTTCTTTTTTCACACAAAGTCAGCTTATTGCCCCCGCAATCTGGCTCCTCATTTTACCTACCTCGGAAGGATGGAAGGCTGAGTCAACCTTGAGCCTGGTGAGATCCGAACTTGCAGTAATTGCAGGCAGCTAAGTGCTATTTAACAGCGCTTTAGTCCACTGCTCCACCAGGCTCCTGTCTGCAAGAAAACAACCAAGTTCAGGGAGCACCAAGGACCCTACATTTCAACCCAGAGCTACAAATATATTCTTCTGTGAAATGGAGTGGAACGGAATAGAACAGAACAGAACAGAACGTAATGGAAAACAGAGAGCAACTCCCCACTCTCCTATAGCACTGATAATGTTACCTAGTTGGATAATGAAATGTTTTCAAGAAAAGAACCAAACTCAAAAAGCACCAAGGATCCCACAATTCAACCCCGAGCCACAAATATTCTCTTCAATGGAAATTCTGCTTGGTTTTTAAATACACAATGCACATTTTGGGGAAAAAAAAAAACAACCATGGATTTTTAGTGGCATTGTTGAAGTCACCATCTTAAATTTCAGCCCCATCCTATAAAGATCTCTTCGCTGAACAATTAAGTAACTAAATTTTTTGGGGGGGCGGGGGAAGGTTGTCTTGTTTATATTCCCAAACCATGCCTTTGATATCTTAGACCTCACAAAGGCAGGCTTCGGACCTTATATTTGCTGCATACCAAGCTGCAAATATAAAGCATCACTTCTTGTTTAACAAGCACCGAGTTCAGAATGACAAAGTTTGTTCAGTTCTAGCTGTTTGCTTCTAAACAGACACGCGCTCTCCATCTGCCAAACACCCAATAATTAAGAATCACCCCATTAAATGACTTCCATTGAAAACTGGGACTCTACTCCATAGTCAAAATCATTCCTGAACAAGCTAAATTAATTTATAGTCCAGAATGTTGCAAACGATTGGAGCAAGACAGCGTTTTAACAAGTTTTTTATGAACGAGGCCATCCCATTAAGTCATAGATTTAGAGGCCTGGAAGGGACCTTGGAGGTTTCTAATCCAATCCCTGCCCAAGGCAGGAGCCCTTGTACCATCCAATCGGTGGTCTGGTCTATTTTTGAAAACTTCTAGTGATGGAGCACCCACAACTTCAAGAAGGAAGCTATTCCATCGATTGTTCTCACTGTCAGAAAATTTCTCCTCACTTCTTGGTTGGATCGCTACTTAACAAGCTTCCATCCTTTACTTCTTGTCCTGCCCTCTAAGTTGATCCCTCTTGTCTGTGACTGCCCCTCAGGTAGTAGAAGACAGCTATTGTGTCTCCCTCATCCTCCTCTTTGACAGGCTAAACGTACCTCGCACCCTCAATGGTAAGTATTTGTGATGTAGTCCAGTGGTGGGTTTCAAAATTTTTTACTACCGGTTCTGTGGATGTTGCTTGATGGGTGTGGCTTGGTGGGCATGGCAGGGGAAGGATACTGTAAAATCTCCATTCCCACCCCACTCCAGGGGAAGGTTACTGCAAAATCCCCATTTCCTCCCAATCAGCTGGAACTCGGGAGGCAGAGAATCGATGGGGGCGAAGCCAGTCAGAATTTTTACTACCGGTTCTCTGAACTACTCAAAATTTCCGCTATCAATTCTCCAGAACTGGTCAGAACGTGCTGAAACCCACCTCTGATGTAGTCTTAGACCCCTAAATTTTTGGCTAAAGAGGATTGGTTGGGATGTATGCAGTGGTGGGATTCAAATAATTTAACAACCGGTTCTCTGCCCTAATGATTTCTTCCAACAACTAGTTCACCAAACTGCTCAGAAAGTTAACAACCGGTTCTCCTGAAGTGGTGCGAACCAGCTGAATCTCATCACTGGATGTATGTTGTTTGCTGTAAGCACTTATTAAGTGCATCTACTTCTATAAAATAGATAAAATATTATTAATTTAATTGCAATTATTTTCCACACTTTGCTAATTTAGTAGAGGGGGGAAAAGATCTCATGGATTCATTGCTGCTGAATAAAATTCTATTTGTCACAACTGTAATGTCATAGCATTACACTTTTAAGTTCCACCAGGCCGGGCTATCTATATAAATGATTTTAAATTGGGTGTTTTAAATTCTGGGTTTTAATTCAGGCCGAAATTGTTTAATAATTTTAGTTATTTTTAAATTTAATGTTTGCATATTTTGTGTTTTTAATTGGCTGTACACCGCCCTGAATCCTTCGGGAGAAGGGCGGTATCGAAATAAAATTATAAATAAATAAATAAATAAATAAATAAATAAATAAATAAATAAATAAATAATGTATTGTCTAAGGTTCATGGTAGTTTTTGGTCAAATGAAAAAATTAGGGGATGTTATTCCCGCTTTTTAAAAACAACATATTATGTTTATTGGAATCTTTTGCTAAAGAGAGAGGCTTGACTAGTTTAGATAGCTGCATTTTAATTTTATTTCATGTGATCTAATTCACTTGTCTGGAATGATAAGGGACTCCTGCTTGCGCAGAGACTAGAAGACCTCCAAGATCCCTTCCAACTCTGTTATTCTGTTATTCTTTTTTTTTAAAAAAAAATATTTTTATTATGGTTTTCTTTTTCAGAATTCCAATACATAAGTGAACCGACAGTCTTGTTTTCCCAAAAGACATTCTGTTATTCTGTTCATCATACGATTTTGCCTCCAAACCCCTGATCATCTCTTTTCTGCATACTTTCTAGGGCAGGGGTATCAAACTCAATTTCATTGAGGGCCACATCAGGGTTGGGTTTGACCCAGTGGTGGATTGCTACCAGTTCGCCCTGGATCACACAAACTGGTAGCAGCGGCGGCGGCGGGAGGCTCCGTCCACCCACACGGACGGAGAACACAGAAGCATCATGCGCACTAGCCTGCGCGCAACCACAAGGGAACCAGTAATGACGGTTTTTGAAACCCACCCCTGGTTTGACCTTTGGGGCTGGGTGGGCGTGGCTAGGGTGGGCATGGCCAGCCTGACATCATTCGTGTGCGGCTGCTTCTGAGTTCCATTTTTGCTGACAGAGGGTTGCAGGAGGCCATCGCAGCCTCCCAAGCTCCGTTTTTGCTGGCAGAGGCACCGTGGGCCGGTCCTTCGCTGTTTCCAGGGTGGCCCCACAGGCCAGACTAAGCACCCCACGTGCCACATCTGGCCCACAGGCCTTGAGTTTGACACTCCTGTTCTAGGACCTTTTTCTCGTCAAAAGGGTTTATTCGTTTGGGCCATAAGAAGTTTAGTAAATACAGACCCCAGATACTTCCTTCCTTCTTGAAATTAGCCTCACATTAGTGAAGAAGAAATGAAGCCTTAGAACAGAAACTCTCCTTAGCCAAAGGTTTGACAAGTGGAGGTGAGGTGAGGTACCTGAAAATCATAAAGTGGTGGATCCATATCAAACATAGGTGATATGGAGCTGGTTTGGAGGATTTAAAAATCAAAACAAAACTGATAGTCTTAAGTTCAGGTTTGCACAACACTTTTTATGTACAATCCCTGATCAGATTTGCCCCGAAAAAGGCTGTGTACATTTTCACACCTGAAAAGCAACTCAGCTTCCCTATCTTTTCTTCCCTTCAGCCAACCACAGACTCCGTGGCAAGTTGTCCAAAAGCAAACTTGCGTTTTAAAGTAAAATACTGCTGGCCATTGATTTGTCTCTCTCTCTCTTTTTTTAATGCGATATTTGTTGCCTGTTAATTATAATCCACTGCTGCTAGAGACTCTAGGAAGCAAACAGTGTCACCATGTGGTTTCTGATTAAAAGAGAGAGGGGAAAAAATGATAGCATTGTATCGCTTTGGAACGGAGAAAGATAACTCGGGGTGCTGTCATTGAAGTTTGCTCCCCAAATTTCTTTTGTTTAGTTGTTGAACCCTCAAAATTCCCAGTAACCATCGCCATTTTATTAGAATCGGAGAATTAGAATCTTAATATCCACCAGCTAAGTTGGAGAAAGCTGCTACCTCCTGTTAGCAAATGTAATTTTAAGGTTCATGCAAGCTACTTCAAAAAAATTTTGCAAGCAGATACCATTAAATCAGGGGCAGGTTCTAAATTTTTTGTACTACCTGTTCTGTGGGCATGGCTTATTTTGTGGGTGTGGCTTGATGGCCATGTGACAATTCTTTAGGATTTAGCAGAGGTAGTGGTCTACCAGGCTTTTAACTGCTTGCAGAGCTGTACCAGTCTACCCATTTGTTTTTAGAGGCCCTGGTCTACTCATTTGCTTTTGGAGGCACTGGTCTACTCATTTGTTTTTGGAGGCACTGGTCTACTCATTTTGTTTTGGAGGCACTGGTCTACTCATTCGTTTTTGGAGGCACCGGTCTACTCATTCGTTTTTGGAGGCACCGGTCTACCACCACACTGCCTTTTAACACTGATCAGCTGTAGGATGGCCCTTTGAAGCTCGGCGGCAAGAGTTTAAACAGTTTTTTTCCTTCTAGATGATCAGCTGGGACTTGGGAGGCAGCCGCAATAGATTGGGGATGGGGCCAAATAAAAGGTAAGAATAACACGGGGGAGGAGGCCCCCAGCTCCTGAACAAAGAGAACCATTTCGGTGATGTCATATCATCACTGCTACCGGCTCCGCTGAACTGGCCCAAACCGGGAGGAACCCACCACTGCATTAAATAAATATTTAGAATGTGGAGAAACCCTCAGTTAAGTAAACACCCTTTCCCCGTGTTCTTCATATTTCATATTCAAGATTATGGGGGTTGATGGTTTTTAGGGAATAAAATAGTTATCATATTCCTTATGCCTTCTCTTCTCCCCCATTTTAAAAAGAATTGGACACTAATTTTGTGCCCGAATGAATTATTTATGGAATGCAGGTAGTCCTCGACTTACGACCACAACTGAGTCCAAACTTTAGGTAGCTAAGTGAGACACTTATTAAATGAGCTTTGCCCCATTTTATGACCTTTCTTGCCACACTTGTTAAGTATATCTCTGGAGTTGTTTAGCTAGTAATGATGGTTATTGAATGAATCTGGCTTTCCCACAGACTTTGCTTGTTAGAAGGTCGCAAAAAGGGATCACATCATCCCAGAATATTGCAACTGTCATATATACGAGTCACTTCCAAGCGTCTGAATTTTGATCACATGACCATGGGTATGTTGCAATGGTCACAAGTGTAAAAAACAGTCATGTCACTTTTTTCAGTGTCATTGTAACCAGTGGTGGGTTCCTCCCGGTTCGGCCCAGTTCAGCTGAGATGGTAGTGGTGACGATATGATGTCACTGAACTGGTTCTCCCCCGCCCCCCGTTATTCTTACCTTTTATTTGGGCCCACACCCAATCTATTGCTGCCTCCTGAGTCCCAGCTGATTGGCTAGAAGGAAAAAAAACTGTTTAAACTCTTGCCGTGGGGCTTCAAAGGGGCGCCCTACAGCTGATCAGTGTTTAAAGGCAGTGTGGTGGTAGACCAGTGCCTCCAAAAACAAATGAGTAGACCGGTATAGCTCTGCAAGCAGTTAAAAGCCTGGTAGACCAGTACCTCTGCTAAATCCTAAAGAATTGTCACATGACCATCAAGCCACGCCCACAAAATAAGCCACGCCCACAGAACCGGTAGTAAAAAAAATTAGAATCCACCCCTGATTGTAACTTCAAACGGTCACTAGATGTATAGTTTTAAATTGAGGACTACCTGTAGTATAATTCATTCACTACACCAAGTAGCAACTAGCTTTAAAGAAAGAGCGAGCAAAAAAAAAAATCTATTGGTATTGTTAATATTGCATATTTTTAAAATGATTTTAAAAGCATATTTAGCAATTAGATGATAGTTTCTAGCCACTCTTTAAAACAAATGATGTTGCATAATTTTTCCTGCAAAAATTGCAACCCCTTGCAGGCGAAATTAAAAACTCTCTTGTTTCTGAGTTTGCATATGTGTGTCAAATTTAAATTTGTATTTGTATTTAAACGAGAGGTAATAGAGAAGGCTTGATTAAAGAAAGAAATGAAATGAGATTACAAACTAAAATAGCAGTGCTGTAGTACAAGGTTTCTAAAAAATGATGTTTAAAGAAAACAATTGTTTCACATGTCAGTAGATTGTCGAGGAGAACTATTTCACGGTATAAATTAATAATAATTTAAGAGGAATCATTGTCAATCTTTGTTCTAAAAATTTAAATAAGTAGAATGTGCAACAATTTTGATTGAAGATGTTTAGCAGACTTAATTAGATTAACTTCTGCTAGAAAGTAACAGATTTTGCATTGCCTTAATAGATGCTCTTGAGAAGAATTAAGAATGTTTTATAAGAACTAGTAACAATTGCTCCTATATAATTTAAAATTGAAAACTGTTGCAAGCTAACACAGGTTTCTCTCTAACCTAAGGAGGAATAGAATAGAATAGAATAGAATAGAATAGAATAGAATAGAATAGAATAGAATAGAATAGAATAGAATAGAATAGAATAGAATAACAGAGTTGGAAGGGACCTTGGAGGTCTTCTAGTCCAACCCCCTGCTTAGGCAGGAAACCTACACCACTTCAGACAAATGGTTATCCAACCTTTTCTTAAAAACCTTAAATGTTGGAGCATTCACAGCTTCTGGAGGCAAGTTGTTCCACTGATTAATTGTTCTAACTGTCATGAAGTTTCTCCTTAATTCTAAATTGCTTCTCTCCTTGATTAGTTTCCACCCGTTGCTTTTTGTCCTGCCCTCATGTGCTTTGGAGAATAGCTTGACTCCCACTTCTTTGGGGCAGCTCCTGAGATATTAGAAGACTGCTATCATGTCTCCCCTAGTCCTTCTTTTCATTAAACTAGACATATCCAGTTCCTGCAATCGTTCTTCATATGTTTTAGCCTCCAGTTCCCTAATCATCTTTGTTGCTCTTCTCTGCAGGTATTATAACTTGAAATTCACGTTTTTTCAGATTTTGAAAATGCAGTCAAACAATTATACTATATAGAGAGGTGAGAGAAATCTGAAGAAAACCATGCACAAAATGGCTTTATGTTGGGAGAATTGTTCAAAACGCTGTGTACATTTTCAAAAATTTTAAGCAACAACTTTAGGAGAACTATGCACAAACAGGCATAAAACGTCAAAACCAATAAACACACAGGACCACAGAATGAATGGGATGGGCGGCAAGTATGAATGGAAATAGGAGAAACATTAAATATCTGCCTATTTATTCCAGTCTTGAGACGAACAGAGGGGTTTCTTGTGAAAAAGAATGCAATAACAAACAGAAACACCATCATTTTAACATTCACAATGTCAGAAGCTCATTTTTGTTGGCGTAACAGATAAAAATAAACTCCAGTTTACAGTGAGTAGCATTTCTTAGTGGCTAGAGAACAAAATCAGCTTCATTGGTAGGAGACAGAGGAAAATCTAATGAAGAAGTGCGCTCCCGCACTCCCAATAGCAAACCGGTAGTGCCGGGATTTGAAACCCACTACTGGGCCACAGGAATGTGATAGTCATAAGTGCGAGGACTGGTTGTAAGTCCCTTTTTTCAGTGCTGTTATAGCTTCGGTCGCTAAATGAACAGTTCTAAGTCGAGGACTAACTTGAATGTTCTCCAATGAAGATTTCTCTTCTTCTTTAAAGAATTGTACTGCCAAGCAGGTGGCAGAGCCAGGAGATTTTTCTGCTTGCCAGTCTAAAGGAACTAATTAATCTGGGTGATTTAACAAGGGCTTTTAAAAGCATCAGAAGTGCAGGCTAGCTCAGATGATGCCACATTGCTTTGGTGACCTCTTTTAATTCTTTCATCCCCCACCTTTTCCTCAGCTGCCGTATCGACAAGGGTTTCTGAATTTCGCGAGGACAATGGAGCACTCCGAAACAAAAGAGGGAAACGTGTGATTTTGCTCTACGGGGTTATCGGCTTGTCTCTGACAAAAGAAGTAATTAGGCTGAGATGCTTTGGGAAGAATAATGGAAGCTTTGCAGAATTATGGAAGAAGATCAATGCAAAAAGCCTTGCGTTATCTTAGGGACGGAGATAACTTCCTTTCGCAGATCGGTTTCTATATCCAGTTATGGTCATCCCATTACAAAAAAGATGTCCCGACATTGGAAAAAGTGCAAAGAAGAGCAACTGAGATGATCAAAGGCCTGGAGACTAAAACATATGAGGAACGGTTGCAGGATTTGGGTTTGGCTAATCAAGAGAAAAGAAGGACTAGCGGGGATATGATAGCAGTCTTCCAATATCTCAGGGGCTGCCCCAAAGAAGAGGGAGTCAAGCTATTCTCCAAAGCACCTGAAGGCAGGACAAGAAGCAACAGGTGGAAACTAATCAAGAAGAGAAACAACTTAGAACTAAGGAGAAATTTCCCGACAGTGAGAACAATTAATCAGTGGAACGGCTTGCCTTTAGAAATCATGGGTGCTTCATCACTGGAGGCTTTCAAGAAGAGATTGGACACTCACTTGTCTGAAATGGCAAAAGGTCTCCTGATTGAGCAGGAGAGCTGGACTAGACCTCCAAGGTCCCCTCCAATTCTATTCTGATTGATTGATTGATTGATTGATTGATCTTCTCAACCTTTTCTTTTCTGCCCAATGGCAAGAAATGATTCCCATTCTCAAATGATCCATCAAAGGCAACTTTCCAAAGAAAATGTTTATTTTATTGATTTATCTATTAAATCTCCTTTATAAGATGGCCCTTGGTAGCGTGCTTATTTTTGTTTGTTTGTTTGTTTGTTTATATTTGGTGTTTTTTCCCTATAAGATAACTCTGGGTGGCTTACTTTTTTATTTATTAAATGTTTAAATTTGCTGGGTTTTCTTGCCTCTTTGAACACGGATGCTCTATGATGCTTAGGGTTCAGGTTATGAACAGAAGCTGTGTCAGCTCTTGCTTTCACTGGAGAAACCAACAATATTTTATTTGTTTGTTTAGCAAATTGATATGATCACCCAACTCACACACCGGTGACTCCGGGTGCCTTACAACCAGGCCTCAAAAATGTCCCTAAATAGGGCAACAGTGAGCCCATTCGCGATTTCCGCTACTGATTCAAGCGAATCAGCACAAAAAATACCACCTCTGCTTACAACATTAAAAATCCACAACGTTAAAAACCACAAAACCTCACCTCACCACATGGCATCATCAATATAATAAGATCTGTTTTATTTTCCAGCAGTAAAAGTAAAAAAACAAAACAAAAACGTAGCTGCAAGAGCCATAGCGTGCAACTATTGGACACAAGCTGCCAAAATAAGGGCTACGTGTTTTAATCCCAGGCTCGCAGCGTAGAGCAAGTTGTTCCGTTTATTTTTAATTGTAATGTCTTCACCCCGTATAGAAGTAAATCAGCTCGGCTTCCGTGCATCAGGAATGATGTCACAAGTCCTTCGAAAGACCTTGTGTGAAAGTGTCTTGTTTTATACACATTATCCTTTTTTTAAGAAAAAAATTTTTTAATCCCATTTTCATTATTTTTTTTTAAATAAATAACTCAAGGCAGCCAGCCTGTTTAATATTCCTTCCTCCTCCTGTTTTTCCCACAGCAACAACCTTGTGAGGTAGGCTGGACTGAGAGAGAATGATTCATCCAAAGCCACCTAGCTGGCTTTTATGCCTAAAACAAGGTGGGACTAGAATTCATTGCCTCCTGTGATTGGTCCAAAGTCACTCAGGCGGCTTTCATACTTAAAACATGGCTAGAATTCAATGCCTCCTGTGATTGGTCCAAAGTCATCCAGCGGCTGACTTTCATGTTTAAGGTGGGACTAGAACTCACTATCTTCTGCTGATTGGTCCAAAGTCATCCAGGCGGCTTTCATACTTAAAACACGGTTAGAATTCATTGTCTCCTGTGATTGGTCCAAAGTCATCCAGCGGCTGGCTTTCATGATTAAGGTGGGACTAGAACTCAACATCTTCTGCTGATAGGTCCAAAGTCATCCAGTCAGTTTAAGGCAGGACTAGGACTCCTAGTCTCCTAGTTAGCCCAGAGTCACCCAGCTGGCTTCTATGCCTAAGGTAGGACGAGAATTCACCATCTCCTGAAGATTGGTCCAAAGTCACACAGTCATCCTCCATGCTAAATTGGAACTAGAACTCACCGTCTCCTGGTTTCCAGGCGAGCACTTTAACCACAACATCGAAGTACTTCTAATTTTGCTTCTCATGAATACTCAAGCTCTGAGTTATACTTCATGAAAAGCTTTTCTTCCTCTTCCATGTTTTCTTTTGAGTTTGGCTGATGTTGTCTGTGTGCCCTTACACCACTGCAGACAAATGGTTTAAGAAAATATCCAATATTTTCTTAAAAACTTCCAGTGTTGGAGCATTCACAACTTCTGGAGGCAAGTTGTTCCACTGATTAATTGTTCTGTCAGAAAATTTCTCCTTAGTTCTAAGTTGCTTCTCTTCTTGATTAGTTTCCACCCATTGCTTCTTGTCCTGCCCTCATGTACTTTGGAGAATAGCTTGACTCCCTCTTCTTTGTGGCAGCCCCAGAGATATTGGAACACTGCTATCATGTCTCCCCTAGTCCTTCTTTTCATGAAACTAGACATACCCAATGAGGAAGCCAGATTTGCTAAACGGCCACATGGTTCATTTAACAACTGGGATGATTGGCTTAACTACCATGGCAAAAAGGTTGTAAAATCAAACAACAGCATCGCTTAACGATGGACATTTCAGTCCCTCTTGTGGTCGTAAGTTGAGGAACACCTGTATATATCCTTTGGGAGATGGCATTGCTTTTCAAAACAGATCTTCAGCTATCCTGCCCACAGATCCTGGCTGGAAATAGAAGTGCATGCCACAGAGTAGGGCATCATGATGACTTGTTTAGGCTTAGGGTGTTGGTTTTGTTCTCTAGTTGTGTAAACTATGAACACACGCTTGTGGGACAGGAGGAGTGAGGCACAGCCATCTTTATTTCTCTGCTATGTATCATTTCCGTCCTAGCCTTCAATGGGGGACCTCATAATTTATTAACCACGTATGAAAGGAAAAGTGAAATGCTAACTAATATGTTTTGTTTTGTGGACTTATGTAGCTGAGGGAATGTTGTGTCATGGTTTTCATTGCTAACACCCTGGAGCAATAAATTCACCCAGCTCCCCCACCTCCCTGACTAAATAAATATGCAATTTATAACTTTATTTCATTGTTTGGTTTGGCCAAATAATGGCTGATGACTATGTGTTCCTGGTACCACACAGTAATTAAGCCTTTTTGGGGGGGGGGAATGCCATAGAAGGACAAGTAACTCATAGAAATGTTCCTTCGCGTTCTTCAACACCCTTTTCTAAATTGCTTGTTAAAGAAAAACAGAGATTCCCATCCCTTCAAAAGGAAGCTTGCTCATATGTCTGCTGGCCAGCATAGATGTCCTTGCGGTCATTCTTTTCCCCAACTGTGGGCAGCTTTGTGGTAGTGACGGGGACCTATTGGCTACCTATGGCCTTTCCAGAACATGCGGGGTTGTGGATGATCAGTTGTTAATTCACGTGGGACTTCATGGAATAGCACACCAGGCCGCCCTATCCTCCCCTGTCTCCTGGAGTTTGGCCAACTTCATGTTCACTGCATTGATGGCACTATCTAATCATCTCATCCTCTGCCCTCTCCTTCTCCTTTTGCTTTCCAACTTTCCCAGTGTTGGAAGAAATATCCATCTGGTTCAGATTGAAGCCAGGAGAAAGGCACTGGACACATGGAGGCTGATTGGAAAGATGGTTTAATGATGAAGCAGGACAACATGGGTTCTGAGTAGCTGACCATACGGAGATGAGAGTGAGAGGTTTTTATACCTTCTCTTGGGCTTTGCATTTGAGCTTCCTGTTCCTGTGCAAGAACATGTATTCTATTGGCTGTTCTAGGGGTTAAGTAGGGGTCATAGCTGAGGTTGTCTGAGCTCCCAGGTTTGGTTGAAGTTTGGACTGCTGATATGATGCCATGAGAAGGCTTGCGTTCTGAAAGGGTGTTGGGCGCCCTCAGCCAGCTATTCTAGCTGAGGGCAAATCCTACCTTTGTTGGATCTTGGGTGAGGGTATTTGCTCACAAATAGAGCAGTGGTGAAATCCAAATTGTTTTACTACCGGTTCTGTGGGCATGGCTTGGTGGATGTGGTGTGGCTTGGTGGGTGTGGTGTGGTTTGGCTTGGCGGGCTTGGCAGGGGAAGGATACTGCAAAATCTCAATTCCCATCCCACTCCCAGCCAGAGGTGGTATTTGCTGGTTCTCCAAACTACTCAAAATTTCCATTGCCGGTTCTCCAGAACCTGTCAGAACCTGCTTGGATTTCACCCCTGGAATAGAGGTATCTATCTCTTTATCTCTTAAGTGCTGGCATCTGCTGTGGGCTATTAAGGAAGGTGGGAGCTGCTTTCTCCCTCTAAAAAAACATTTTTCTCCATGTCTCATCCAGGGAAATATAATATTCTTCCTTTTTTACTATTTCTCAAAATATTTCATTCTTCTAGGAGAAGGGTGGGTGCCAACTTTTTACACCAGCATCAGAGCCTTTTCCAAGGAGTCCCCTCTTCTCATTTGGTAGCCGAAGTGTTTAAGCTTCAGCTTTAGTCTCTGTCCTTCCAAAGAACAGTCAGGATTGACTGATTGGATCCAAGGGACTCGCAAGAATCTTCTCCAGCACCACAATTTGAAAGCATTGATTTTTTGACGCTCAGCCTTCTTTATGGTCCCAACTCTCAGGACATCCTGGAGCCACACTCAAAATGGAAATTCAAATTTCATTGCATTTTAACTGCAATAGGTTAAATCCTATCACTATGTTTATTCAGCATGAACTCCATCCGTTTGTACTTAGAGTGCATGAAATATTATAAAACATGGATAACTTTGGCCGCATCCAAGACGTTTGTGGGCATGCGTAGTCCTGGAGTTTCAATTTGTCTACATCTGCTTTTGCTGCTTTTTCACCGATTACTCTGCATGGATATTTATATTCAAACTTTAAAATAATACAACTAAATATGTGCATCGTGCATTCTACCTGAATTAAGAATTTTACAGCAGATTCCGACATCTTATTCTCTGTATTGCCGGGATTAAAACCTTTGTAAGGGTAAGTGAGAGTTGACTGGGGAGACAATGATCTAAGCACGTGGTAGCTTTGGGTACCATTCAAGATGCCGGCTGTCACTTTTAAAGCATTAGAGGGCCTGGGGCCACATTCCTTGTAGGACCGCCTATCCCTGATGGTTTTTGTCTGTCCTACCATCTCACAAAAGGTGCACATTGTTCTGATCTAGGCTTCCTTAGAAAGTATAAAGCACAATCTTAGTCCCGCAAAACCTCTTTAATTCATACGACTGTAAACTACTTTCATTTACAGTCCTCAAGGCTTGATAAACAGTCTTTCAGAGGAAGGTTATCAACACCCACCTATCTCACATGGAACACTGCCAAAGAGTTAATTTCCAGACGCAGGGCAAGGCCAAACTTGGCACAGAGTCACAAACAGAATTTTCAAATCTTGAATTGGCCAGATGAACTAATTGCTTCCTGCAAAAGCTCATGTCCCATTCGCTCTTATATGTCTTATGGGAGGGGCAAATCATCCCCAAGCCTTACTCCCAAGTCGACCCTGTTTTCTTAATGGTTCCTGTCTCCTGGCAGCTCTGCATATGCACACATAGGGAACAGGCTCATGCTGTTCTTCTGCCTCGCTGATGTCAGACTCCGGAGACTCCAGAGGCAGCAAAGAACTACCAGATGGCCTTGGCCCCCACTCTGCCTTGGACTCAGAGCCATCATCCAAGCCTTCCCCAGACTCCAGGACTGGCCCACATTCCTCCCCAACCTCCTCACTGTCCGAATCTGCTGCCAACTCTGCTGGCCGCTGGTGGGCCACAACACACATGATCTGGGTACCATCAGTGAAGCCATATCATATTTGCATGTGTATATGTGTTTGTAAAACACACTCTCTCTCTCTCTGCAGAGACAGTGTCTTCTCTATTGTGGCACATCTCTTATCAAAGAGCCTTCCCCAAGAGTTACAGTTTTTTTGCAAAAAGAAAAAAAAGAATGAAGAAAAATTGAACATGATTCATGGTTTTGATGATAAGAGCCATGGTGGTGGAGTGCTTAGAATGCAGTATTTCAGGCTACTTCTGCTGACTACTGGCTGCCTACAATTTGGCAGTTCGACTCTCACTGGGCTCAAGGTTGACTCAGACTTCCATCCTTCCCAGGTCAGTAAAATGAGGAACCAGATTGGTGCGGTCAATATGCTGATTCTGTAAACTGCTTAGAGAGGGCTATAAAGCACTGTAAAGCGCTATATAAATCTAAGTGCTATTGCTATTAGAATAGGATAAATTATAGATAGAAGAGTAATATGATGTAACTTTAGAGAGAGAGAGAGGTTGAAATGTATTTATACTTAAAACTGCTGGAAAGAATATCAGAAGCTCCTTCTCTGCATTTTTCTTTCTTCCGTCTTTATTTTTCTTCAACATTTTTTTTTCTTTTCTGGCATTTTTTTCTTTTTCTTTGCTTTCTTCTTTTTTCTTCCTTACTTTATATTAGTCTTTATTCGTTTATATCTTCTTCTTTAAAAGTTTTAATAAAAATTATGTACAAGAGAAGGAGAAGGAGAGAAGGGGGAAGGAAGAGAGAAGGAGAAAGAGAAAGAAAGAGAAAGAAAGAAAGAGAGAGAAAGAAAGAGAGCCTATTAACATTCTGGAAAACTGTAAAGATCTGGCTCTGAGGTCAGGAAGTGAATGGAACCCTGTAGATGTGGGTTTTTTGATGAGCTGATAATGAAATTTTTAGGGGCCTTGTCCCAGTTTCTTGATAATAGACCTATTTGCTTTTATTTCTGTTCATCACCCAGAGTTCCTTGGATAGATGGGGGCTATATAAATTTGTTAAATAAATAAATTTGCACATTGTACAGTGTAAACTTTAATGAGTTGAGATCAATTGTTTCCATAGTGATTGGGTTTAACCAAGTCAATTAAAAACCTAATTGCTTTGTTCACACAACATGTTAAGCTTAGTTTATGCACTTTAGTAAATGCCTCCGTAATACATTCAAAAATTTGAAAATGCCAAGCTATATATGGCTAGAATCTTACCAAATCTAGCCATGTATAGAATAAAGCAATCCTTTGCTTGCAAAATCTAGTTCTTCTTCTCCAAGATGTAACGTTCGTTTAAAAATAATGTGAACACTGTAAGTAGTTTCCTTTCTACATAGGCATCAAAAAATATGCATCAAATATGTCAATGTTATACACAGCTAATCAGATTCGGCTTCAAGATGAAATCTCTGCAGGCCAAGAATGTAAATTGAGAATCAGGGAGCTTGAATGTGTAAACTTTTACAAGGCAATTCAAAAAATAGACACAAACGAGACATTGTTCAACGCCACCAGACCTATTTCCTTCTCAGAACTGGCAAGTAGTGCTGAATTAACTCTAGAATATTTTTCTTCTTGGCTAATGCAAGTGGCAAGGATGATTTTGAGAAAAGAAGGGAGACAAAAAGGATGGATATGCAACAGAGAAATTAGGAAACCCCATAAGGCAAAGCTTAGTCCTATGAATCTTTTAACTGATGAGTTTGGTTTCACTGTGAATGGACCATTTGCAAAGAATACTGCGAGTCCCAAAGCATTCATTCTTTTCCTTCCAGTAGACAAAGGGGACAATTTCCAAACAGAAAAGTTTTCATACTGTTCCTATTAACTTTAATGAATTATGTGGGTGTAAACTTTCCCTGCATCACCCAGAAATTTTTCCATTCAATGGCTCATTCCTGTGTGTTTTCAGAATGTTCTAAACAGCTCTCTTGAAGTCTTTAAAGAAATATGCACCAAGTTAACACTCGCATTTATTCGTTTTCTGAAAGAAGGCAGAACAAATAGAAAGACAATTCAGATTAACAGAGTAGGGAGGGACCTTACAGGTCATCTAGACGAACCGCCTGCTCCAGCAAGAGACCCTACCCCATTTCTGACAAACCTTGTAGTCTTTTGAAGACTTACTCCAGATACTGTTTGATTTTCTTGTTGGTAGAACTTTTCAGCAAAGTTCGTTTTGGGAGGATTGGAGAGCAGATTTTTCCCCCCCCCAATGTATTTTTTCATAGAATCATAATGCTGGAAGGGACCCCAGAGGTCTTCTATTCCAACCCCCAACCTACCCCACCCAAGGCAGGAGACTTTATTCCATCTCAGAAAACGGCTGTCCAACCTTTTCCTTTGATTTATTTATTTTTTTTAATACAGAAAATTAAAATACAAACTCCAAGGGGAGGAGAAAAAAACGGAGATTTTACAAAACAAAACTAAATAAAGACATTATAATATGTGGAATAGAAAATCAATAAATATTATCCCTCCTTCCCCTCCTTGACCACTGACAAATATATAGCAACAATAATAGTTTTCTCCCTCTGAGAGTTAGGTCTAAAATTTATATATTTCTTCTTGTTGCTGTTAGTTGCAAAGTTGTGTCTGACCCATTGGGACCCCATGGACAACATTTCTCTAGGCCTTCCTGTCCTCTACCATCCTCTGGAGTCCATTTAAGCTCACGCTACTGCTTCAGTGACTCCATCCAGCCACCTCATTCTCTGTCGTCCCCTTCTTCTTTTGTCCTCACTTTCCCAGCATTCAGCTCTTCTCCAGGGAGTCCTTCCTTCTCATTAGATGGCCAAAGTATTTGAGTTTCATCTTCAGGATCTGGCCTTCTAAAGAGCAGTCATGTCACCCCTAATCTCTCCTTGATTAGTTTCCACCCATTGCTTCTTGTTCTGCCCTCAGGTGTTTTGGAGAATAGCATCTGAGGATATAGAATAATAATAATAATAGAACAATCCTTCTGTTCATTAGGCTAGACATACCTGTTGACATGCTGAGGGTGGTCATTTAAGCCTCCAGTTCTGGACCTCTATATAGCTTTATCCTGAGCCCCATTTCTTTGTGATTTTGGTAGTGTCCCTAGCTTTGCCACAGAAACACTTATACACCATATCCTTTGGGTTTTCTCTCCTTTCTGTCTTGTGATTGTCATGGTTACCTATCAACTCTCTTCTCTTCTTGTCTTTTATACTATTTTCTGAAATATCTCCTTCTCCTTGGACCAGATGCTACCCAGCACCTGTTGGCTTTTCCCCAAAGATCCGTCCAACAAGCTGCTTTGCTCTTTTTTGGATGTGATGTATTTTGGAAGGACGGGTGCCATTTTGATTCACATGGAATCCAAATCTCTTGCAAGGATTCAGCTTCTCCCCTAAATTTCTCCAGTGCCTAGCATATCCAAATCCATCTCCATGACATCACTGACTGATCCAAGCATTGTACCTCACTCATGTAGCTAGTCCTGTACTGAGATGAGATGAGATGAGATGAGATGAGATGAGATGAGATGAGATTAGATTAGATTAGATTAGATTAACAGAGTTGGAAGGTACCTTGTAGGTCATCTAGTCCAACCCCGCTCCAAGCAGGCGATCCTACACCATTTCTGACAAATGGCAGTCCAATTTCTTCTTGAAAGCCTCCAATGATGAAGCTCCCACAACTTCCAAAGGCAACTTCTGTTCCATGGGTTGATTGTTCCCACTGTCAGAAAATTTCTCCTTGTTTCTAGGTTGAATTTCTCCTTGATCAGTTTCCATCCATTATTCCTTTTCTGGCCTTCAGGTGCCTTAGAAAATAACTTGACCCCTTCCTCTCTGTGGCAGCCCCTCAAGTATTGGAAGATTGCTATCATGTCTCCCCCGGTCCTTCTCTTCACTAGACCAGCCACGCCCAGTTCCTGCAACCGTTCTTATAGAACAAGTAGATTTTTGATAATGTTGTCTTAGCAGTCCTAGACCTCAATTTAAATTTAGCTTCCAGGAGGAGCTGACTACAGTAACTAATGTCATTTCTTGAGAACATCCACTGTCTTTTATTTATTTATTTATTTATTTATTTATTTATTTATTTATTTATTTATTGGTTCGATTTATATGCCGCCCTTCTCTGGAGACTCAGGGCGGCTTACAGTGTGTTAAGCAATAGCCTTCATACTTTTGTATATACCTGCTTAGTAGGGCTTTTGGCCCCCCCTAAGCTTTTTTACACAAAGTCAGCTTATTGCCCCCAAAATCTGGGTCCTCATTTTACCTACCTCGGAAGGATGGAAGGCTGAGTCAACCGTGAGCCTGGTGAGATTTGAACTCACAGTAATTGCAGGCAGCTGGCAGCTAAGTGCTACTTTAACAGCACTTTAGTCCCCTGCCCCACCAAGGCTCTCCCTCTCCCAATGAAGGCAAGTGATGACATGTGTAATGACATAAACATGCAAATACCGTGACATCTCTTTGTGTCAGATATTGTGAATGAGATATGCAACTGTGGCATTATATGGTGCTGTCACTGGCACATCACTGTAGCTTATTATTGCATGCAAGTGTTCCCATCATCAACCAGTAGCTAATGTAAGCAGCGTACACATCCACAGCCTTCACAGTAATGAAGGAAGTCACCATGTGATATATAAGGGGAAAGAAGAAAAGAAGGAAGAAGGGAGGGAGGGAGGGACGGAGGAAGGAAGGAAGGAAGGCAGGAAGGAAGGAAGGAAGGAAGGAAGGAAGGAAGGAAGGAAGGAAGGAAGGAAGGAAGGAAGGAAGATTTCTGATGCTCTCTGCCAGCTTCCCATAAATTCAATGGGGAAGCCAGCAGGAAGTCGAAAGTCACTTGTGCTTGCACTGCTTCCTCTGCTCTGGTCATTCTTTCCCTGTTTAGGTAAAGAAATATCTGTGAAATGAGGACTCAACAGGGCCCAGGGTGCCTAGTCCCTTTCTAAAGTTTTCCTGCAATGCATATAAGCAAATATCTCACAATACCCAAAAACAGGAAAAGGAGAAGACAGATTGTAGCAGTGGCGTCTGTCCTTCTATCTCACCAGCTGTTTTCTAGCTACCCACAAAAATCAGATGTGGATGTAAATAAAGGTTGAAGTGTCAATGTTCGGGATGCCAATTTTTCAAATCACTGCAGCTACATTTCTGCATCCTATCTGGCCTTTCCAAAACCACTTGTGGGAAAATGAAAACAAGGAAGAAGAAAAAGAAGAAAAAGAACCACACTATCATTTCTGGACACATTTTGTCAACGCACTGCCGAAGTCATCTTTTTGTCTTAAGTTGATTAAGGAGAAGCAAAAGGTTTTAGTAGAAGAGCTGGTGTCAAAACAGAGAATCTTAAAACTCTGCCTTGGGATAAATGCTTAATCTGATGCAGAGAGTTTCAAATGGAGTTTCGGGATGAATGCTAATCAATTTGATTAACCTTTTCTTCACCTTTTGCAGTAGTACATTATTCTTTTAGAAGGATCCACAACATTGGAAGTCTAGCTGTATCATTGACTCACACAAGGGCATTATTATAGCTGGTTTCTGTTTCTTGCTTGAAATAGAGATAGCTGGACCTCTAAAGAAATACGAGTGGTCCCTTAGCTAGTTGTATGGCTCCTTCTTTTGCAGGACTTCACTGCCAAAATACTTCAAGTTTCCTTGATTTAATGTACTTCCTTTAATACTATCAGATTACAGATTAACAGAGTTGGAAAGGACCTTGTGGGTCATCTAGTCCAACCCCCTGCCAAGCAGGAGACCCTACATCTCCCTCTACCTAGGATTGAACTCACAACCTCCTGATTGTGAGGCAAGAACTCTACCTCTAGGCCACCATAGCTGGCTATCACAACAGCCCATTTGCTCAATGCCTTTGCCTGTAAGGCAGGGCAATTGATTATGCCCTTGGAAGACTGTCACGGAGGAGTCCACCAATTATTCTCCAAAGCACCTGAGGACAAGACAAGAAGTACCAATGCGAGATCATTAAAGAGAGATGTCTACGGGAATTCTCATTCATCCAGGTCATGGTTGCCTTAAAGGTGCTTTTTCAAAAGGCAAATGGACTTCCTTTGTTTTTCCTTAAAAATGTTTTCGCTTCTCATCCATGCAGCATCTTTCTAGAACTGAAGAAACTTCTTGGATAAGAAGTGAACCCTCTTCTAGGAAAAACAAAGGAAGTCCAGTTGTCAGGGTTCCAACGGATGTCCCAATTAAATCATGAGCCTTGAGCCAAGCTTCAAAAGAAATCCAGTTATTTATTAGGAGCTCCATGTCGACACGTACCGAAATGAAGCCAACTCTGACTCCACGTAATTTACAGCCCTAATCATGACCCTGTTTCCCCCCCACCTCCCCTCAGGTTGTGTCATCAATCGCCTTCGCCAATGGAGCAATTTTGTGGGTTGTAGAGATCACTCCTCTCCGGCTGCTGTGGGTAACCCTAGGAGACAACCTTGAGAAAGATATGTCTGGAATGTGTTCCTGTCTTTGGCTGCTGTATTGCTTCATCAGTTCCCCCTCCCCCTTGCTTATGGCAACTTGAGAGCAGGCCAGGGATGCTTTGCGAGTTGACACCAGTTGCATTTTGAAAAAAAACCCACTCCTCTGGGACATTATTATTTATTTATTGGTTCGATTTATATGCCGCCCTTCTCCAGAGACTCAGGGCGGCTTACAGTGTGTTAAGCAATAGCCTTCATACTTTTGTATATACCTGCTTAGTAGGCTTTTGGGGCCCCCCAAGCGGTGTTCTTTTTTTACACAAAGTCAGCTTATTGCCCCCACAATCTGGGTCCTCATTTTACATACCTCGAAAGGATGGAAGGCTGAGTCAACCTTGAGCCTGGTGAGATTTGAACTTGCAATAATTGCAGGCAGCTGGTGCTACTTAACCATTAACATTAAAGACAGATCCAACCTAGAACTAGAATCTAGAACCGGCCTGATTGAATAGATTAATTTTAGTGGGTTTTAAATTGGTTTTAACGGGGTTTTAATAAGGGGTTTTAAATAACGGCCAAATAGCTTTAACTTATTTTAGTAGTTTTAATTTTTGTGTGGACTGTTTTAATATGGCTGTGAACCGCCCTGAGTCCCTCGGGAGAAGGGTGGTATAGAAATGCAGTAAACTGAACTGAACTGAACTGAACTGAACTGAACTGAACTAAGAAGAAATTATCTGACAGTGAGAACAATTGATCAGTGGAATGGCTTACCTTTGGAAATTGTGGGTCTTCCATCACTGAAGGTTTTCAAGAAGAGACTCGGCAGCCGTTCATCTGGAATAGTATAAGATCTTCTGCCACATTTAGACTTAGAACTTAAACCTAGAATAACTGTTCATTAATTCCATTGCATATTTCTTTGCATTCAGGGAATGGACTAAAACAGTGATGGCGAACCTTTTCAGCCCCGAGTGCTGAAAAGATCACACAGAAATGGCATGCGTGTACACGCACGCTCATCCAGAAAAGCCAAACTTCCAGGTCCTAGTCCGCATGCGTGCTCCATGATCAGTTGGCCGCCATGCATGGGCAGGCACTAACTCAAGCGCAAAGAGATCGCGCTCTGGAAAAGTCGAAATTCCGATTCTAGTGTGCATGCACACCAAACAATCAGCTGCCCCACATGCATGCGCACACCAGTTTTTGGCACTGCGGCTCACACAAAGGACAGCTTATCACCGCATGCACATGTGCCATAGGTTTGCCATCACAGGACTAGAAGTGCTCCAAGATCCCTCCCAACCCTATTATTCTATTTTCTATGCCCTTCTACGCCATCTTTATAAGGGCAACTATGTGAATACAATATTCCTATTGTATACTGTACACCAAGGGCAACATTAGTTTAAGATAATGGAATATTAAATTTTAATGAACTCCAACTAATTTTTACGATCAAAATAATTGTGGCTTGGGAGTGTTTTATGGAGTTTGTTGAATAGTAGTTGGGGAGAAGAAAGGTTGTTGTTGTGGTTGTTAACCAGAATAACCATAATTAGACTTTGTGGCATTTAATTGTTTTGCAGATGGGACAAAAAATCTGGCACGAGAAGGAATCAAAAGAGCACGCCAATCATATCTCTACCCTGATTCCCTGAAAATAAGACATCCCCTAATAATAAGCCCAACCGGGCTTTTGAGTGCATGTGCTAAAAGAAGCCTCCCCCCCCGAAAAGAAGCCCTCCCCAAAAATATTTAAACACAGAGCTGGAAATCAGGTAAGACAGTAAGAGGAGCCCCATCTTGCTACACATACCCCAAAATAATAAGACCTCCCTGAAAATAAGGACAAGCGTTCAGGATTCAAAAAATATAAGATAGGGTTTTATTTTGGGGGAAACACGGATATATTACAGTGCAGTTGATCAGAATCAATCATGGTTTGCTTGATCAACACTTCTAGTATTGAAGTAAAGAAACTGTTGTGTTCCAAAGCTTTAACTGTTGAAACTCCTGGCCTATGAAATATTTATCTCGTCTTTGTGAATTCCCTCTACAAAGAAACATCTGGTTCTTTTCTCTTCAATCTATGTGAAACTTTAAAACGATCTCTGCGGCTTTGTTCAAACATGCTTATATTTTTTGTAACACCGATATGCATTAACAAGAAGACAATTTCAACTCAGAGAAGTGTTTGATCCTCAGCCTCGTTTGTGTTGAACCCATGTTTAGATACCCGAGGAGAACAAATGAGAATGGGTTGATAAATGTTGTTGATTGATCTCCTGAAATTCAGGCCTTCATTCATTCCCCGGGAGGCCTCAAGATTTATTAAACTGAACTCACCAGGGTCGTTGTCTGAACTAAAATGTTATAAAGGTGTTTCTCTTCTATTAAAAAGAATCATTAGACAAAATCACATAAAATCCATGTCTTTGTAGTCTTTACTGATGAGGTCTTTCTAAAATATCTAAAATCAATCTAGGAGCTTCTTGATTTTTTTTAAAGAATGAGAAAATAGGAGGGGGGGGGTTCCCCATTCCCATTAAAAAGTGACTTTTTAATTTGGAACTTGAAATATTTTAGACAAAGTAGATGAAGACCTGCAGAGAGGCTAAACTTTCTCCATTGTTTCTATATAACACCTATTTTGAACATGCGGTGTTTATAATGTTCTTCTTTTGAGATGCAATGAAGGTAATTTTGGAATACGAAGCTCCGTAAATGATATGGAGACTTATATCCTACGGGGTGGTAAAAAATGAACTGCCCATGTTGTCTAGAGCTGTGAGAACTGTTAACAACAGGTTTCACATGCACATGTCTCCTCATGATTTTACTCAGAAGGAAGTTATTATAGGATACACAAAGCAGTTCCCCCTTCTTTTTTCATCCAGAAGGTGCTACAGAGATCAGAAGACGCCGCCGTTTGAATAAAAGGCGCTAAAGAACTTCAGTAAGATGAAATAAATAATTTGGCATGACATTTGTGACCAATCCATAACTCGTTTAGATCTGGTCCGTGTCTACATCAACAAACTAGTTATAAGTCAAAAGAGTGAAAGTACAGTGTTTATGATCTTGATTGTTTTGTTATGAATTCAGTGGTGGTATTCAGCCGGTTCAGGTATTCAGTGGTATTCAGCCGGTTCAGGTATTCAGTGGTATTCAGGCGGTTCGGACCAGTTCAGGTGAATGGTTAGTGGCGACCTGCAGGTGCCGCCCACCATCCCGGCACTCTGCCATCCTATTTAGCTACATTTTCTAAGCCGTGCACATGCGTGCAAGCTGCGAGCGAGCAAAGTGCATGCACGGAAGCCGTGCATATTCATGCTCACATTTTTGGTGCGTGGCGAACCGATGGTAAAATTATGTGAAACCTACCTCTGTATGAGTTGTGTTATGAGATAGTCCCACGGGTTTATTATTTCTCACTCTGCTGTATGTGAAGGCTATCGTGCCATGTCATGCAAACTGACTCACTCAAAAAAGTCACTCAGGCTCGGAGTGATTAATAGAAAGGGAAGAAGGAGCTACCTTAGCACCCACTGGCTGGACATAATAAAGGGTGACACCAGGATGACCGTGGTGGACCTGATGAAGGTGGTGTGAGAGACAGAGAGTATTGATTGATAAAGTGGCTAAAAGGCTAACAATGACAATACTGCCGAGTATCCTTGAAAATAAGACCCGGTCTCATATTTTTTTGAAACCCAAAATAAGTGATTGGCCTTATTTTTGGGGAAGTCTTATTATTTTGGGGCACGTGGAGCAAGACGGGGCTCCTCTTGCCGTCATACCTAGCTCTTTCTCCCTATCCCTAACCAGAGGAAATGCCAGGGAGTGGCTGTGGATGCATTTAAATATTTTCAGGGAAGGGTTATTTCGGGGGGGGGCTTATTTTCAGGAAGGGCTTATTTTTGAGGAGGTTATTTTAGTGCATGCGCTCAAAAGCCCAATTGGGCTTATTATCAGGGGATTTCTTATTTTCGGTGAAACACTGTATATGTGATATACTGTATTTTTTGGAGTATAAGTATAAGTAAAAATTTTCCCCTAAAAAGGGGTGAAAATTTGGGTGCATCTTATACACTGAATGTAGCCCCACCCACCGACTGGCCCCCACCCTTTGGCCTCTGCCTCCCAGCAATTTAGCTCCTTGCAGCAAGCAGCAAGAAGAAACAGCCCGCTTCAGCTTCAGCACAGACTAATTAGCACAAGTTGATTGCCCATTGGATCGGCCTCCCAACCCTCAGCTGTTTCAGGCTGCAGGGACTGCCATTGCCTATTGCTGTGCGGGCCTCTACTGCTTGCTGCAAGGAGGTAAATTGCTGGGAGCAGATTTTTTTTTTCTTGTGATAATCAACCTATGCTGAAAATGAAAATGAAAGTAAAGCAGGCTGTTTGCTTTCTGCAACGAGGCAAAATTGCTGGGAGGCAGAGGCAGATTTCTTTTTCTTGTTTTCCTCACCAAAAAAGGTAGGTGCGTCTTATAGTCCAGAGCATCTTATACTCCGAAAAATATGGTATATGGAAGCTCTACAAAAATTACTTCTAAAGATCTGATGAACAATACCTGTTAACCAATGAGCTTCTAGGTATCTCAAAAGGTAGCAACATTCAACTGACCTGGGCTAGACTTGAAATCAAATGGGTTCTGGTTAGAACAACAATGGGAGGCCACCAAGACTTTTGCATTACATTGGATGTAAAAAAAAAATTATCCCAAATGATAATAATAAAAAACCACGTTTGTATCATGGCCAAGAAAAGTACATGGCTATGTCCATATAGTCACCCCAAAAATGAATACAGTTTGAGGGAGACTTTATTTATTCAAACTTTAGACCATGGGTGTCCAAAGTTTTGGCTTGCTTGGGCCTCATTTGAGTGAAGAGGAATTGTCTTGGGTTGCATATAAAATATAGTTAATATATATATAAATCGTACAATAAAGTTAAAAGTTTACCAGCTTGTGGGGCTGCATTACTAGCTGCCCAGGGTTGCATGGAACCCATGGCCACAAATTGGCCTCGCCTCCTTCATATCCTGGACAACGTGTTGTAACCAGGTATGTAGGATTAGGGATTTTTTTTTTCAGTTGGTTATTACAACATTGACTATCTGTATTTTTCTAGCATTTTTAATTATTATGTGTCAGCATTCCAGAAAAACCCCAACTCCAAGTAAAGACTCTGAAGCAATCATTTTTCAGAGTTCTATTTACTAGAATAGGTAAACTGGCACATCTGGGAAAACCAGGTTTTCCCTCAGTAAATCAAAACCCCCAAAACCATCCCCTCAGTCCTCAGTCGATCATATGCTCCAATCAACCGCCATCCCATCTCGAGACATCACTCCGACCACTCCTTCTCCAGATGCAGGATCGCCCTGACCTTGACTGACAGGAAGAATGCTATTATATCTAAAGACAACCCCTCTACTAAATCCCCCCTCCTACTTTCCCACACATGAGATTCTCATGATGAGAAGGTGGCAGCATGGAAGCTTCGGGCCTACTATGGCTTCCGAAACTGAGATTATGTCTGTTTTGGTTACAACTAATTTATTGTGTTTACTTTTGAATTTTGTTTTCAGCATGCTTTATGTATGGTTACTATAGTAGTCCAGAAACACTACATCGAAACGGGCAGCCATACTCATAATTTTTTTTTAAAAAATAGATAAATCTCTCATGAGGGGCAACCCCAGCCCAACAAAACTCTGAGGATGAGCCAAAACGATATATAGACAAACAAAGAGATAACTTTCTTTCCATAACAAATACGGGAACATCCTGAACTAGCTTTGGCACAGGTCTTTGTAAGAAATAATAGAAGTTTGATAGAAAGCTAATCTGTGGTGGTGGTGATTCTGTGATCCTCTATGATCGAAGCTGAAGTTGCATTTATGAGTAAAAAAAGAAGGAATTCACAGAAGAATTCCTGTGAGCTCTCCGGTGATTGCTTTCTCTGAAAATGACACGTTGAATAATCTTGACACCTGGGAAGCTTTCAAAACCATTGAAAAAATAGAGCCCCTGTCAATTAGCAATTCATTCATCCATTCAGAATACTGTAAGGACAGAGAAGTCACCACCCTTCCTTTGTCGTAACCATTACATTAACATTGGTTATACAAAACCAATGGATCGCATTGTCATGAATCACAAGGCACCAAAATCTCTAGCTTTCTCTATGATGTATTGACACAATACATTGAACTCCATTATTATATATGTAAGATAAAACGACAGGCAGAGCCTGAGAGGAGAGTCAAGAGAGTAATCAGCCTAGATTCGCTACATTCCCACAAGTATCTAAGTCTGTGGGCATGTGAGCCGTTGTACCAGTTCAGCTCTGCAACGCATGCGTGCGCCTCCCACCGGCCAGCAGGCCTTTAGGTCTCTGCCACACATGTGGGAGGCGGGGTGCATGCGGGGCACTGTGTGCACATTGCATTTTGGGGGTTCTGGCATGTGCGCTTTGGGCACTCGATCCGGTAAAGGTTAGCCGTCACTGGTCTAAGTCCAACTGCTCTTGAATTCTGTTAACTCTTATTTAACACCAATTAAATAATCGATTTATTGCTCATGCCTGTACACAAGAATCTAGTCAACTAATAGCCACAATAATTAATTGACTATATTCTTGTGTATAGGCATGAGCAATAGATCAACTTCACTGGAACTTTCCATGTGGTCCTGATTCTTTGCCCTGACAATAAACCTACAATATCTTTATGCCTCTTTTTGTTATGTCTTAACTCATGAATTAACCCAAGTTCTGATTTGCATAACATGGTGGTCGCAGATAAACCAAATGGGCTTGGATCAACCTGATAAACCCCCTCCTATAAAAGCTTTAACCATGACTGGTATGTTGTGTGAATGCAGCCACTAAACCTGAGTCTGGTTATGTATGTTGTGTGAATGCTCCCTTTGTGGGTTTCCTCCTCCATGGTTATACACTCTGCATTTATGCAAAGGAATGGGCTCTCTGCATTCAACAGTTGTCTTCCTCAGTTTCCCCCTCCAGATCCTGTGGAAAAGAAAGAAATCTATAATTTTTGACCGCATCACTGAGAATTGTCCACGTTTTTCTTTCTGCCGCAAACCAGGACAGTGAGAAAAAGATTTGCTTAGAAGAGAACAAGCCAATTACTCCAATGTAAAATGTGTTAATTAGGAGGGGGAAGGAGAAAAAAAAAGAAAAATGTGTGAGTGAGCACATTAATGGGGGGGAAAAAGTACATGCCCCAGCAACCAGATAGTAGCAGATTAAATAGATCCTCAAATCCAGATTTTCAACAGAAAAGAAGAGAGAAGAAGCATCGCAAGCTGATTCTCTTCAATATTGTTTTATTTCTTGAAGTTGTTCCTTACAAAAATTAAAAATAGATGCTTTAAAATTCTTCCTTTGCCTTTAAAAATTAACAGATGGCATGAAGAAGGTGTCTCTAGTTTTTAAAATTAATAGATCATTTGGGAGAAAAAAAACCACCATGTAGTTTGAGCTGTAATTGATAACGTTCAAAAGTTAGTTGTTTCCTAAATTTTAGTATTTACCTTATAGGAAGCAGTGATGAAATTGATCCAGTTCTATCCAACTCAGGCGAACCTGTAGCGCCGGCAGCAGGAGGCTCCGCCCACCCACCCGGACGCCATCATGTCCCATTTTTGACCCTCTGCACATGCGCACATGCTCACATTGGCGAACAGGTAGCGGAGGTAAGTAAATTTCACCCCTGATAGGAAGTAATGTGAATGCAAAAGAATTCACTTTTGTAAATTTCCTGTATTGTCGCTTACAATCCACAGGTACCTGTTCTCCAAAACACCTGAGGGCAGGCCAAGAAGCAATGGGTGGAAACTAATCAAGGAGAGAAGCAACTTAGAACCAAGGAGAAATTTCCTGACAGTTAGAACAATTCATCAGTGGAACTTGCCACCAGAAGTTGTGAATGCTCCAATACTGGACGTTTTTAAGAAGAGGTTGGATAACCATTTGTCTGAAGTGGTGTGGGGTTTCCTGCCTAAGCAGGGGTTGGACTAGAAGACCTCCAATAGCACTAGCAGTAGCACTTAGATTTATATACTGCTTCACACTGCTTTACAGCCCTCTCTAAGTTTACAGAGTCAGCCTATGGCCCCCAACAATCTGGGTCCTTATTTTACCCACCTCAGAAGGATGGAAGGCTGAGTCAACCTTGAGCCTGGTGAGATTTGATCTGCCAAACTGCTGGCAGCCGGTGATCAGCAGAAGTAGCCTGCAGGACTGCAGGACTGCACTCTAACCACTGCGCCACCGCGCCACCGCAACTCCAAGGTCCCTTCCAACTCGGTTATTCTATTCTATTCTAGTTTTCAGCATATATTCCATTATAAAATGCTGACTGGTGGTGAATATAGTTCAATGACAAACATTAAGATCACTAACCAAGGCCAAAGAGATGGACTTAAAAGCTCTGGTGGCTCAGCAGACTAAAAGCATTGTAATTAAACACCAGCTGTCTGCAATTACTGTGTTCGAATCTCACCAGACTCAAGGTTGACTCAGCCTTCCATCCTTTCTAAGGTAGGTCAATTGAGGACCCAGATTGTGGGGGCAATAAGCTGATTTTGTATAAATATACAAAAGTATGAAAGCTATTGCTTAACGCATTGTAAGCCGCCCTGAGTTTCCGGAGGAAGGTGGCATATAAATCAATTTTTTTTTAAAAAAATCATATAGCACCACACAATATGCTAACATGCTTGTGAAAAAGGCATAGTAGAGGCTGTACTTCCTGAGAATGCTCAGGAAGATAAATCTATCTCAGCATTTACTTCTGTCCTACTATCGCAGCACTATGGAGAGTGTCCTGATATATGGCATTCTTGCATGGTATGGGAGCAGCTCTGTAGCAGACAAAAACTCTCTACAGAGAATCATTAAAACTGCCCAGAATATCATCGGACTCCAGCTACCAGCCCTGGACAACATCTTCGAATCTTGCTGTTTGAGAAAGTTGCATAACATTCTCAGAGACTCTTCCCATCCTGCTTACAATCTTTTTGGACTGTTGCCTTCTGGCAGAAGATACAGAACAATTAAAACTCGGACCACATGTCTTCTGAATAGTTTTTATCCCAGAACTATAATTGCATTCAATAATGAACTAAAGGGCCACCATCAGTGAGCTGTTGGACAGTATTACTTGGTCTGTTGTGTGGATGTTTGGGTGGTTTAGTGATGGAGCATTGTAGTGGGTGGGAGTGTGTTTGGGGATTGTTATGTGTGTTGGACCTGGTCTTAGGGTGTTAAGTGAATTTCATTGTATGCGTATACTGTGTATACACGTACAACGACAAGAATGTTGTTGTTGTTGTTATCATTATCATTATCATCATTATTATTACCACTTGAACACCATTGGCATTGACAATTCAACATCAATTGTAAAAGACAGCTTTACCTGGAATAGCTTACATTCTGTGACGATAATATCAGAGGAAGGAAGGAAGGAAGGAAGGAAGGAAGGAAGGAAGGAAGGAAGGAAGGAAGGAAGGAAGGAAGGAAGGAAGGAAGGAAGGATGGATCATGGGAAAGCTACTCATATATGCTGACATACCTAGATTAGAATTGTGCAGGAAATGGTACTCTCTGTGATACTCTTAAGAAAGCCAAAATTGTACTTTGAAGAAGGGTAGATCACGGCATTGGCTCTTTTGAACTTTAAACTTGGAGAAGACACTTAAGGACATCATGGATAGGTTTTTTAAGAAACCCAAACAAGTGAGTCATAGAAAAAGCCCATCCAGAGTTATCGCTCATGGCACAAATGATTGGGATCAAATTACTATAATTTTATACACAATGTGAAGACATAATTCTCTAGAGAAATCTATAATAGACTTCTAGGAAGTTGGGGGAAAACAGAGAGCGTGTAGAAGCAAGAAAGATGGAGTCAATTGCAGCTGCAAGAAAAGCACCATAAAGACACCTAAAGGGCCAAATTTACAACAGCAAATAGTTAGTTTTTGGAGAAAAACTTTATGCTTACTAAGATTTGCACCAACGGGACAGCACTCAATCAAGGTTGTATTCATGTAATACAACTAAACTGTGTACAGAATTATTATATTTACTAGATTTGCCCACTGCGTTGAAGTAAATGCTAAGCCAATGGCCTAAATGCAAACAACCTGCTAGCCACAAAATCTAATCGAGATTATAATTAAACAAATTCACCAACTATACACATACTAACACTGAGTCTTTAACTGATTCAGTTAAGCGTGTGAATGCACAGGTCACTTGTTACTAATGCTGTCTAATTTGCCTTATATTCTAAATAGCTTGAGTGTTGCACAATAATTGTGTTGCTTTTTACTGATTATCTCACCCTGAGATCCATGGAGATGGGGCGGAATAATGATAAATGCATCAAAGAAAATAACGTGGAGGGATTTTCACTGAAATTAAGAAGTTCCCCAAAAGTGCTATGAAGTGGTAACCAGTCTGCAGGATGGAAAGTACCATATTTTTCGGAGTATAAAGACGCACCAACCTTTTTTGGTGAGGAAAAGAAGAAAAAGAAATCTGCCTCTGCCTCTGAGCAATTTTGCCTCGTGGCAGCAAACAGCAAACAGCCTTCAATTTCATTTTCAGTATAGCTTGATTAGCACAAGGGGGGAAAAAATCTGCTCCAGCAATTTACCTCTTTGTAGCAAGCTGCAGAGCCCTGCTGCAAAACAGCTGAGAGCAAATCAGCTGAGAGTCAGGAGGCGGATCCAATCAACTTGTGCTAATTAGGCTGTGCTGAAGCTGAAAAGAGCTTTTTTTTTTTTTTTTGCTGTTTGCTTGCAAGGAGGTAACTGCTGGGAGGCAGAGGCCAAAGGGTGGGAGCCAGTGGGTGGGTGGGGCTACATTTGGTGTATAAGACGCAGCTAAATTTTCACCCACTTTTACAGGGATGGGTGGAAGGTGCATCTTATACTCCAAAAAATACGATATGTCTTTTCCATATTTTTCACTACCAGTTTATCCTAAATTTTCAATTCTAAAATAAATTCTAAGAAGCCCTGCACTGGAATTTAAGGCCAAGTTGTCACATCAATTGAAGGATAGGAGGCAGTTTTTCCAGACTGACACGTGTGTCATCCTTCACTGATTAATTACGATGTTGCCAGAACCAACATCTTGTAGTTTACTCCTCAACAGAAGTAACTTAAAACCCCTACCACCTGATGAACCGTTGAGGAATGACTATTTTTCAATTAATTACTTGTCAATGATCACTACCTATTGTCTGAATCACAGTTGTCGCTGTCATACTTGATGGTAGTCTTCATCAACAGGACAAGGAAAGCAATACGGAGGCTGAACTGCTTCCATCTGGCATGAGCAAACTTCCACATGGGTGGCTGCAAACTTTAGTTGGGCTCGGCGGGGAAGTTGGCACCTCTGTGATAGAGGAAAGCACACACTTCATTGGTTCACACCTGTTGCTGGCTTGTTTTACCCAGCTGCTCTCTAGCTTCTAGTTCGCTAGCAATGATTTTTCCAATTGCTATTTACAGCGGTGAAACTCACGCTGAAAAAGGCAGGGGAGGAGAAGGTTGGATGCCTTTGAACTATGGTCCTGGAGATGACTATTGCACATTCCTTGGCCTGCAAAAATATCAAAGAAGTCCTAGGACCTAGTAACCATCTTCAAAGCACTCCATGGCTTCGGACCGGGATATTTACAGGACCGCCTTCTGCCAATGAATATCTCCCACCGCCCGATATGCTCTCACAGGGAGGACCTCCTCAGGGTGCCGTCGGCCAGACAAGGCCCCCAGGGGGAGAGCATTCTCTGTGGGAGCTCCAGCCCTATGGAATGAACTACCCCCGGATATAAGAAAGATTCCTGACCTCTGTGCCTTCCGACGAACCCTGAAGACTCTACTGTTTCACCAAGCCGGTCTGACTTAAATTTGCGTTAAATTTTAATAGGGTTTTTAGTAGGGGTTTTAATTTTACGGCCAAACAGTTTAATTATTTTATTAGTTTTAATTTTTATATCTGATTGTTTTAACATGGCTGTAAACCGCCCTGAGTCCCATCCGGAAGAAGGGCGGTATATAAATTCAATAAAACTGAAACTGAAACTAGGATCAGATCTCACCAAAACCATTGCTTGATGCCAAAGAAGGCTGGAAGGCCCCACTTCATCACTATCTAGGTGCTTTAGTTATTCAGGTGGTACCTGTGTTTGATTAGGGTACCTGAGGTAATTCTTGCCTTTGTATCTCCTGAGGCTGGCATTCCACAGGTTCGGTTGGAAAAGCTTCTTCAAGTTCAAATTCATACCCAGCATCTGAATCCTGGGCCATGACATTATCCAAAATTTAGACTTGGAATCTCTCCTAATCAGAGATGGTATTCAGCCGGTTCGTACCAGTTTCAGCAAACCAGTAGCGGAGATTCTTGCCTTTGTATCTCCTGAGGCTGGCATTCCACAGGTTCGGTTGGAAAAGCTTCTTCAAGTTCAAATTCATCATCTGAATCCAGCATCTGAATCCTGGGCCATGACATTATCCAAAATTTAGACTTGAAATCTCTCCTAATCAGAGATGGTATTCAGCCGGTTCGTACCGGTTTCGACGAACCAGTAGCAGAGATCGCGGGTGGACCCGCCCCAACTCTATGCTGTCCTATTTAGGCACCATTTTGAGGCCAGATGCATGCGTGGAAGACACGTGCGTGAGCAAAGCGCATGCACGGAAGGCCGGGCACATGCATAGAAGGTGTGTGCGTGGATGAAGCGAGTGGGCGCGCGCACAGCAAACCGGTAGCAACAAAATGTGAACCCCACTGCTGCTCCTAATACTGTACTCTGGAACCCATTATATCCTCATGTTTAAGCAGATGCTTCTGCCTCGTGTTTTCCAATGCGTGTTGTCTTGTTTGTCAGTATCTGGGCAAGCTTATCCCATCCTACCACCCATTTCCCTTCAGGCTGCTCCTGAAGTGATTGTTACTTGTCAGCTCCACCGCTGCTGTTCGCCTTCCATTTTGACAATCCATTTTGACAATGAGTATTCTTGCATTGCAGAGAACAAAATGGTGGAGTATTTTGATTATTCCTCTTTGTTCCCTGCTAGTTACGATATTATATTGATCTTTCAGCATTATATGACTATTAATAGTTACGTTATTATTGGAAATATCCCTGCATTAGATTAGCATTAATAAAAATTACTCTTGTACACCTGTGCACAGACAGAGGCACGTGTATAAAGGATATGTAAGAATGTGTGTGTAATCATTATGAGACACCATAATTTAGTTCACCAATTGTTGCAACAGATGGTGATGTTTAATTCTGAGCCTGGTTCATGTTTGGAGGGGTGACAGCCAGGATGTTGAGGAATACAGCTTAGAGTGGGAAGTTAAAAAACTCTGGGAAGTGTTAGTGACAATCAATTTCCATACTCTTACCAATAAAATTGGATATCATATTTCTATGAACTTAACATCAAGAGCCGAGTTCAGTTCAAATCAGTTTCCTTTTTTTAAAACCTATTTTCCAGTTAGGCATGCACATACCCTGAATAAATATTCCTATTTATTCCTACATAAATAGGAATATTTACGATTTTCTGCTAAATAAGAGTGATAGATATTTGGGATCAAGCCCCATCATTACATTTTAACAAGGTGCCTCTACATTGCAACTGTTTTGGCTGCAAGAGGAAGGTTTTGTACGGTAAATGTAGATCGTCCTCAACCTACAACCACAACGGAGCCCAAAATCTCCGTTGCTAAGTGATACAACTGTTAAGTGGGTTTGGCCATTTCACAACCTTTCTTGTCACCGATGTTAAGTGAATCACTGTAATTGTTATGTTAGTAACACGGCTTTTAATTGAATGTGCCTTCCCACTGACTTTGCTTGCCAGAAGGTGATCACATGACCCTGGGACCAGCGGTGAGTTTCCAATATTCTTACCACTGGTTTGCCGCATGTGTGTGCCTTGTGCTCATGCGCTCCTTCCACACATGTGCCCGGCCTTCTGCGCAAGCACTTTGCTTGCTCTCGCACCTTCCGCGCATGCCCCTGGCCTCAAACACGTGCCTAAATAAGATGGCATAGAGCCGGGGCAGATGGGCTCTCTGCTACCGATTCATCTGAACCGGTCTGAACCAGTCTGAACCAGTCCGAACTGGCTGAATACCAGACAACACAATCGTTATAAATATGCCTGAGACAACGCGACTGTTATAAATATGAGTCAGCTGCCAGTCATAAGTTACTTTTTGGATGTTGTAATTCTGAACAGTCACTCAATGAATGGTTATAAGTCAAGGACTATCTACAATTTATGGGTTACAGAAAAACTCAGTTGCAACCCCGGTGGAAATCAAAGAACAAATTACAATATTCAGAGGACCGATTCTTTTTTGTAAAAAAAAAGATGTTATGCTGATCATCAGTTGTGCTTTTTCTGATGTTTCAATGCTTTTGATTCTCACAAATTGATTGTGTTTATGTGTATAGCTTGACTGTATGTATACGTATATAATGGCACATTTACACATCACCCCCTAAAATTCAGCAGGAGCTCTTTTCAAAATGAAGGGGAGATTCACACGTGTCTGTGAGTCCCAGAAATTTGTTTCTTGCTCTAAAATGACTGTTCTTCTTCTTTTGGCTACTACTCTCATAACTAGCCTTTTGCCAAACCTTCAAAGATCGGATTATGGCCTGTTGTACTTGATTATTTTTGTCAGCCTGCTGACCTAGGGTGCCCTTTTCTTGTGTTGATCCTTCTGTTTCCATTTTTCATGTCATCCAGCTTTTCATCTTGTCAATCAGCCTTTGACTTCCTGATTAAAGTGTCTGTCACAGGAGCAGTTTGGACTGCAGTCACTTGTTTAATTTGTTCCTCATGGCATCCAATTGCGTTAGTCATCAAACCCAGCTGTTCCCAAGTGCTTCCAGACTCACTTTTTCCCTACATGTGTTTGGATTTCACCTCTAGCATCTATGTTCAAGAGTACATAGTGCCTACAGCTCAGCATTGTTTCAGCTCTTCCCCAATAGTTTGACATACTTGTCCTGAAGTCCCCAGCCAGAGTCAAACCCAGAAAGACGTTCAGATCGCAGCTTGATGTTATGGTCATAAAAAAACAGACCCAACCAGGGGTGAAATCCTCTGAAGTCCGCTACCAGTTCTGAGTCTGCTACCAAGCACCCCTTTCGCGCGCTGGTAGGCTAAAAAAGGAACATTTTGAAGCTTTACGAGTCTGCAAAGGTAAGTAGACTAGTGGGGGGGGAGGGAATCCGCTGTGCCACGCAATTTAGATTAGCTAGAAAGCAGGAAATCTGACAATTCTAGCTAATATAAATCAAGCATCACAGCTGATTGTCACCCAGCTGATTGTCGGAAATACCGGTTTGCCCAAACTGGTAGCATTTTTTACTACCGGTTCGCCCAAACCAGTCCGAACCGATAGCATTTCACCCCTGGACCCAACATCTAAAACAGCTGGGGTTTTCTTTTTTTAACAGAGGACTCATAACATGGCAGGAGGCACATGAGGAAGGTAAAAATTTCCCGTGTCTAGTTGTTTCCAACTCTAGGGAGTGGTGCTCAACTCCATTTATTAGCCAACAAAGCCAGTGTTGTCCGAAGACACTTCCATGGTCATGTAACCAGCAGGACTACATGCCGATAAGCACAGAAAGTTGTTGTCTTCCCACCAAAGTGATACCTATTTATCTACTCGCATTTGGAAACTGGTAGGTGGGCAGTAGCTGGATCAAGAACAGGAACTCACCCCATTGTGCGATGGTTGGGTCTTAAACCCAGGCTATCAGCTTTCCAGCTAACAGGCTCAGCATCTTTTAACCACTGAATTGTCTCCCCTAGGAGACACACAGCCTTATTTAAATAGCAATAGCACTTAGGCTTACAGTATATACCGTTTTACAGTGCTTTACAGCCCTCTCTAAGCAGTTTACAGAGTCAGCATATTTGCCCCCCAACAATCGGGGTCCATATTTCACCCACCTCAGAAGGATGGAAGGCTGAGTCAACCTTGAGTCTGTCAGGATCGAACTGCTGGCAGTGTATAGAGTTAGCCTGCAATACTGCCTTCTGACCATTGCGCCACCACAGATCAGATGATCCACTCTTTGATGTATCGGTAACTCACCCAGAAAGCCAATTTATTAGGACTTCCACTCAGTGGTGGAATTCATTTTTTTTTACTACCAGTTCTGTGGGAATGGCTTGGTGGGCGTAGCAGGAGAAGGATGCTGCAAAATCTCCATTCCCTCCCCACTCCTGGGGGAAGGATATTGCAAAATCTCCATTCCCACCCTACTCTGGGGCCAGCCAGAGGTGGGATTTGCCAGTTCTCCGAACTACTCAAACTTTCCGCTACCGGTTCTCCAGAACCTGTCAGAACCTGCTGAATAGCACCCCTGGCTTCACCCATTCCGTGAGTCAGCCCAGAAGGGTGCTGGTACATAAACCCCATCCTGACAATCAACTTGTAATCTGCCTGTACAAACAGACAGGTGGATGGAATCTGTTGAAATTTAATATGGGACAACATTTTAAAAAGGGAGGTCCTTCCAGCAAGAAAAACTTACACCATTCATCCCACTTTTCAGCATAGGTGGCACTGGAGGAAGATAAGAGCTTTGATGAATGGCTGGACCCAAAAGCTTAACCATCTGTAGATCCCTAATCAGTGGAATGGGCAGGAGGGATCCCTGATAAAGCAGGAGAGATCACCAGCAGCTCCTGATTTATTGGCATGCAGTCATGGGAACTTCATTGTGAAGCCGAGTTACAACACCCCAGTGGATCAGGCAGAGAATAGATGAGGGCTTCATGATAAAGCAGGAGACAAGATCTTCTACTGCTTTATCTGGAATCTCCTATCCATCCTGAGGATGCAGCGCTTGATCTACAGAAGTGAGGTGATGGGGGCTACCCAAGGACCGAGACAAGCAGTACCACTCTGCATCCTCACTGCCTATCAATTGCAATTTTTAATGCATGTCTGGGGATCTAGTGCAAGGTTGTGGGACCCACCTAGACCAAGAGCCCATGTGGTCATTTTGTGCCAAAATGACTGTGCAAGGAACATAGAATATAAAATGATAGAATTGGAAGGGACCTTGGGAGATCTTCTAGCCCAACCTGCTGCTCAAGCCAGAAAATTACCAGAGCCTGGAGGAAAGTTGACCACAATACCACAAAGATCCAACTGAATCTCAGCAGATCCCAGCCCTTCCCTGCCATTATCATAAAGTAAAGGTAAAGATTCCCCTCGCACATAAATGCTAATTGTTCCCGACTCTAGGGGACGGTGCGCATCTCTGTTTCAAAGCCGAAGAGCCAGCGCTGTCCAAAGACGTCTTCATGGTCATGTGGCTGGCATGACTCAACACCAAAAGTACATGGAACGCTGTTACCTTCCCACCAAAGGTGGTCCCTATTTTTCTACTTGCATTTATTCACCTGCTTTCGAATTGCTAGTTTGGCAGAAGCTGGGACAAGTAACGGGAGCTCACCCCGTTACGCGGCACTAGGGATTCGAACCGCTGAACTGACGACCTTTTGATTGACAACCTCAGCGTCTTAGCCACTGAACCACCATGTCCCTTTGCCATTACCGTAGTCACCGCCAAAGTGCCACAAATCACATATAGAGCAAGACTTACAGGCAGAAAAAAACCCGCAAATTTTCCACCTTAACCTGGGATCAAATAAATAGGAAATTAGGTAGCTTCATCTGTAATTTAAGGATGAGATAAAGGCTGTTTCTTGAAGACAGAACAATTAGAAATGCATTTTCAAAACTCCAGTAAAGATAATGAGAACCCTTAGAAGAGGGGGAAATGTTGGCTTGCCCAGATTGAACTGTTGTAATATGAAGAATATTGTGCTTATCATTTATTTTTGGTATTTACACTCTGTTGTGTAACAGACTGTCTTTTGGCATCTGATAATCTTTCTTTCGAAAAGAAAATAGCCTGAAAATATAATCAGAAACAGAATAAAAAATGTTGGTTAGATTGAAATACATTCTAAAATAAGATCAAACTAGGAGTCAAACTACTTATAGTTGCAGAAACATTTCTTTCTCCAACCAGAATGAGAGAACTCGCTGTAGCCAACTCTCCGCAGGACAATTTAACAAATACAAAAGTTAAATTAATTTTGACAGGACCATGGCCAATAATAACAAAATAAAACCAAGCCAGAAATACAAGAGTTACAATAATTTCCACAAAAACGTGGTCACCAATAATAAAAGTACATGAATGAAACAATTAATACAGAGTTGAATTGTCCTGCAGTGCATTGTCCCGTGGCAAGTTGGCCATGGCAGGTTGGCCACAGTGAGTTGGCCATGGCAAGTTGGCTGTGGCAAGTTGGCCATGGCAGGTTGGCCACAGTGAGCTGGCCATGGCAAGTTGGCTGTGGCAAGTTGGCCATGGCAAGTAGGCAAGTTGGCCACAGTGAGTTGGCCATGGCAAGTTGGCAGCAAATTGTCTTAGACCTTATTCCAACTAATAGCTTTATTTTGGTGTAAATATTTTGTGTACATTTTCATTCTAGACTTACATTCAATTAGGAGTTAGGTATGCCACTGTCCACCAAAGCAGCCTCATTGTTTGAATGATATGAAACCATCTCCAGCCTGAAGCCAACCGATTCTCTATCCTTACTTAACAATTGCTCCATTTATGATCTTCTTTCTTATCTATTTATCAAGCCCCTTAACCATCCATCTCCCTTGCAGAGGGGTCTCTTCACGGATCTTTGGATCCATGCACTGCAAGTCAGATTCATTGCAGTCCTATCTACAACAGGCACTTTGGGAGTTGCCAAAGCCATAGCTTGAATCTCCATTCTATTTGTCAGTGTGTATGAAAGTTCATGACATGGCAACAGGTCAGCCATTGGGGACTGGGAGAAATAGGATATGTTAACAAGGTCAGCCAATGTATAGGCATAGCAACTAAGTCAGCCAATGAGGGCTGTTTGGGAGCTGAAACAGCTTGGAGCCTGGGCGTGGCTTAGGTTAACTGATATGTATAAATATAAGTTGTGTGCTCCTCTTATTGTCCTTCCTCCTATTAACTGTGCTTCTGTAATTATTTACTTATTATTTATTTATTTATTAGTTCGATTTATATGCCGCCCTTTTCCGGAGACTCAGGGCGGCTTACAATGCATTAAGCAATAGCCTTCATACTTTTGTATATATCTGCTTAATAGGGCTTTCGGTCTCCCCTAAGCGGTGTTCTTTTTTATACAAAGTCAGCTTATTGTCCCCACAATCTGGGTCCTCATTTTACCTACCTCAGAAGGATGGAAGGCTGAGTCAACCTTGAGCCTGGTGAGATTTGAACTTGCAGTAATTGCAGGCAGCTGGCAGTTAAGTGCTACTTTAACAGCACTTAGTCCACTGCGCCACCAGGCTTCCCTAATTATGCTTCTGATTCTGAGAACTGCTCTTGGTATTGTAATATATGTCTCATGTGTTATTATGTATATAAAGAGGTTTCTTATTTAATGAATCCTGCTGCATCAGTTACCTTTCTGGATTTGATTGCTGTTGCAAACTCTGACATATTTGAAGCAATCTCTGGACCTCGGTGGAATGGATTCAGCGGTCCAAGCTTTCTGAGTGTTAAAGGTTCCAGAAAGTGGATTTTTCTCTGACCTTTTCATTATTAAGGGTCTGGGTTGGGGTGGAGGGCAGGGCAGGGCCTGAGCAGTCTCTAATCCATTGGTCTTGGAACTCCCACCCTGCCAAGATGGCCAAAATGCCATTGACAAGTGCACTCAGCGGTGGTTGGGTTCTTGGTGGGACAAAGTAGGTGGTGGGAAGGAGATTGAGTTATGGAAGATATGAGAGCGGGAAGAAATTGGAATAGGAACATCTGGGCCTGGAGTGGAAGCACAGGGAGTGGGAGTGGCTGTGGGGGAAGGCAAACTCAGCTTGATGGCGATAGGCAGAAGGAGATATGACATGGACTCAGGGACACTGGGGACACTGTTTGAAAGTGGCCCTGCTGCCTACTTCTTGACTTCCACCTTCCGTGATGGCTATCTGATCCCCAATGGGCCAGGGCTTTGACTGTTGCTATTGAATGCCAAGTCAATGTATAACAGAGCTGTGTGCTCATTCAAGAGTTGCTTAACAAAGCTTCAATGTTCACCCCCAAACTGGAAAATCTTTAAAATAGTCCACTTCCCAGTTAAAATTCGTATAGAGATTTCTCTCTCCCCCCCCCCCCAACCCACCCACTACCACCACACACACGTTTTCAGTGTTTGAATAGAGTCCATAGTGCTCGGGTTTATATAAACAATGTTTTGCTTGGCCTGGAGTCAAAAGTCTGAACAGGACTTGTAGTATAGTCTTCTCACCAGAGAAAACTAAATAGTTTTTCACTGAGGTTTTTGGAAACAGGTGTGCCGAACAATTACAGAGCACTTTTCACTTCCCAGGGGGAAGCTTTCCAAGAAATAATAATTTTTTAAAACAGGGATGTGTTGTATATCAAGAGTCTATAAGATGAGGCTGAAAAATGAGCTTCTGTAGCTGGACTGTTTTTTTTTTTTTATGGCCGTCGGGAGTTACTATTCTCTTTACTTCGGTCCTTGTTTAAGACACATATAGCTTTTGTAAGAATAAAATCCTTTCTGAGCCCCGTAAAGTCATATGCATTTGGAAAAGCTACAAAGGAAGGGACACTGGTACAATGTTCCTTCCAGACAGAGGGGGTATTCAGCTGGTTCAGACCGGTTCGTCCGTACCGGTTGTGGAAATCGCAGGTAGACCTGGCCATCTGCCCTGGCTCTAAGCCATCCGATTTAGGCACATTTTTGAGGTCCGGCATATGCACAGAAGGCAGGTGCCTGCACAAATCGGGGGCGGGTGCATAAAGCGACCGTGCGCGCATGCGGCAAACCGGTAGTAACATAATGTGAAACCCACTGCTGCTTCCAGAGTATTATAGGTGATTTTTTTAAAAATTAGATTTAAATGCCGCCCTTCTCTGGAGACGCAGGGCGGCTTACAATGCGCTAAGCAATAGCCTTCATACTTTTGTATATTTATACAAAGTCAGCTTATTGCCCCCACAAACTGGGTCCTCATTTTACCTACCTTAGAAAGGATGGAAGGCTGAGTCAACCTTGAGCCTCGAACTTGCAATAATTGCAGACAGCTGAATGTTAATAACAGGCTATTCAGTCTGTTGAGCTATCCAGGCTCCTGGAGTAGAGTAACTGAGTAACTTGAGTGGAGTTACTCATTCTACTTTGCTGAACTGCATATCCTGAAAGGGATTAGATTCAGCCACCAGCTCTGTTGTAAATGTTGTACCCACGGATTGATTAATAATGTACAGGAGTGATAGAAGAGATGTAATTATAAAGCAAAAAAGAATTTGAAATGAAGATGTATGTAAATAGAAAATCGGGGCTGCTCGAATGCTATTTTAGATTGAATTGAAAATGGAAACAACAAGGAGAGAGGAGTAGAGAGAGGGAAGGGGGGGAGTAGGGAGGTAAGGAGAGAGAAGGAAAGAAGAGAGGGAAAAGGAGAGGAAGAAGGAGGGGGAAGGAAGAGTTGGAGAGAGGATTAGAAAGGGAGGAAGAGGAGAGGAGTCGGGAAAGAGAAGAAGTAAAAAAGGGAAGGAGAGGTGGAACAAGGAAAGTAGAAAGAGATAGAAGAAGGAAGGAAAGGGAAGAGGAAGAGGAAAGGTTGTGATAAAATAAAGGAGAGGAAATGGTAAAAGAGCAGGCATGAACAATTAACAAATGAAAGTAAAAAGATAAGATGAATGAGTAATGATTAATGATGGATAAGAGACTGTACTTTTAAATATATTGATGAAAAATAAAAATAAAAAACTTTTTATTAAAAAAAAAACCCCATCAGCTCTGATCAAGAATTTAGAAAATTAGCCTTTCACTTAAGCTCAAATGCTTTCGGGAATGAAAAATCAGGTCCATAAGCAAGTTCCAGTTTTAAGAAGATTTATTTTATTTATTTATTTATTTTATTAGATTTATAAACCGCCCTACTCCTGGGGGACTCAGGGCGGTGTACAGCCATAAATAAAACATATAAATACAGAAGTTTAAAATAGAATAAAACGAATTAAATAATTTGGCTGACAATTAAAACCCCAATAATTTAAAACAAATTAAAATTCATAATTAAAAGGGGAAAATAACTTAGGTCAGGCCAGCTTGTTGGAATAAATAGGTCTTGAGCGCGCGACTGTACAAAAGAACCTATTCAGTTAATAGTCACCACATAAATAAATAAAGGTTTATAGAATTCAAGAGGGGTTGAATTTGGAGCATTTGTGGACATGTAACAATTCTAGGCTGAGTCCTCTCTTGACTCCACCCCTCAGTCTCTGATTCTCCTCCTCCTACAAATGCCTCTTCTGTACAGAGGGACTCTCTCTTGACCACAAAAAAGGCATGAAATAGGTGGCAATGTGTGTTAAATGATCTGAGGTTCATTAGAGCAAACTTGAAAATTGTGGCCCTGGGCATAACACACAACATTGTTAATCTTCACCTTCACTGGTTCTGAAATCAGAACTGAAGAAGCTTCTTGGATGAGAAGTGAAACGTCTTCAAGGAAAAACAAAATCCAGCTACCTTTTGAAAAAGCACTTTTGGGACGACCTCTTGATGTACCTTCCAGGACAACCAATTGTTAGCAATAAATCACTTTAATTGAACCTTCACACCTGGACCCCAAAATACTTTTTCAAGGGGCAACTGGACTTTTTTGTTCTTTGCTTCTGAAGACATTTCACTTTATAAGGACAACCATGACCTGGATGACTGAGAATCTCTAAAGATTTCACACCTGACAGAAATTATATAAGTGACACATTATTTATTTATTGGTTTGATTTATATGCCGCCCTTCTCCGGAGACTCAGGGCGGCTTACAATGCGTTAAGCAATAGCCTTCATACTTTTGTATATACCTGCTTAGTAGGGCTTTCGGCCCTCCCTAAGCGGTGTTCTTTTTTATACAAAGTCAGTTTATTGCTCCCGCAATCCAGGTCCTCATTTTACCTACCTCGGAAGGATGGAAGGCTGAGTCAACCTTGAGCCTGGCGAGATTTGAACTTGCAGTAATTGCAGGCAGCTGGTGCTACTTAACAGCACTTTAGTCTGCTGCACCACCAAGGCTCTTTCATCTTCTGCTCCAGTTTATGATTTGGCCTCCACATTTTTTCAAGATAGAGGGGCCTATTTTCTGGGTCGGTTGCTGAACCTTACTTTGAAGTGGTTCTCTTGAGTATCCCTGGCCCACTTCTTCCTCCCCTAGAATTACCCGGATGGGTGGATGGATGCCATTTATCTCTAATCATCCTGGAACGAGGCACTCTGGGAAAAGCATGTCTATTTCCAATTTCAGGAAAAGGTACTGCCTCATTTCCACCATCCAAATACCTTTTTTCATTGTTAGGAAATAAATCTTCAGCAAGGGATGAATGCATGAAAAGATGTCTCTGGAGATTCTGAAAAGTCCCAAAGGTGCTTTTTCCAAGATACAAGTACTCTTAGACTTACGACCATCGCTTAGCAACCATTTGAAGCTACAACAGACCTCCCTTGGAATATTTATGACACATAAGTTCTGAAGTACCGACAGCAAGGCCCATCCATCCGCCCACAGTCACGCGATTGCATGTCGGACGCTTAGCAACCAGCTCGCATTGATGGCCAATTGCAGTATCCTTGTGATCACATGACCACATTTTACAACCTGGTTTGCTGCATGACTATATTGTTAGAATATAGAATATAGCAGTGATGGCTAACCTTTTTGCCATCGCCTGCCAAAGGCGGGGGGAGTGCGGTGGGGTCACACGCACGCATGCCCACATCCATAATTCTATGCACCCCGCCCCACTGTGCTCTCCCCGTTTTTGGCACGTGATGGCCTGGTGGGCCCGGTAGGCCTGTTTTTTCCCTAGGCTCCAGAGCCTTTCTAGGAGCCTGGGGAGGGCAAAAAAGGCCTTCCCCACTCCCCACCCCCCAGAGGCCCTCCAGAGGCTGGAAACAGTGTGTTTCCTGACTTCTGGTGGGCCCAGAAGGCCCGAAAATCAGCTGAGCTCGTGTGCCCACCAATATGGCTCCGCATGCCACCTGTGGCACCCGTCCCATGGGTTTGCCATCATGGGAATATAGAATAACAGAGTTGGAAGGGACCTTTGAGGTCTTCTAGCCCAACCCCCTGCTTAGGCAGGAAACGGTACGCCGCTTCAGACAAATGGTTATCCAACATCTTCTTTAAAACGTCCAGTGTTGGAGCATTTACAGCTTCTGGAGGCAAGTTGTTCCACTGATTAATTTTTCTCACTGTCATGAAGTTTCTCCTTAATTCTAATTGCTTCTTTCCTTGATTAGTTTCCACCCATTGCTTCTTGTCCTGCCCTCAGGGGCTTTGGAGAATAGCTTGACTCCCTCTTCTTTGGGGCCGCCCCTGAGATATTGGAACGCTGCCATCATGTCTCCCCTAGTCCTTCTCTTCATTAAATTAGACATATCCAGTTCCTGCAACCGTTCTTCATATGTTTTAGCCTTCAGCCCACTAATCATCTTTGTTGCTCTTCTCTGCACTCTTTCTAGAGTCTCTACATCTTTTTTACATCGTGGCGACCAAAACTGAATGCGGTAGTCCAAGTGTGGCCTTATCAAGGTCTTATAAAGTGGCATTAACACTTCACATATGTGTTCCTTTTACATTGTTAATATGCCTTGTTTTTACCGTATTGTTTCTAACCTTTTTGAGATTGAAATGTAAGCTTTCAGTATTATTTATAATTGGAGCAGTCTATAAACCAAGTGAAATAAATTAAATTATTAAATTAAAATTATAGAATAAAGTAAAATAATATAAGAAAAATTAAAAGGCACTAGGCTAGAAACCAGGAGACTCTAAATTTATTTGATTTATTTGTTAAATTTATTTGCTGCCTATCTCACTGTAGATGGCTCTACTCTATGCAGCTCTAGTCCCGCCTTAGGCAAGACAGCTGCCTCGGTCACTTTAGACCAATCACCAGGATACTGAGAGTTCTAGTCCCGCCTTAGTCATGAAAACTGGCTGGGCGACTTTACACCAATCACCAGGATACTGAGAGTTCTAGTTTCGCCTTAGTCATGAAAACTGGCTGGGCGACTTTACACCAATCACCAGGATACTGAGAGTTCTAGTTCCGCCTTAGTCATGAAAACTGGCTGGGTGACTTTACACCAATCACCAGGATACTGAGAGTTCTAGTTCCGCCTTAGTCATGAAAACTGGCTGGGTGATTTTACACCAATCACCAGGATACTGAGAGTTCTAGTCCTGCCTTAGGCATTAAAGCCGACTAGATTACTTTGGTCAGTCACTCTCTCTCAGACCAACCCACCTCACAGGGCTGTTGTTATGGGGAACCTAAAAGGAGGAAGGAATATTAGGTATCTTTACTGCCTTGAATTACTTATAAAAATTATAAAGTGGGATATATATATATATATATATATATATATATATATATATATATATATAAATAAATAAATAAAATGATGCTCAACGCCTAACAATTCTGGGCAGTTCCAAATGAATAGATAAAAATTAATATTGTTTAACTTTTTTGGAATATTGACAATTCCTATAATATCTTTCTCATTTTAGTTGCCTTACAAAGTTATCTCTCACACCTTCCTTAAATCTGTTCAAAATGTTCAGTTAATTGTCTAAAAGTTAATTTGAGGGGGTGTATTGTCTCCGTTTCTGAAAATACTACATGGGACTACAGTTATAATTATTCATATATTTCTTCTTTTATGTGACTATATTCACTTACAGTTTCATCACATTCAATGCTTATTCGCTGTTCTTTTTTCCTTTACAAAAATTATTCTTTGTCAGAACAAAAAAGCCTTTTTCTATTACTCATTAGGCCTGCAAAGCTTAATTGTATTCATAATTATCATGAATTCAAACAGTTAAATACATTTAAATGAGCTCAAATTAAGAGGCTAAGACTTGAAATCTCTTCAGGGGGAAGAATAGAATGATTTAAAAGAATAATGGTGTCACAATAGTGACCAAAATCTGTATATATTTTTTTAAAAAAAAGATTATTTCTAAAATGAATGAGCTATTGGGGATTTCACTTTCTAATTAATCATAATGTTAAAATTGCCAAATGTCTGACTTAGGAAAGATATAAGAGAAAAATAAATATAAGAACTGTTTATTAATACGTTCATTCTTCTCTAGATAATTTGTTTTGTCATGTTTTTCATGCAGTACGTTTTTTTTAAGCGAAGAGTCTAAATCTCCAGAACTAGCATTGTGTCTTTAGGCAGAATTCAATAGTTTTACAAGATCTTAAGCAAAAAAAAAAGTCAAAAACTTGAATAGGATTTCTAGGGAAAGACAATTATAATCTCTCTTTTCCCTTAAATGGTGTGTGTCAGGCACAATAAAGTTATTATATCTGGGTTGAAGCCAATAAGATGACGGTCTCGTCTTTGCTGCCATCTAGAGGCCATGTGTATTTCTGCAACCCAGATTTGCACTTCTGTCAACCACCACAATATGCGGCGCGTTGGAAGAGAAGCAAAATGGCGGTTTCTGAAACAGTCTTCCCAAGCAAGAGGAAATGACTAAATCAGGGTTTTTTGCTAAGATGTGGAACCCCAAATAACACTTGAGGATACTGCACATGGTGGCGTAGTGGTTAGAGTGGAGCCTGGTGGCGCAGTGGTTAGAGTGCAGTACAGCTGGCTACTTCTCCTGACAGCTGACTGACTGCAATTTGGCAGTTCGAATCTTACCAGGCTCAAGGTTGACTCTGCCTTACTGTTAGGATATGATTTGGGCCTAACAGTTGTCCAGTCAATATATGTGACTTTAAGTTTTAATGCTGCATCATGCTGTAATGCTGAGTCATGCTATAATTAGGTGTAATTTAGCAACGTATTTAAGAAAGGTACTGTAATGTATTCAGCTGATGATAAGCTGCCATTATGCTATCATCGCGTGCGTTTGTGGGTGGATCAGCTACCATCCGGGGTTTGTGTATCAGAGTGAAACAACTACTGTTTGTTTGGTAAGAAGCTTTTTGGATTTAACCGGTAAAGACTTGGACTGTTTAGAAGACTACAAGATTGTTTATTTTCCACTATAAAGAAAACTTTTGATAACACCAGTTTGCATGTATCTCTATCTCATTGCTCTCAGCAACGTTTCTCTGTGCACTTTACTCTGCTAGTTGTCATACAACAACAATAATATCCTTAACACTTACATCCTTCCGAGGTGGGTAAAATGAGGACCCAGATTACTGGGGGTAATACAATAGGTAAACCGCTTAGAGAAGGCTGTAAAGCACTATAAAGCGGTATATAAGTCTAAGGGCTATTGCTATCGCTATACTGCTGGTAGCTTTAGAGAAAAGTACACAGAGGATATTATGGTTCATCACAGAGTCAGCCAGATGTTTAGACTGGATTTGGCATTTTTGTCCACCTATCAAGGCCTTCCCAAGGACCTGGTATAGGCAGATGTGAAAGTTTGATGGTGTTACAGATATCATGGCAGGACACAAGCTGTTCTGAGTTAAACTGTCTTTTGCAATTGACTGATGGTGAATTTGTCAATGCCGATGGGATTCAGGTGATGTTCCAGATGTTTTGGGATTGCATCCAAGGCACCCTTTACTATTGATACTGCTTTCACTTTCTTTCACAACAGTATTGTATTTCTATTTGCAGGTCTTTTGTACTTTCTTATCTTCTCCTTTCTCTTCTGTTCTGCTGATATTATTATTAATTAAATTTATTTGCCATCCCTCTCAACAATAAGACAATTCTGGGGTAAAAAAAACAAAATATATTTTAAAAATTTGCAGTACATCCTCGGGCATAATAAATGGGGCGTTTTGAAGGAAGACATGAGAACTTAGTTAAGAAGCTTTTAAGTTGTTTTATAGCTTTTAGACAAGACTTTAGAGAGATTTGTTATTCTTAGGATTTGTTGAATTCTCTTTGGGAATTTTTTTTTTAGCTTTTTATATTATTATTCTATTAAATCATGTCTGATTCTTGGAAACTGCCTGGACAAGTTCCTGCAGTTTTCTTGGCAAGAGTTCAGAAATGGTTTGCCATTACCTCCTTCTCAGGGCTGAGAAAAAATGACTGGCCCAAGTCACCCAACTGACTTTGTTCCTAAAATGAGACTCATTGTCTCTAGCCTGATGCCTTAATTACTACTGTATACTAAACTGGCTATCAGAGATGAATTACTGTGTTTCCCCGAAAATAAGACCCTGTCTTATATATTTTTTTGAACCCTGAAATAAGCGCTTGGCCTTATTGCCATGCGCTCAAAAGCCCGATTGGGCTTATTATCAGGGGATGTCTTATTTTGGGGGAAACAGGCTACTTGCTTGCAAATAATGTTCAAACGTCAAACTGATCTACAGACGAGTCAAAGTTACAACGGCACTGAAAAAATGAGTTATGACCATTTTTCACAGAACTGTCGCAGCATCTCTACGTGATCCAAATTCAGAGGCTTGGCAACTGACATGTATTTATGACAGTTACATTGTGATCATCTTTTGCGACTTTCTGATAAGAAACGTTAATAGGGAATCCAGATTCGCTTAACCACTGAGTCACTAACTTAAGATCTGTAGGGATTCACTTAACAACTGTGGCCAGAAAGGTCGTAAAATGAGGCAAAATTCACTCAACAACTGTCTCACTTAGCAGTGGAAATTTGGGGCTCAATTTTGGTCGTAAGCCGAGGACTACCTTGTATTAGTAAATATGGTTTCAAGTTTATATTCAAAAATTCATTGTATCCACCTGAACAAAAAAGGAACTGCCTGAAATTTATGAAGAAGAAAAGTTCAAGTGCTGATTGATAAAACGATACTAAAAAATACCAAGGGGAAAAAACCCCTTAAAATGCCGTGGATCCATTATAAAAAGGTGTTTAAATCTCACCCACATGGCTGGATACAACATATTTGCAAATATGTGGCCTTTGTGCAAACATTAAGACATTTCGGAAAGATGTGGAAATGGAAATTACTTTGATGGTAAATGATGAACAAATTGAGAATATAAATCTGTGAAACTGGTTTTTCCTGCCTCAGTGCAAAACCTTAAATTTTTCACCACTGAAAAATGTTGTGGTTTGCATTTTGTGGTTTGCTAAAGAATTGTTCTCCTGTAGCTAAGAGAAAAAGTCATCCCTGTATATCTCAGATCTGTCTATAATTCAGAATGTGCATGCACACAGAAATCACACTGTTCAAGTTGTGGGCTTGCAAATCAACTAAAAATGCACAAAAAAAGTCTGAACCCATAAATGTATCGAAGCCTAAACGAAATATTAGAAAACCAGAACGTTTCAAAAACAAGACTAAAAATACTAAGCAAAGTGCCTTAAAAATATACTTCAGTGTAGTTTTCCAAAACTTCCAGATTTGATAATGGCCTCATTCAGACTTGCAATAAAAGTAGTTCTGGATCTACATGGCATTGGTTTCTTAATCTAGTCTAACTCATAGGGCAGACTGGCCATTACTTTGAGTTTTTTGATTCCTTACCGAAGACTTAGCTTCAGTACACTCCTGGCCTTGGGACCAGAATAACAGAATAATAGAGTTGGAAGGGAACTTGGAGGTCTTCTAATCCAACCTCCTGCTCAAGCAGGAAACCATATAATATTTCAGACAAATGGTTGTCCAATCTCTTCTTGAAAGTCTCCACTGATGGAGCATTTGCAACTTCTGGAGACAAGATGTTCCACTGATTCATTGCTCTAACTGCCAGGAAATTTCCCCTTAATTCTAGGTTACTTCTCTCCTTGATTCGTTTCCATCCATTGCTTCTTGTCTTGCCTTCAGGTGCTTTGGAGAATAGCTTGACTCCCTCTTCTTTGTAGCAGCCCCTCAAATATTGGAAGACTGCTATCATGTCACCCCTAGTCCTTCCTTTCACTACACTAGACTTACCCAATTCCTGCAACTGTTCTTCATATGTTTTACCCTCCAGCCCTCTAATAATTTTTGTTGCTCTTCTCAGTGCTTTTTCTAAAGTCTCAATCAGGAGTGAAATTTTGAAATTCACCCCTGGTCTCAAGATCTCTTTTTTGTATCGTGGCGACCAAGATGCATTGTGACCTGTTTACATAAAATGTATGTTTGGAAGTTGCTTATGAATAGAACAGAATAGAATAGAGTTTTTTTTATTGGCCAAGTGTGATTGGACACACAAGGAATTTCTCTTGGTGCATACGCTCTTGGCGTACATAAAAGAAAATATGCATCGTCAAGAATCATAAGGTACAACACTTAATGATAATCATAGGGAAACAGTCAATATAAATCTTAAGAATACCAGCAACAAAGTTACAGTCATACAGTCATAAGTGGAAGGAGATGGATGATAGGAACGATGAGAAGATTAATAGTAGTGCAGACTAGTTTGACAGCATTCAGGGAATTATTTGTTTAGCAGAGTGATGGCATTTGGGAAAAAACTGTCCTTGTGCCTAGTTGTTCTGGTGTGCAGTGCCCTATGGCGTCGTTTTGAGGATAGGAGTTGAGACAGTTTATGTCCAGGATGCGAGGGGTCTGTAAATATTTTCACAGCCCTCTTTTTGACTCGTGCAGTATACAGGTCCTCAATGGAAGGCAGGTTGGTAGCCATGTTTTTTTCTGCAGTTCTAATTATCCTCTGAAGTCTGTGTCTGTCTTGATGGGTTGCAGAACCAAACGAGACAGTTGTAGAGGTGCAAATGACAGCCTACAGATTACATCCATCTTATTTGCAAAGCCGTTTTACAGCTTGAACAAATTTCTATGCATTTTGAGCCAGCCTATTCCGAGGATATATTTAACATTGTTCATTAGCGAATAAAGTTTCTTCTCAACACGAATAGTTAGCCTATATTAGGTGTTTATAGTTCAGCTGGATTTCTTAAGGTCAGTTTTTAATAGAGTCCTCCAACTGGGAGATGAAAGATAGCTGCCACACTGTTCAGACTGCTGGGCTCCCAGCCAGACGGGGCTCCTACAGAGAGTGTCTCTACACAGAGACTACATGGAAGTTGCCATCATTTGTATGCTGGCAAGAGTCTTTTCTCATGCTACCGAGAGGGTGCAAATTGCAGAAGCTAGACAGCCAGGCCCCGCTTGGAATTGCCAGCTCCCGTACAAAGCACCTCCTTGTGACTTTCTTCAGTTTGAGCTTAGAAGCAGCTCATACGATTTTGGGAGGACATTTGGGTAGGGTGACAAGACTGTACCAAGAAGCTGAAGAAAAGGATGCTCGGAAACTGAAATCATCTACCTGTCCCCTTCCTTCCTTCCTTCCTTCCTTCCTTCCTTCCTTCCTTCCTTCCTTCCTTCCTTCCTTCTTCCTTCTTTCCTTTCTACCTTCTTTCCTTCCTTCCTTCCTCCCTCCCTTTTTTCTCCTCCCTCCCTTCCTCCCTTCCATTCTCCCACTGCTTCCTTCCTCCCACCCTCTCTCTCTCCCTCCCTCCCTTTGCTTCCTTCTTTCTTTCTTTCTTTCCTTCCTTCATTCTTCCTTCTTTCCTTTCTTCCTTCCTTCTTCCTTTCCTTCCTTCTTCTCTCCCTTCTTTCCTCCTTCTTTCCTTCCTTCCTTCTTTCTCCCTCCCTCCATTCTTCCTTCCTTCTTTCCTTCTTCCCTCCCTCCCTGCCTTTTTCCTTCTTTCTTTCCTTCCTCCCTCCCGTCCTTCTTCACCCTCCTTCCCTCCCTCCTTCCTTCCTTCCCTCCCTTTCAAAATTATTTAGGTAGTAATAAAAATTAAGCCAAGTAGAAATGTATCAGTCTTTTGAATTTATTTATGTCTATTTATTCCCCACTGAAAGATGTCCACTGAAAAAATGTTCCTGTTTTATCAAAACTGTGTTGGCTTTTTTTCAGTTTGATCGGGGGTGGGGGTGGGGGGTCACACTACTCAAATAAATTTGGAGCTTAGCACTTGCTTGGTCTGCAAGCACTGGGGTTTGCTTACTTGAAAAGGAAATAATATAATGGAGATGGAGATTTTAAAAAATGGAGATGGAGATTGATGATGGCAATGGATAATAGAGATGGAGATGGATAATGGAGATGAGGATGGGGATACATGATGGAGATGGAGATAGATCATAGAGATGAAGATGGAGATAGATAATGGAAATGGAGATAGATAATGGAGATGGATATACATGATGGAGAGATGATGGAGGTAGAGATAAAAATGGAGATGGAAATAGATGATGGAGTTGGAGGAGACAGATGTATTAACATAATAATATGTATGTCCGGTGTTATCTGTTATGTTTTAGCCTTTTGAGATTGTTCTAATTAGGGACAAGGGATAACATAGAGAATATATTTGCAAAACTCAAAAGGTAGCAACAACAAGAAGAAAAGAGCACAGTCCCAAATCTGCTAGAAGAATTTATTTCTTTAAAAAGAGCCATCTGGTCACAGCCCCGTAGCGGGAAAGAAAAATATAGAATTATTAGAAAAAGCTACTATAAAGACACAGGAAATCAAACAGCATTGGATTTTAAACTTCAAAAAGTTTAGAATTTTTCATCTATTATTCATTATGATTACAAATTCTATCTCAAAATATTTTACACCACAATCCATAGCAAAAAAAGGGTGGGGGGGAGGAAGTCCAGGGGAGACAGAATCCTACAACTTAACTGAAATGGAAAAAGCACAACATCAGAAACAAATCTTCTTTTTCTACCTCTTGGAAATGGGATGAATTGAACACACTTGTTGGTGGTTTTTCTGCTACTGGTTTTTTTTTTAGTTAACGGGAGGGGGGAAATAGGAGCGTACATTAGAGTCTGTTAGTCTGGTTAAATTGGAGGAAATGAACAGCACCGTTCCAAAATCAGCTTATCTATATTCATGAGGGTTTAGAAATGTAGAATTCCTCAACTCCACAAGAAGACATTCAATTTTCACGTCTCCATTTTCAAGTGAAGCTGCGCTGCATATAATCCTTCATTTTAATGGGACAGAACCTTGATCTTCTAATACCTGAGAGCTAGCCAAGGTATACATCAAAACAGGAGAAATACTATTTGAAGCTCTCAATTTTTCTTGAAGAGGCCATACCCATTAACCCAATTAAAAAGAAGCGGAGCTAAAGGAGATGGTCGTGTTTTAGTTACAGACATTGTGTTTACTTTTTTAGGAAGATAGAGGACAGTATTAAGGCAGGGGTGAAATCCAGCAGGTTCTGGCAGGTTCTGGAGAACCAGTAGTGGAAATTTTGAGCAGTTTGGAGAACTGGTAGCGGAAATTTTGAGTAGTTTGGAGAACCGGTAGCGGAAATTTTGAGCAGTTTGGAGAACCGGTAGCGGAAATTTTGAGTAGTTTGGAGAACCGGCAGATACCACCTCTGGCTGGCCCCAGAGTAGAGTGGGAATGGAGATTTTGAAATATCCTTCCCCTGGAGTGGGGAGGAAATGGGGATTTTGCAGTATTCTTCCCCTGGAGTGGAGAAGGAATGGAGATTTTGCAGTATCCTTCCCCTGCCATGCCCACCAAGCCACACCCACAGTAAAAAAAAAATTGGATTTCACCACTGTATTAAAGTACAGGTAGTCCTCAATTTATGGACACCATTGAGGCCCAAATGTCTGACAGAGTTAAGTAAGTTTTGCCTCAATGTATGACCTTTCTTGCTTCAGATGTTAACTGAATCACTGCAGTTGTTAGGTTAGTGACATGGTTGTTAAACAAATCTGGCTTTCCCATTGACTTTACTTGTCAGAAGGTTGCAACAAGGGGTCACATGACCCCAGGACACCACAACCATCATAAATATGAGTCAGTTGCCAAGCATCTGAATTTTGATCATGTGACCATGGAGATGCTACAATGGTTGCAAGTGTGAAAAACATTCATAGCAATAGCACTTAGACTTATATACCGCTTTACAGTGCTTTGCAGCTCTCTCTAAGCGGTTTACAGAGTCAGCCTCTTGCCCCCAACAATCTGGGTCCTCATTTTACAGACCTTGGAAGGATGGAAGTCTGAGTCAACCTTGAGCCTGGTGAGACTCGAACTGTCAAAATGCTGACAATCAGCAGTCAGCAGAAGTAGCCTGCAGTACTGCAGTGGCTAAGACGCTGAGCTTGTTGATTGAAAGATCGAAGCTGTTCGAATCCCTAGTGCTGTGTAATGGGGTGAGCTCTCGTTACTTGTCACAGCTTCTGCCAACCTAGCAGTTTGAAAGCACGTAAAAAATGCAAGTTGAAAAAGAGGAACCACCTTTGGTGGGAAGGGAACAGTGTTCCATGCACCTTTGGCATTTAGTCATGCCGGCCACATGACCACGTAGACGTCTTCGGATGGCGCTGGCTCTTCGGCTCTGAAATGGAGATGAGCACTGCCCCCTAGAGTCAAGAATGACTAGCACATAGGTGCAAGGGGAACCTTTATCTTTACTGCATTCTAACCACTGTGCCACCACGGATAGTGAGTCACAAGGTAGCCTATACCAACAAGTTCTATCTTGCGCATCAAATTCAAGACAAATGACAAGGGAACAAAGGGGAGGACCAAATTCGACAACTTTCCAAGCAATCAAGTACCGAGCTTCTATAATGCCCAGTGCTCCTGAAACAAAGGACTACAGCCTTCATAATAGCAATAGCACTTAGACTTATGTACTGCTTTACAGTGCTTTAAAGCCCTCTCTAAGCCGTTTACAGAGTCAGTCTATTGCCCCCAACAATCTGAGTCCTCATTTTTACCCACCTCAGAAGGTTCGAAGCTGAGTCAACCTTGAGCCTGGTGAGATTTGAATTGCCAAACGGCAGGCAGCAGAAGTAGCCTGCAGTACTGCACTCTAACCACTGCGCCACCACAGCTTATCAACCTCTCTTGATGGCCGCTGTGAAAACAGGTTGCTAAAGTAGAGTAGATCGTAGCTTTGGATCCAAAAGCAACTTTTCTGTCTAGTTTCTCCTCTGAAATACAGTGTAAATAAGGAAAAGGACCCTCCATTGCCACCTGTCTCCAGAAATTTAGAATAGAATAGAATAACAGAGTTGGAAAAGACCTTGGAGGTCTTCTAGTCCAACCCCCTGCTTAGACAGGAAACCCTACACCACCTCAGACAAAAGGTTATCCAATCTCTTCTTAAAAACTTCCAGTGTTAGAGCATTCACAACTTCTGGAGGCAAGTGGTTCCACTGGTTAATTGTTCTGTCAGGAAATTTGTCCTTGGTTCTAAGTTGCTTCTCTCCTTGATTAGTTTCCACCCATTGCTTCTTGTCCTGCCCTCAGGTGTTTTGGAGAATAGCTTGACTCCCTCTTCTTTGTGGCAGCCCCTGAGATATTGGAAGACTGCCATCATGTCTCCCCTAGTCCTTCTTTTCATGAAACTAGACATCCCCAGTTCCTGCAACAATTCTTCATATGTTTTAGCCTCCTACCCCCTAATCATCTTTGTTGTTCTTCTCTGGACTCTTTCTAGAGTCTCCACATCTTTTTTACAGCATGGTAACCAAAACTGATTCAGTTTGATTCATACTTACAAATAGATTCCTCAAGACTTTTTGTACCGTATTTCCCCAAAAATAAGACCCTGTCTTATATTTTTTGAATGCCAAAATAACCACTTGGACTTACTTTCAGGGAGGTCTTATTATTTTGGAGTGCGTGGAGGAAACCAGAGGAAATGGCAGGGACCTGCTGTGCATGCATTTAAATATTTTCGGGGAGGGCTTATTTTCGGGGGGTGGGCTTATTTTAGTGCATGCACTCAAAAGCCCGATTGGGCTTATTATCAGGGGATGTCTTATTTTAGGGGAAACAGAGTGTATTGAATTCAAACTCCACCAATATCACTGTTGGAGAGAAGAGTGGACTATATATATTTGATCTCACCTAAACTGCCTCCAGAAGAGTTAATTAGTTTATCAAAAGCCAACAATAGGAGAAAGAGATTATCCCAACAGATATCCCTCTGTCTTGCTGGAGACATCTTCAGAACTCCTGAGCTTCGGTTATTCTATTGGAAGCCCTTAAGCCCTATGATCACTGAAGCTACAGCTGTCAGTAACATACAGGTGAATATAGTCAGAAGAGGTGGAAGTCATGGTATTTGTAATAATACCCTCTGACACCTGTATTGAATTTTCCTTAAACTAACAATTACTATTGAGTTATATCCAGCCACTGCAATGGGAAGGACATTGAGTTGTTTTACCTACTTGTCTTGTGGTCTTTGGATAAAACATCTCACCCATGGGCACAATTGCAAGCAGGTAGGACATTTGAGGGTCTGAATGTAGAAGTCAATTCAGTGATACTGATCATAGACTTTACATCGGAAAGTCTCTAATGTATATAATCCTGCTCACTACGTGGCTGCCAATAATACACCACCCTGTGCATCTCTTGGAACACACAGGTACAAATTCTGTGATCCCAGAATGTAGTTGCCTGTGGATTACAAAAAACACAGGTGTGACCCTTCAACCCTGTCAGAAATGCTGCTGCTCAATTTTCATTTTAAACGGTCAGGAGAATATAGTCATTAAGAACATGAAGAAAAACTGTAATTGACCTTAATTTGAATTAAACTGAACATGAATGAAACACCTTGATTTGTTCTCTGGCTATTCCAAGTGTAGGAGATGTGACCAGGCTGAGCTTGAGGGAGGGGTCAAACACATAATCAGTCATGAGTCCAGTGGTGGGTTTCAAATTTTTTTACTACCGGTTCTGTGGGCGTGGCATGTGGGCGTGGCATGGCTTGGTGGGCATGGCAGGGGAAGGATACTGTAAAATCTCCATTCCCTCCCCAATCCAGGGGAAGGTTACTGCAAAATCCCCATTTCCTCCCGTTCAGCTGGGTCTTGGGAGGTAGAGAATAAATGGGAGCAGGGCCAGTCAGAATATTTACTACCAGTTCTCCAAACTACTCAAAATTTCTACTACCGGTTCTCCAGAACTGGTCAGAACCTGCTGAAACCCACCTCTGCATGAGTCCCTTCACATCCACAAGAGATCGAAGTCCAGCCCACCGTGAATTCCTTCTCTCCCGCCAAATTGCTTTGACCATTAGTAGTTCAGATTCTTGTACAGAGCTTAATCTTGCAATAAATCTCACCCAGATTTGAACTGTCTGGATTTCCTGATTTCTCTGGTACCTGACATTAAGTTTGTTATCTCAGCTCCCACTGCTTTTGGGCATCCATTACACCAGAATAGGATTGAAAGACAAAAGTTGGACTTCATCTTAAGAAAAACGATGTGTCTGGAAAAAGAGAGTTAAGGAAAGGGGCAGTTTGGTCTATGGTTAAAGTGCTGAGCTAGAAACCAGGTGATTATCAGTTCTAGTTCTGCCTTAGGTGTGAAAGACAGCTGGGTGACTTTGGGACAGTCACTCTCTCTCAGGCCACCCCACCTCACAGGGATGTTGTTGTGGGGAAAGTAGTAGTAGTAAGAAGGTGTATTAGATATATTTGCAAATGGGTTATTTGTAAAAATAATGAGGTTGGGCTGTAAATAAGTAAATAAATCTGTTTGTGTGAGAGGAAAGGTCAAAAAGGATGGCTTTTTTTAAAAAAGTAGATTCTGTAGGCTTCGTTGGAAAACTGCTTTAAAATCAGATTAATCCAGTTTTTAGCACTAGCAATAGCCCTTAGACTTATATACTGCTTCACAGTGGTTTTACAGCCCTCTCAAAGTGGTTTACAGAGTCAGCCTATGGCCCCCCAACAATCTGGGTCCTCATTTTACCCACCTCGGAAGGATGGAAGGCTGAGTCAACGTTGAGCCTGGTGAGAATCGAACTGCCAAATTGCAGGCAGCCGGCAGTCAGCAGAATTAGTGTGCAATACTGCATTCTAACCACTGCGCCACCGCAGCTTATTTTAAAAATAAAATAAAATAAAATAAAATAAAATAAAATAAAATAAAATAAAATAAAATAAAATAAAATAAAATAAAATAATAAATAAAATAAAATAAAATAAAATAAAATAAAATAAAATAAAATAAAATAAAATAAAATAAAATAAAATAAAATAAAATAAATGAAATGAAATGAAATGAAATGATAAAATCAAATAATAAAAAAGTAACAAGAAAAGATGACCATCAGTGCAAGAAATGGAAGCATTCCTATTCTTTCATGCCATGGAGAACCACGGGGGAGCGAATTGTATTATACGAAAAACTCTACCTCTTTTGCATTTGTATCTTAATATTCCACAAGGATCTGCGAAGAGACAGCCAAAAATATTATTTTTAAAAGGTCGGTCTCCTATTATATGATTTTTGGCTGCCATCTTGATGCTTTTTTAGCTGTCTTGGCAGGCATCTACACACACCACACCACCATTTGCCATTGAGGTGTGTGTGGTCTCACTTTGTTGCAATCTGGATGCTCTAGTTCTTGTAGATGTGAGACAATTTGCTATGTACAGGTAGTCCTCAACAGTCAACCATTCATTCAGTGACTTCAAAGTTACAACGTCACTTACAACCGTTGCAGCTTCCATGGTCAGGTGCAGTGGTGGGTTCCTCCCGGTTTGGCCTCCTGAGCTGATTGGCTAGAAGGAAAAAAACTCTTTAAACTCTTGCCGCGGGGCTTCAAAGAGCCGCCCTACAGCTGATCAGTGTTAAAAGGCAGTGTGGTGGTAGACCAGTGCCTCCAAAAACAAATGGGTAGACCGGTACAGCTCTGCAAGCAGTTAAAAGCCTGGTAGACCAGTACCTCTGCTAAATCCTAAAGAATTGTCACATGACCATCAAACCACGCCCACAAAATAAACCATGCCCATAGAACCGGTAGTAAAAAATGTTAGAACCCACCCCTGGCCAGGTGATCAAAATTCGGGCACTTGGAAACTGGCATGTAGATGGTTCCAGCATCCTGGGGTCATGTGGCCTCCCTTTTGTAACCTTCCCAACTGGCTTCTGACAAGTAAAATCAATGGGAGAAGCCAGGTTCACTTAACAACTTAGCACATGAACTCACTTAAGGACGGCTGTCATTCACTTTACAACGGCAGCAAAAAAAAAGCTGGTGAAATGAAGCACAACTCAACAGTTATCTTGCTTAGCAATGGAAGTATTGGATTCCATTGCGGTCATAAGTTGAGGACTATCTGTATGAGATGGTCAAGCATTTTTCAATTCCTGTTTCCTCCGCTTTCCAATTAAGTTGCAATTTCAGTGATAACTCTACAAAACAGATATGACTTTCTAGGCCCCATCCATACGAAATCATTCAACAGCCTTCCCAAGAGGCCACCTCAAAGGCAGCATCTTCTCAATGTCATGCTATGTTGCTCTCTGCTTAAAAGTTCTAGACCCGTGATGGTGAACCTGTGGCACGCAGCGCCCTCTCTGTGGGCACATGAGCCGTCTCCCCAGTTCAGCTCTGCCGTGCATGGGCCAAGTGCGGGGGGTCATTTGCACATGCAGGCGGGGTGAGCCGCATGCAAGTGGGCCGTGCATGTGTGCGCGGAGGGCAGGACATGTGCAGGGATGCACATGCATGTGGGGGTGGGGCATGTGTAGAGGTGCACGTATGCGTGGACCACACACATCCAGGGGGGATTGTGGGGGGGCTGCACACGTGCGGGGAGTGTGCATTTGGGGGGGCACGAATGCATGGGGGCACATGCATGGGGATCTATGCACGGAGGGCACGCACATATTGCATTTGGGGGGTTTGCGCATGCTTTGGGCACTCAGCCCGTAAAAGGTTAACCATCACTATTCTAGACTGACGCTACCCAGCAACTAGTAGTAGCAACTCAGTGGCACTCACTAATATACTTTCTCTGTCTGCATTTTGGTTACTGCCTTAAGGGTACCCATACTTAGATTGCCAATTTTCACCTCGACTGTACGAGGAATAACTTCATATCCAATAATCAATTTTCACTTTTAATGATGTGTGAGTTTTATCACTTAGATTGTACAGCTTCTGGGCATTTTCAGTTAAATCAATATACATATTTGACTGAGCTATTAAATGTCACTCAAGTGTAGTCTTGGCAATGAATGATTCCTTTCCTTCTCTTTCCCCCCTCCCCCCAACATATATAATATCTTCATCTGAAAAATGGCTTTATCTATAAAATACTTGTGGCAAAATTTGTGGAAAGTTATTGCTTATAATACTAAGGAGTAAAAAAGAATGGGAGCCAGTTTGGTGTAGTAATTAAGGCACTACACCAGAAACTGGGAGAGAATGAGTTCTAGTCCTGCCATAAGCATGAAGGCCAGCTGGGTGACCAATCACTGGCAGACTGAGTTCTATTACCGCCTTAGGCATGAAAGCCAGTGTTAATCCACGGAATTGGTTCAAAACCAAGTTTGGCCATTGAGGAAACTCATTGTAATGTCAATGTACTGTGGAGTCCTTGGTACTTTCTGAGCTTGGTTGCTTGCAGACGTTTCATTACCCAACTAGGTAACATCATTAGTGCTGGTAAGTGTACAGTTTGCTCCCTGTTTATATACAATAGTTTGGCCTGCCAATGATAGTAGGGATGTGGTTTTTGTCCTTGATAGTTTCTTAATTAAGGTGCTGCTGTCTGCTGGATTGTTTGTCTGGTATTAATCCCTGCTTCTTGGGGTTTAGGCTGCTGCAGAGGATGTGTTCTGGTCTTTTGGTTCCCTTAACATTTTTTATTGTCTCCTTTGAATGGTGTGCAAATGTGGTTTATTTCTACGTGTCTGTTGAGGGTTGATTTGTCTGAATGCCAAGCTTCGAGGAATTCCCGAGCATTTTGTCAGAATATTCATGAACTGGCAGAGACATGGTAACAAGAACAGCCAATGAATAGGCATAGCAACTGGATCACCCAATGAATAGGCATAGTAACAAGGTCAGCCAATGGGAACTGTTTTGGAAACTGAAACTGGAAGGAGCCTGGGTGTGGTTTAGGCTTAGCTTATCTGCTCTGTATAGAGGAGATTCACTTTGTCTTTATTAAGCTCTGTACTCAGCTCTAAAATGAAACCAGTCTGCTCTGAACTGCTGGAACTGAAAACAATTTCTCCTCTCTGCCAAATTCAAAGAATCTGCTGTTGGTATTGTAAATTTACTTCATGGGTTATTATGTATATAAAGAAGTTAATGAATCCTGCTGAATCAGTTTACCTGTGTGTGCTTTCTGAATTTGATTAAGCAACAAACTCTGACACATTTTCCTACCATGTTATATACCACCAGAGGTGGGTTGCTACCGGTTTGCCCCGGATCGGGTGAACTGGTAGCGACAGTGGCGGGAAGCTCCACCCACCTGCCTGGATGCTTTTGCGCATGTGCAGAAGTGTTGTGCCTGAACGAACCAGTAGCGACGGGTTTTGAAACCTGCCCCTGTATATAAACAGCGAACAAACTTTGTTCAAGCCAAAAATGCTAAGGTATTCTTGGAAGTTTGACTAATTGATTATGTGCCAACCAGTCAATGCTGACCCAGTAATCACATGGTAGTTTTTCTCCATAACTGCCATTAATTTAGTCCTTTAGGTTTTCTATGTAGAGTCAAGGCTATGGTTTCCCCAGTTGCAATGGATGGCTGTGAAAGTTGGATCATAAAGAAGGCTGAGAATGGAGGCCTTTGAACTCTGGTGCTGGAGAAGACTCCTGCGAGTCCCTTGGACTGCAAGGCGATCCAACCGGTCAGTCCTAGAGGAGATCAACCCTGACTGCTCTTTAGAAGGCCAGATCCTGAAGAGGAATCTAAAATCCTTTGGCTACCTAATGAGAAGGAAGGACTCAATGGAGAAGAGCCTAATGCTGGGAAAGATTGAGGGCAAAAGAAGAAGGGGACGACAGAAAATGAGGTGGCTGGATGGAGTCACTGAAGTATTCGGCATGAGCTTTTTTTAAAAAAAAAGTTTTTATTTTTCATTTCTCATAAACATATTTACATGTACAGTTATTTATCCACCATTTTACATTCATCTTATCTTTTAACTTTCATTTTTAACTTTTACTTGTTAGTGATTGCTCTTTTACCATTTACCCTTCTTTATTTTGCCACAACCTTTCTTCTCCTCCCTTTCTCTTCCTTCCTCTATCTCCTCCTACTTTCTTCATTCTTCCTCTCCTTCTCTTTCCTACTTCCCCTTCCCTTCCCCCACTTCTCTCTTCTTCCCTCCTTCTAACCTTTTCTCCTACTCCTCTTTCCCCTCCCTTTTCTTCCTCTCCTTTTCCCTTTCTTCTTTCTCACCCTCTCCTCTCCTCTCTTCTCCCTTCCTCCCTCTCTACTCCTTCCCCTCTCTCTTGTTGTTTTCCTTTTCTGTTCAATCGAGAATGGTATTCGAGCAGCCCCGATTTTCTATCTATCTCTATTCTCATTTCAATTTCTTATTTGATTAATATTTATGTCTGTTTCATCATTTGTATCCATTTTTATAATGGCGTGAGCTTAAATGGACTCCAGAGGATGGTAGAGGACAGGAAGGCCTGGAGGAACATTGTCCAGGGGGTTGTGATGGGTCAGACATGACTTCACAACGAACAGCAACAAAAGGTTTTCTAATGGTGCATACATCACCATTGTAACGGAGTCCATCCAGATTGCTGTTTGTCATCCACGTCTTCTCTTGCTTTCTATTTTTCTCAGGACTAGAGCCTTTTTTAGGAAACTGGGTCTTGACACAATGTGTCCGAAGGAAGAATTTCCAGCTCCTCTATTTGAGGGGCTGCCACAAAGATGAGGGACTCAAACCTGTTTTCCAAAGTGCCAGAAGGCAAAACAAGAAACAATGGATGGAAACTAATCAAGGAGAGAAGCAACCTAGAACCAAGGAGAAATTTCCTAATGGTGAGGACAGTCAACTAATGGAAAGCAAAGGTGGGATTCAGCCGGTTCAGACCAGTTTCGGCGAACTGGATGCTAATTTTAACCTGGTATTTGCAAGGACTGGCTGACCCCACCCATCCTGCCCTGCCCCTCCCAGGAGTCTCCACACAGCCCACTTTGAATGCCAGGTAAATGCAGGGCCCTCGCAGAGGCTCTGGGCGGGTGAAAAACAGGCCTACAAGAAGTTACGGAAGTCCGGAAACAAGCTCGTTTCCCGCCTCTGGAGGGCCTCCATAGCCTGGGGGAAGCCATTTTCACCCTCTCAGAGGCTCAAAGAAAGCCTCTGGAGTCTGGGGAGGGTGAAAGCACCCCCCTCCCCATGGCACATGAGGCCATGTAGGCCACGCCCAACAAGCCCAGGCCCACCCAGCAACTGGGCAGAGAACCGATTGCTAAAATATCTGAATCCCACCCCTGGTGGAAAGGCTTGCCTTCAGAAGATGTGGGTGCCCCAACACTGGAAGTTTTTAAGACAGGATGGACAATTATTTGTCTGGAATGGTGTAGCTTCTCCTGCTCGAGTATGGGATTGGACTAGAAGATCTTCAAGGTCTCTTCAACTCTGTTATTCAATGTTCTAAATCCTTCTGTAGGCAATCTATCTATCTATCTATCATCTATCTATCTATCTATCTATCTATCTATCTATCCATCTATCTATCCATTTCATTTCCTTCTTCTCTTAATTGAGGGTAACAGGTTTATATTTACTCCAGAGATTATGACAGATGACAGCATGAGTAGACATTTTCTGCTGTTCTTTGCTCTTTGTTCCTACGCATTTCAAGGTCCATAGAGGTGAGGACAGCCACGGGTTACCTTGAAACTGTCTCTGATGATTTGGTGAGTGAAAATAGTGATGGTACGGAAAGGACCTTAGGTCATGCCACTACTCAATGTGAAATGGAAGAGTGGCATTACTATGGAATACAGGAAAATGAGAAAATGTGCCTAGGATCCTACTGTGAGAAATACTTAGTTGTAATCTGCTTGAATCAGTTCACATTTTTAAGTACTGAGAGTGATGCCAATCAATGACAACAAAGGAGGATCTAACGCTTTATACAAAAACATCCACCAGTGTTCTTTTCAAACAAGAACAAACACGATGATTTGACATGGGGGCCACTGTGTGATCAAAAACGTACATTAGGAAGCGAGCTATCCACAGTGCTCTTTGTGGTAGGAGATCATAAGGAACTTTATTTAAAACTAAACTTAGGAAATGATAACAGAACATGAGAGCAGAACATGAGAGACAGAAAGTAAAGCAGATTAGTCTTTCAAGATGAATACTTAAGAAATGCCAAGGGCCAAATTAACTAGGGAAAGCTTAGTGAATCTTTGCGTGTGTGAGCAAAATGTATGTGTTACATATAGAAGCATTTCTCCATTCCCCTCCCCACCCCACTTCCTCATCAGACGTCTATGCATTAAATATAGTTTTCAATTGGAGTATGTGCGAATAGATAGACCATGTTCCTTAGTCTTGGCAATTTGAAGGTTTGTGGACTTCAGCTCCCAATCATCTTGCTAGAATCCATCCATCCTCAACTTGCCAAAGTTGAGAAACACTGAGATAGACAATAGTTGAGAAAGAGAGAGAGAGAAAGAGAGAGATGATAGATAAATTATGGATGATGATAGACAGATATCAATAGATGATAGATAGATAGATAGATAGATAGATAGATAGATAGATAGATAGATAGATAGATAGATAGATAGATAAAGAGATAGGTGATAGGTGATAGGTGATAGATGATAGGTAGGTAGGTAGACAGACAGACAGACAGACAGACATAGATGAGATAGATATAGATGAGAGAGAGAGATGATAGATAGATACAATAGATAGATAGATAGATAGATAGATAGATAGACAGACAGACAGACAGACAGACAGACAGACAGACAGATAGATAAAGAGATAAAGAGATAGGTGATAGGTGATAGATGGTAGGTAGGTAGGTAGGTAGGTAGGTAGGTAGATAGGCAGAGAGACAGACAGACAGACAGACAGACAGACATAGATGAGATAGATATAGATGAGAGAGAGAGATGATAGATAGATAGATAGATAGATAGATAGATAGATAGATAGACAGACAGACAGACAGACAGACAGAAAGAAAGAAAGAAAGAAAGAAAGAAAGAAAGAAAGAAAGAAAGAAAGAAAGAAAGAAAGATAAAAGAGATACTTGATAGGTGATAGATGGTAGGTAGGTATATAAGTAGATAGATAGATAGATAGATAGATAGATAGATAGATAGATAGATAGATAGATAGATAGATAGACAGACAGATATAGATGAGATAGATATAGCTGAGATAGATATAGATATGAGAGAGAGATGATAAATAGATACGATATAGATAGATAGATAGATAGATAGATAGATAGATAGATAGATAGATAGATAGATAGATAGATAGATGTGTGTGTATGTTAGAGAGATGTCCCTAGAGAGTGTTGTTCACCAATTTTTCTCTCTATTATAACATGGATCACAAGTTTCATCCTCGTTGCTCTGGAGTTTGTGAAGAACCCTGCCATTGTACTGTTTCACCCAGAGTCCCGACGAATTTTGTTCTCCGATTCAGCAAAGCAAAACTTCTCTTACCGAAGTAACTACAACTACAACTACAACAACAACAACAACAACAACAACCCCAAAAAAGAAAAAAGGATGGAGGAGTATCCTGCCAAAGCAGCAACATTTGGAAGAAAATGTTCACGTCCTAATTATTGAACATGAGAAATGTGTAAAATCCCCTCACATCGTAGCTATACACTTGACAATTGCTTTCTCACTTCGGCAGCCAAGCAGGCAGGCTTGGTGATGTAATCTTTTTAACAGGGTGTCGACGGTTTTTCTGCTCGGCAGAAGGAACGTACCGTACTTTTTACTAGTGCTGAAGCCACAAAAACAAAGCCAGGGAGGTTGTTAAAATAATGAGCAGTTGAAGAACAAATTTAATTCCCTCACAACAGCGCCGGCTGCCAGAGTCATAGAAATAGCTAAAGACGTCTTGTGGCTAGGACCAGCTGGGGAGTGGAATAGAAGATGGCTTCCCTCCCTCGTGGTGAAACTTGGTGGCGTTACACCCATTACACCATTTAGTGGTAAACTAACATATAAATAGACCAAGAACTTTAAGCTTTTGCCAATCGTGGATAAATGGGTGTCCTGTTCAGTCACGGGTCCCATTATGCTTATGAGTTCATGAGAAAAATTGGGTTTGTGCTTGACATGGGCGGACAAGGTGATGATTCAATCCAATGTTTATTTCCGCTGAGGGGGGGAAAAACCCCCCTCAATTTTACCCCTTTTGTTCATCTGGAAAGCAGACGGGTATGATGATTAAATAACAAACTGAGCCAAGGAGGTCTAGGTTCAAATTCCATGATGATTTAAGAAAGATTTTAAAAGCGTCAGTCTGGAATTAGTTCACACGCAGAACTAGTTTTTGCGATTGTTAAACAGTTTGTAAAGTTGCTGGGTGGAATAGGGGATTTTAAGCTTTTTTTCCGTTGGGTCTGTATTCCATCGAGTCAGCATCTCTCTCCAATGGTGGTCTCATAAAGGAAAAAGAAATTGGGTTTTATAGTCCACGTGGAATGGATTTGAGGTACTCCTCAACTTACAACCGGTTGGAAGTTGAGGTGGTCCTCAGCTTATGACTGGTCACTAAGCAACTGTTCAAACTGACAAGAAACCTCCCCAAAACATACTTAAGATCCCATACTTAAGTTACGTCTGCTGCAGCACCCCTGTGTTCGTTCGCTTTTATGACCAACCACAGAGATGTTGTAGGGCAGGAGTGTTGAACTCAAGGCCTGTGGCTCGGATCCGGCCCACAGGGTGCTTAGATACGGCCTGTGGGGCCATCCTGGAAACAGCAAAGGACCGGCCCATAATGCCTCTGCTAGCAAAAATGGAGCTGAGGAGTCCATTGTCTCCGGCAGAGTCAGTGGTAGAATTCAATTTTCTTTTTACTACTGGTTCTGTGGGCGTGGCTTGGTGGGCATGGCAGGGGAAGGATACTGCAAAATCTCCATTCCCATCCCACTCGGGGGCCAGACAGAGGTGATATTTGCTGGTTCTCCAAACTACTCAAAATTTCCGCTACCGGTTCTCAAGAAGCTGTCAGAATCTGCTGAATAGCACCCTTGGGTAGAGTGCTTGGGCCCCCGCAGGCACCCCTACCACAAGTGACAAAACAATACATGAGCACACAATAGATACAAACTTAAAGTGAACAGTTCCAAACTCGATTGCAGAAAATACAACTTCAGCAACAGAGTGGTCAATGCCTGGAATGCACTACCTGACTCTGTGGTTTCTTCTCCAGTAGAAGTAGACAGTTGACCTCACCCCATTCCTAAGAGGTTTATAAGGGGCGTGCATAAGAGCACCAGCATGCCTACCGTCCCTGTCCTAATGTTTCCTCTATTTGTATCTATTTTATGTATCCAAATCATGCTTATATATATTACCTAGTACTCAACAAATAAATAAATAAAATAATAATAAATAATAAATTACCCTTCCTTCCCTCCTTCCTTCCTTCTTTCCTTCATCCCACCCTCCCTCTGCTTCCTTCCTCCCACCCTCCCGCCCTTCTCTTGCTTGCTTCCTTCCTTCCTTCCCTCCATCCTTCTTTCCTTCCTTCCTTCTTTCTCTCTCTTCTTTCTTTCTCTTTCCCTCTTTTTCTCTCTCATAAATAGTCATTCAGGCACATCACCACTGCACAGGGGCGTCTGCATGAGGGGCAGGTCAAACAAAAAACCCTCAAAATTGCAGCTGTAGTTACACGATGGAAGCTCTTTTCATGCACACAAAAAACGTTGTGAGGCTTCAACTTCAGGGCTGCGGTTTCCATCTTGACTTATTTGACTCTTCCGGAAAACTCTGTGTGTAAAGAAAGAGAGTGCAAGCAGCATTCCCCCAGCAGATGTTGTGTTCTCATGCATGCACACACACACACACACACACATATAGACCCACACCCCAATTTAGACTGAGAATTCTGAGATGCAGAGTCCAACAAATTTTTACTTTTGCTTATCCTGTATGTAGCACGGCATAGCTGTGCCGTTGTAAAAGCAGTTATAATTCCTCTATGTCAGGGGTCCCCAACCCCAGGGCTGTGATTCACTCCTGGGCCGTGGCCAGTGGTGGAATTCAAATAATCCCACCACCGCTTCACTGAAAATGTGAGTGTGCGCAAGCACACACACACACCTTCCGCACATGCACAGCTTCCACCACGTGGCAAGGCTCGCCCTAGCAGCCTTTTGGGGTCTGCTACCCTCCATCTCTGCTCTCCGGGGCAGCGGCTCCTTCTCTCCGCACTGCTGGGAGAGCATCTTGTGCAATTTAGCAGCTGTGGGCTGCTGCTTTCAACTAAATCCCATCCTGAAAGCGCTACAGCTCAGAGAAACAGCATTGACTGCTGTTCACCCGAACCGGTCTGAACCGGTTCAAACCAGCTGAGTACCACCTCAGGTTGTAGCCTCTTCAAAACCAGGCCACAAGAGCAGCTGGCTGGTGGATGCACACACACAGCTCAACTTGCACAAGTGGTGGGCCAGTTCTCCTCTCCCCGCCCCCCTGCTAGCCTTCCAAGTCATAAAGGTTGGGGACCCCTCCTCTCTGTGGCACCTGTGGAGCAGCTAATTCAGAAGAAATGTTCATTGCTTGAGATAATCCAAAGGAGTGAATCTCTACAGTCTACATTTAGGCAAGAAAAACAAAATGCACAGGTACCGTATGTGTGGTACCTTGCTCAATAGTAGTAACTGTGAGAGGGATCTTGGAGTCCTAGCGGACAACCATTTAGATATGAGCCAGCAGTGGGCAGCAGCTGCCAAAAAAAGCCAACACAGTTCTAGGCTGCATAAACAGGGGGATAGAATCAAGGATCACGTGAAGTGTTAATATCACTTTATAATGCCTTGGTAAGGCCACACTTGGAATATCGCATTCAGTTTTGGTCGCCACAATGTAAAAAAGATGTTGAGACTCTAGAAAGAGTGCAGAGAAGAGCAACAAAGATGATGAGGGACTGGAGGCTAAAACATATGAAGAGGAGTTGCAGGAACTGGATATGTCTAGTTTAATGAAAAGAAGGACTAGGGAGACATGATAGCAGTCTTCCAATATCTCAAAGGCTGCCACAAAGAAGAGGGAGTCAAGCTATTCTCCAAAGCACCTGAGGGCAGGACAAGAAGCAATGGGTGGAAACGAATCAAGGAGAGAAGCAACCTAGAACTAAGGAGAAATTTCCTGACAGTTAGAACAATTAATAAGTGGAACAACTTGCCTCCAGAAGTTGTGAATGCTCCAACACTGGAAATTTTTAAGAAGATGTTGGATAACCATTTGTCTGAAGTTGTGTAGGGTTTCCTGCCTGGGCAGGGGGTTGGACTAGAAGACCTCCAAGGTCCCTTCCAACTCTGTTATTCTATTCTATTCTATTCTCCAAGTGAGAAGCAAAAGACGTTAGGAAAGGATTTCCTTGAGAAAGATTCTCAGCCCTTCCATAATTTCATTATTTAATGCAGTAATTGAACTGATCATGTATGTTAAATTGTTAATGTTGTGCGGCACTCTCCTGCCAAACTGAATTAGCTCAAAGAAATCCATCTCGGCAAAAATAATAATCATATTTTTTTTTAAAAAAAACTGGTTTATAAGTGTACCAAGTTAGATATTTAAAAATGATGATCACAAAGAAACTATCAATGGAATAGATTTGCCATTATTTAGACATAATGCAAGTCTATACTTAGGGATGAATAGAAAGAAAATAAGCAGGAGGTTTAGTTGCACAATGGCCTTTTTCGCATCTAAATCGACCTTCCTGTTTGAAAACATGTAATTTGTGCCGGAGATTCCAGAATGCCACCAACCAAGAGACAGCATAAAGACAAATTATCATTTGGGACCCCACAACCTCCCACTCAGATAACAATACACTGAAAAAAAATGTCAGCAGAGAAAGTAAAGTCAGAGAAAACAATCGTAATGCTTAGCATTTATTAATTGACAAAAGATATAATTATGGAGAGTTTTGTCAACAGTTTCAATGGGAAGCAGATTGCCTCTCAAACCACGTACTGAAGGGATGATTTAAGCTTCTTCTTGATATTCCCAGGAGAAATGTTTCTGGAATTAACTCAATTTGGTAGTTTGTTAGAACTTGTAGCCAATCTCGTATTTTGGTCCAATACTTTTTCGCTTTGGGGCATAACCACCAAGTATGAAAGAAGGTACCTTGATGTTGGTTGCATTTCCAGCACTTGGGGCTTAGATTTGGGTACATTTTGGCCAGCCTTGCTGGAGCTAGGTGCCAACGATATAGCATTTTATACTGATTTTCCTTATAGGCCACTGATTTTTGTTAATGTATAGTTTATATTCCAAATAGTTTTCCGGGCAGCCCTACAGGCAGGGATGGGCTTCAAAAATTTTAGCAAAAGGTTCTCTGCTAAACTTTTGCTGGATGGGCATGGACATGGTGGACATGGCCTAGTCAGCCTCCTGCACCATGGTGGAAGGGGTGCGTTTTTGCCCTCCCCGGGCTCCAGAGGCTTTTCTCGAGCCTCCGGGAGGGTGAAAACGGCCTCCCCAGGCTCCAGAGGCTCTCTGGAGGCTGGAAACGGGCCTGTTTCCAGCCTTTCCAAACTTCCAGTAGGCCTGTTTTTTGCCCTCCCTGAGTCTCCATGCATGCTCTGCACTTACCTGCATCCAAAATGGGCTATGTAGGGACTCCTGGGAGGGGCGGGGCAGTGTGGACAGGGCCAGCCAGGAGTGGGATTTGGGGGTTCTCTGAACTGCACAGAATCTTAGCTAGAGTTTCTCCTGAACCCCTGCGAACCTCCAGCAGCCCACCCCTGCCCAGTTGCCAGATCTAAGCATCCCACAGGCTGGATCCAGTCCCAGGGCCTTGAGTTTGACACCCCTGTTTTAAAGCCTCCCGCTGAGAGCGAAATCTTTATTACTCAAATCGTAGAGACCCTTTGCATACGAAACCTGGACACGGCTAACTTGGTTTGCGGCTTGTCTTTTGTTCAACTTGGTGGAGTCACGATTCTATCTTGTCCTCAAAAAACTGATCAGGAGAAAAAAATGAGGTAACGGGTGAGTTGGACAGGGGCAGGGAGGAAAAGGGGGAAAAAAGGAATATAATGCTAAATTTATGTGCCACCAGAGTAACATATCGGGGCCTCTGAGCTGATTAGAGCCAGATGTTGCTAACAATGTTAACGTTTATGGTGCAACGGCAGGTGAGGGAATAAACCGCCTTCTTGAGTGCCTTCAAAAATCAAATTGGCAGTTTCTCCTGACTCTTGACGCCAACGTTCCTGTTAGGGCTACAATGCCATTGTTGTTCCCTAATATTAGGCGGTGTGTCATGTAAATGAACTTGAATATATTGTTTGACTTGACAGGGTGGTTAAGGCCAAGGTTACATATGTTTGGCATTATAAACCAGCCGAGGTTAAACAATAATTTTATTAATAACAGGTTTGGGGGCTAAGAAGGGGAAGGGAGACAGAATGGCTCTGATGTTGCCGCATATGGCCATGTCAAGGGGTGGTGTGTTTTTTTTAAACCTATTATTTTGGTTTATCAAGAGATATTTGCATTTTTATTTCCACTGAAACAAGGTTTGGTATTCATCTGTCATGTCTGTAGCCCAAAACAAGCAATCCAAATGGTTACTTCCCGGTAAAAAGACGGATTAAATGTTTATAAATCTTCAGCTAGCTGGTTTTGTAAATGATAAAGTGAAAACCCCAGAACTTCACACTCTAATGCTCATTTGTTTCCTTCGTTTTCCATCCATCTTTCTTAGTTTTTTCTTGTTAGGGGCAAAGGATGGGTGCATTTACAACTAACTTCCAAGAAAAGGGAATTGAGGAGTGGGGGGGGGGGGGACACAAATTTCCATCCTGAACCAATGAATTGACCTCATCAATGCCAAGAAAAGCCTGTTCAACTCCTTTGGGGGTTAAGATATTTAGAACATTATATTGGCTGCGTAAAACATATTAAGCGCATTCATCGCTACATACCTGTCACGAAGGTCAGTGAAGGGTTACGACTGGCTAAGAAAAAAATATCCTCCCCTCTATCCTTCTGTCTCGATCTCTAAGTCTGATGAGAAATACCTTGGAGTGGTGGAGAGACATTTAATCTGAACAATAAGACATGGAGCCATGATAGGAGTAATGAGGCAATCATCTACTTGGGTCCATGAAGTATTTATTTCTAAATGAATTGGCGAAAGTGTTGAGCTGGGCATGGTTTAAACAATAAAAGGGCTGCAAAGGTAAGTGTAACGCGGCATTTTTACACAGCAGCTAAGTATTCTTTAAGCTTGGGACGAAACAAAATAGAACTGCACAAGATGTTCTACTATATCCAGGGGTGGACTGCTGGAGGTTTGCAGGGGTTCGGGAGAACCTCTAGCTAAGATTCTCTGCAGTTCGGAGAACCCCCAAATCCCACTCCTGGCTGGCCCCACCGACCTCACCCCTTCCAGGAGTCCCCACGCAGCCCATTTTGGATGCAGGTAGGTGCAGGTTGCGCACAGAGGCTTGGGGAGGGTGAAAAATGAGCCTACCAGAAGTTCGGGAAGGCCGGAAATCGGCCTGTTTTGGCCTCCAGAGGGCCTCTGAAGCCTGGGGAGGCCATTTTTGCCCTCCCGGAGGCTCGAGAAAAGCCTCCAGAGCCCGGGGAGGGCAAAAACGCTGACTAGGCCATGCATAGGGCCTAGGGCAGGAGGCCAACTAGGGGGGGGGGCACCTACCATCTGGAACGAGCTCCCCCCTGAGATAAGGAGGTTACAGGACCTGTGTACTTTTCGCCGCGCCGTAAAAACATTTTTATTTGAACAAGCTGGGCTGGCTTAACCTCCTTTATATTGGGTTTTAAATTTTTATAATTATAATTGGATTTTTAAACTGAGCCAAATTATTTAATTTGTTTTAATATGATTTTTTTAACTTTCGTATTTATTGTATCTTATTCTGGCTGTTCACCGCCCTGAGTCCCGTCTGGGAGTAGGGCGGTATATAAATTAAATAAATAAATAAATAAATAAATAAATAAATAAATAAATAAATAAAATAAATGGCCACACCTACCCAGTAACAGGGCAGAGAACCCCTTGCTAAAATTTTTGAAGCCCACCCCTGATTGTTTTTTTCCTTCTAGCTGATCAGTTGGGACTCAGGAGGCAGCAAATAGATGGGGGGCGGGGCCAAATTAAAGGTAAGAATAAGGGGGATGGGAGGGCCCAGCTCCCGAACAAAGAAAACCGGTTCGGTGACCTCATATCTTCATCGTGACCAGTTCGGTCGAACCGGGCCAAACCAGGAGGAACCCACCACTGGTTATCAGTCACCTTACCACAAGCATCCTCAGCTGACAGGTGGGAGGTAATGAAAAGCCTAGGGCTGCCTGTTGCGTACAGGTAGTCCTCACCTTACAGCATTTCCTTTAGTGACCATTCCAAGTTACCACAGCAGTGAAAAATGTGACTGATGACCATGTTTCACAGTTACAACCTTTGCAACATCCCCCACGATCAAAATTCAGATACTTGGCAACTGGTTTCTAGTTTATGACCATTGCTGTGTCCCAAGATTGTGTGATTTCCCCTTTTGCGACCTTCTGACAAGCAAAGCCAATGTGGGGAAGCCAGATTCACTTAACAACCAGATTACTAATTTATCTACTGCAGTGATTCACTTAACAATGGTGGCAAAAAAGATCGTAACATGGGGCAAAACTCACTTAACAAATGCCTTACTTAACAACAGAAATTTTGGGCTCAGTTGTGGTTGTAAGTCGAGGACTACCTGCATTATCTGCCTTTCCTGTTAGATATAGACAAAATAACCCTTTGAGTCCCTGTGCCAGCTCAGCTGCAAGCTGCTCTCTCACACACACACACCGTCAGATCTGCAAACTCTACCTACACACCATCTCGGCTTTAATGAGCCATATCAAAAGAAACAGGAATGCCCGGGACAGGGGGGGCCCTCAGTCTATGCTCACAAAATCTCCTCCTTGAGTGTTTACATTATGGGCCGTTCATTAGGTAAACTCAAGGAGCGAACAATAGGATTATTATGCTGCAAACTTGAGTAAATCTGCTCCACCTTTCATCAATATCTTTTTTTATGAACCGGAGGGTCCATAGGGGATGAATAGCATTATATCACAAAGCATAGCTGGAGGAGGAAGGGGGCAGAGAAACAGAAGACATTGTTCACCACACAATGGCTTAGTGATAACCAAACAGAGGCAGAGGCCTACTGAATACTTCATTATTTCAGGCAAAGGGTCTGCAAACGAAGAGAACAGGATAAGCCTTCAGCAGGCCTCTCCTCTTGGTTAAACTTTAACAAATTTGTAAACAGAAATAGAAAGGATGTTGCAGATTCTTCACTGCTTTTTTGGGACTTTCAGAATTATTTCATGTGGGCAGCTCAAAACAGCTTTCTGCATGGATGTGCATAGGTGAATATTCCTAGAAGGAATAACAGAAAAACAGAATTGGAAAGGACCTTGGGGGGGGGGGGTCTTCTAATCCCCTGATCAAACAGGAAACCCTGTACCATTCCAGACAAAGGGTTGTCCAGTCTGGTTCTTTAAAATCTCCAGCACTACTGGAGCACCCACAATTTCTTGAAGAACTTGTTTTCAAGAAGAGACCGGACAGCCATTGGTCCAGAATGGTGTAGGGTCTCCTGATCAAGCAAGGGATTGGAGTAGAAGACCTCCAAGATCCCTTCCAACTCGATTAATCTCTGTCCTATATTTAACACTTCAATGGCTAACGAGGGATTCAAATCTGAGTCTACCCTTTCTTAGTCCAACATCTCACAAGTAGAGTAGAGTAGAGTAGAGTAGAGTAGAGTAGAGCAGAGCAGAGCAGAGCAGAGCAGAAAGTAGAGTAGAGTAGAGTAGAGTAGAGTAGAGTAGAGTAGAGTAGAGTAGAGTAGAGTAGAACAGAATTCTTTATTGGCCAAGGAATTTGTCTCTGGTACATAAGCTCTCAGTGTACATACAAACAACAAAGTGATAGCATTTATCATAGATCATAGATACAATCATTAATCATAATATTCAACAAGTGATACCAATAGGGGAAGGTAGTAGGAAAGATGAAAAGATAAGAAGGATTATATCAATACAGCCCTACTACATGGGTAAATATCTTTAGCCAAAGACAGTGCTATGGGAATTAAGGTGTTTAGCAGAGTGATGGAACCCGGGGGAGGGGGGGGGACACGGGACGGGACTTTGTGTCTAATTGTTTTGGCATGCAATGTCCTATAGCAGCATCCAGAGGGAAGAAGTTGAAACAGTTTATGTCCAGGATGTAAGGGGGTTTTAGATATTTTCACAGCCCTATTTCAGGGACAGGGACAAAATCTCCTAGAGAACTTTCATGCTAAAGGGGGAATTGATTCCGGGTATCCTCAGTCTTAATCTAGCACCTTACCTTAAGCACTCAGCTGGTTAACCAGCTTAACCACTACAGCACAGTGGGATGGTGAAATCTTCCTAAAATTGAGCATGAATCTTGATGACTTCATGGCCATTGAGTGTAGTTGACCTAACTTGCCATTGTCATAATGGTTTGTTATGGCTTTGACCTGGGTGATGATGATGATGATGATGATGATGATGATGATGATGATGATGATTACCAACACACTTGGGATTTCCTGGTGGTTCCTTTGCTATCTAGAGACACATTTGCATTGAGCTCAAGTTGCTTGAGGACCTGGTAGAAAAACAGAAGCCTTTTTGTGTGAAAAGTTCATAAAGACACTGCATTCACTCACTGAATCCCAACACTGCCTGTTGTGGCCTGTTGTGGCCTTTTGGCCACCAGCTCCCCCAGCAACCGAATCAGAGGACGAGGAGGCATGGGAGTCAGGGCCAGCATCAAGGCAACCTGAGAGCTCCAAAGGTCCCCAAGGGAATGGAGCTGGCAGAGAGAGAGAGAGAGAGAGAGAGAGAGAGAGAGAGAGAGAGAGAGAGAGAGAGAGAGAGAGGAGGGAGGGAGGGAGGGAGAGAAAGAGATGGAGGTGGAGCCTGGGCCATCCTTCAGCCCTCAGATGGAGAGTCAACAGCCCCCAGGTCTGGAGGTGGCTGATGAGGAAGAGGAGGAACAGCTGAGTCCAGTGCCTGATGCATGGATACACAGAAGGCAGAGGAGAGGAGAGCAGTGGAAATCTATAGGCTGGTCCTCGGGACGGAAGAGCCACCATTGCTAGCGAAGCCGCACCCTAACTCTGGGAATAAAAGGCAGGGGGCAGAGATGAATAGATGTGGCAGACAACTATTCATCTCCCCTGCCAGACAGACTTGTTAGCCTGAGGTGAAAGAGAAACTATTTGTCGGGGCTGCTGGCACTCCTAATAAAGGAATCATTGCTTCATCTACGGAGGGTTTGTCGTGTTTTGGGAGGTGGGTCAGAACACTGCCTTTAATAGCCATGGGAGACCCACAGACAGAAAAGCAACACACACATAATACCCTTTGCTTTGCCGTGCTGCAAACTCTGTTTGTCTTTGTTGTTGAAGGCGCTGGGGGTGGATCTCTTTGTCTTTAAAATGTGAGCCTCCCGTTAAAATCGTCAAGGTCCAGTGAGTATTCACTGGAGGTGGTCACTTCATCAGCGTGGAGATGTATAGAATGTTTCATGAACTCCACCAGGCCGATGGATCATTAATAAAAACTAGGAAAGTTTTAAAAAAAAAGGCTTTTAATTAGCTTCTGAGGTAAACTGGTGCATAACATTTTCACCTCCCGATTCGGCGCCATTAAACAAAATGATTGGTGTTTGCTCAATAACGTAGCTAAGGAACCATTTCCCCGTAGTTAAACCCCATTAAACAGAAGACAGAAAAATAAAAAAGGAAGTAGAATCGGCTGTGATTTATGAGATCACGGATTTATATCAAGATAAGTGTTTTCTGCCATCTCAAAGGGGGGGAGGGGAAATGGAAAGCCTTGCAGATAACAATCTAATCAAGGCTATTTTGAATAGAGAAAGGTGGGGGGTTTTTTAAGTTAAAAAAAAGTGAATGAGAATGGATTATTTGGGAAAGAGAAGGTTATTAATTCTGGGGCAATTTAGAATAGAATAGAATAGAATAGAATAGAATAGAATAGAATAGAATAGAATAGAATAGAATAGAATAGAATAGAATAGAATAGAATAGAATAGAATAGAATAGAATAGAATAGAAAGGGACCTTGGAGGTCTTCTAGTCCAATCCCCTGCTTAGGCAGGAAACCCTACACCACTTCAGACAAATGATTATCCAACCTCTTCTTAAAAATTTCCAGTGTTGGAGCATTAACAGCTTCTACAGGCAAGTTATTCCACTGGTTAATTGTTCTAACTGTCATTTGATCCAAACGAATAACAGCAGTCACGTACTTATTTATAATAAGCGTGTGATGCCACATACACTGCATCCGCTCAAATGATCCATTCAAATCCATTGTTATTTCTGATGCTGTTATTTCTTACAACCGCTCTCACAGTCTTTAGACTGGGTAGTTTCCATTGATTCAGGTTCCTATCAAGGCCCTAGGGATCATGGGGATATCTTTGGAATATGTAGAGATCACATAAGAAGATTTGCATTATCAGAGATTGTGGATGGGGAAGTCCATGGAAATATAAAGCAGTGGAAAAATTACTGGAACAGTTAGAACTTCCCATCAATAACCATCTCACAAGGCAAACTCTAATAAGGAAGCGGGAACTTATCTGGGTTGATCATGAAAAAATAAAGAACCAGATTTGGCTGTTACTTGAGCTCCAGAAAATCCCAGGTCTGTAGATTAGATCAAGAAGTTTGAAAATACTGCTGTATGGTTGCGAATGAGAGCCAGTTTGATGTCATCTTAGCCATGAAGCCAACTGGGTGGTTTTGAGTCAGTCCCTCTCTCTTAATGCAAGAGGAGGGGGGGGAGAGGAGGGGGAGGAGGAGGAGGAGAAGGAGAAGGAGGAGGAGGAGGAGGAGGAGGAGGAGGAGGAGGAGGAGGAGGAGGAGGAGGAAATGGAGGAGAAGGAGAAGGAGAAGGAGAAGAAGGAGGAGGAGGAGGAGGAGGAGGAGGAGGAAAGGGCAAAACGAATATAATCAGCAGAATAATAATAAAAAAAAATGATATAAAGATAGACAGCAGCTGATGAGCCAAGTGCTCAAAATTTCCGCTATCGGTTCTCCAGAACCTGTCAGAACCTGCTGAATAGCACCCCTGATCTGTATGATATAGAATTTTGTCTACATTTGGCAATCTTCCTCTTTTATTTTGGAACGCATTTGTCTCTCCTTTCCAACAAAACTTCTTGCCATCTCACCAAATTCTCCAAAAATATGGAAAATATCAAAATTTCCATCCTTATAATCTTCGAGATTCCTGCTTTATAACATTTGACATTGTATTCCGGCGCTTTATCGACGTCAGAGTGATGGCTGTGTCAAAACACAGTCTCGGATTGTCACATAAATGGCACTGCTCTTTTTAACCAGTTTTGCTGCCAATCTGACTCCTCTTTTTTTCTTTTTTCTTTTTTTTGGTCTCAGAACTCAACTTTGTTCCCTTTGCACAATGAGCTCAGGAAAAAAAAGACCGCATGACTCCAGAACACTGCAACCGTCATAAATATGAGTCATTTGCCAAGCTTTGTTCCCATGGCCTTCTGACAAGCAACGTCAATGGGGAAGCCAGATTCACTCCACAACGATGTTACTAACTTTACAGCTGCAGTGATTCACATGCAGGGTTCTACAATGGGGTAAAACTTACTTTTTTTAAAATTTGATTTATATGCCGCCCTTCTCCGGAGACTTAGGGTGGCTTACAATGCGTTAAGCATTAGCCTTCATCTTTTGTATATTTATACAAAGTCAGCTTATTGCCCACACAAACTGGATCCTCATTTTACCTACCTTAGAAAGGATGGAAGGCTGAGTCAACCTTGAGCCTGGTGAGATTCGAACTTACAGTAATTGCAGACAGCTGATGTTAATCACAATTCTTTTAGTCTGCTGAGCCACCAGGCCCTGTTAACAATTAACAATTGTCTCACTTAATTGTTACTTAACAATTGTCTCACTTAGCAATGGAAATTTGGGGCTCAGGTGTGTTTGTAAATTGAGGTCTACCTGTAGTAGGCCTGCTGGTGCAATCAAAGCTTCGTTTTTATAGGTTTCATGTGTGCGACATAAATAAAACAGGTGAATATCTGGTTATTCTTCGCCTTCTTTTCACCACTTTCAGTGTTGTGAACGTAACAGTTTCTCCCAAGAAAATCATTCTACGTGTGAAATTTTTAACAAAACTTGTCTTTGTTTTCTCTTCCCCTGTCATAAGGCTTCCCCCCAAAAATGAATATTCTTGCTCTTAAGTCTGCAGACTAAGATCTCAGACTTAAATGTAATAAAATTATAAATAAGGGTTATGCATCAATAAGGTGTCAGTTGGGTGTAAAGCTGAAGTATTCCAACCATAATTAAATTTCAAATCTAATTATAATTCAAAGAGTCCCTTTAATTACGTGGCAATGGTTAGCTTTCATGTGATGGCAGTTGCTACAGCATCTTTTTTTATTTGTAATTTTCTTTTAATTAAAATGTAAATAAATCAAAATTGCCCACTTAATTCAAAGAAGAAGAAGAAGAAGAGGAAGAGGAAGAGGAAGAGGAAGAGGAAGAGGAAGAGGAAGAAGTAGTAAGAGAAGAAGAAGAAGAAAAAGAAGAGGAGGAGGAACAGGAAGAGGAAGAAGAGGAAGAAGAAGAAAAAGAAGAAGAGGAAAAGGAAGAGGAAGAGGAAGAAGAAGAGGAAGAAGAAGAGGAAGGAAGACAAAGAAGAAGAAGAGGAAGAAGAAGACAAAGAAGAAGAAAAGGAGGAGGAAGAGGAAGAAGAGGAAGAGGAAGAAGAGGTAGGAGAAGAGGAAGAGGAAGAAGAAGAAGAAGAAGAAGAGGAAGAAGAGGAAGAGGAAGAGGAAGAGGAAGAAGAAGACAAAGACAAAGAAGAGGAGGAGGAGGAAGAAGAAGACAAAGAAGAAGAAGAGGAAGAGGAAGGGGAAGGGGAAGGGGAAGAGGAAGAAGAAGAGGAAGAAGAAGATGATGAAGAAGAGGAGGAAGAGGAAGAGGAAGAAGAAGAGGAAGAAGGCAAGGAGGAGGAGGAGGAGGAGGAGGAGGAGGAGGAGGAGGAGGAGGAGGAGAAACTTTGTCACACACATTAAAAGCCATCCAATATGAATGGCACTTGGCAAATATTCTGAATTTTATTCCCCAGAATTCATACAATTGGTGAATTGATTGATCATTCATTGGCTTGACCGAAGCAATTCAAGGTTTTTTTAAAAAAATCTGAGAATTTTTTTTTCTGACATCAATGCAGGGTGGAAGTACAATTTACACGTGGTGCTCCTTCTGCTTTCAATTTCAGAAATGAGCATTGTTATTTTTGGAGCCAAAATAACACATACATGTTGCAGAAGCACCATGCCAGAGACTGCAGGAATACAGACAGGGAAGTGAAGAACTGAGGAAAGTCCCACTCACCTTCTCAATGACCTATGGCAAACTAGACCAATGAAAAATTAGCAGTGCTAATGGCAACAAATTACTGAGAAGAAATTGAAGAGAATGAAGTCTCCTTGCAAAGTGCATGACCAGCTGGAATCCAGAATTAAGTCACACAACTTCAGAGGTATGAAGCAGGGATGGTTCTAAAAATTTTTACTACAGGTTCTGTGGGTGTGGCTTATTTTGTCGGCATGGCTTGCTGGTGGTGGGGTAATGTGACTTGGTCGGCGTGGCCAACTTTTTTTTTTTTACTTTTAAAAGCAACCTTAAGAGGTTGCAGGGAAAAATGCTCTTAAAAGCCTCTGACGATCAGGCAACTCGGCTGGGATTGCCAGAGGCTTTTAAAGGCATGTTTTTTTCCTGCAACCTCTTCGGCCGAAGAGGTTGCAGGAAAAAATGGTCTTAAAAGCTTCTGACAATCCCAGCTGAGCCGCGCAATCATCAGAGGCTTTTTTTTTTTTAGTTTTAAAAGCATTTTTTCGGCCAAAGAGGTTGTAGAAAAAATGCTTTTAAAAGTAAAAAAAAAAGGCCTCTGATGAGGTGGGTGGGATAAGCGAGCTGCGAGAGGCCGGGGACTGGTTTGGGGGCATGGTCAGCCAATGTTATTACCGGTTCTCCAAACTATACAAATTTTTATTACCGGTTCTGGTGAACCGGTGCGAACCAGGAGCAACCCACCACTGGTATGAGGCTAAACCATACAATGGATGATTGAGGGAACTGGTTATGTCTTGTCCAGGGGTCAGCAACCTTAAACAATCAGAGAGCCCTTTGGACCCATTTCCCACAGAAAAGAAAACACCAGGAGCCACAAAACTCTTCCAGTGCCTGACTGTTTCCTGAGCGGCCACAAAACTAGCATATATAGTTGAATTAAAGATTCTGTTTCCTTCTGAAACTTCTTTTCTTGGATTTATCCATGATTGGCCTACCGGGGTCGAAAAGCTTAATAAATAGTGCATTGGTGGGTGTCGCAATTTGGCAGTTGTGATGCATATTTTGAGTGCCAGGGAGCCGCAGCAGAGGGATAAAAGAGCCACATGTGGCTCCAGAGCCCCGAGTTGCTGACCCCTGGTCTAGTATAACAAAGAGAATGACTAGGGGAGACATGACTGCTCACATTGTTGGGATGTTGAAGAAAAACATGGTCCAAGAAAACCTTTAAAACGAATCATTTTAACCATTACTGTATTTCAAATAATCAAATCGTCAATCATTTGCATCTCTTTCATGGCACCAGGTGATCTGCTGCCCAGTGAGGTGATTTCCCATCTACTGCCCAAATGAGGGTTTGGTCTTGAATCATCACCATCTTCCTTTAACAACCCCATAATCCCTTGTGGGGTCGAGTCTGGGCAACTGAATGGAGCTAGCAGAGTGTTTTAATGGCCGGATGCCTTTCCTGTTGCCAATGTGGAGTTTTGTTCAGCAGATATATTCTCATTGTGCCCAGAGAGAGAAATATCCGCCTCTACCTAGGGTTGAACTCACAGCCTCCTGATTGTGAGGGGAGAGCTCCACCTTTAGGCCACCTCTCCAGGGTTTGATGTTGAATGCACACTGAAAAAAACTTCACTATATAAAAAATAAGGGGGAAAAAACACCACTGAATTTCACAACTAGAACAATGCTGATTTTTTTTTTGAATAAGACCATTTTTTTTTCGTATGGAAGACAAAACCAAGGAATATTTTTTTTGCCTTTTTCCCACCCACTCTCATTTCTCCCAGTCAATGACATCCTGTATCCTGTCATAGCTGTTTTCTTGTTCTAAAGCCAGTGAGAAGAATGGCTCCAATTTTAATTCTTCCTCCCCTTCCAAACACAATGCCTTGTTTACTATCCCTATTACCCACATCCCTTATGTGGGACATTCCTTGGATCGATTCACATGTTACCATAGCATAGCTTTTCCTAACTTGCCTCCAGCTGCTTTTGTGACACCCGGTTCTCCGGAAGAAAGCTGGCATTCTTCAGAAAATCTTCCCGCCATCGTCACCAAGGAAGCCCCATTGTAACAGGGACTCAGGGGCTTCGTTGTCTGCGGTCAATATTTAGGCCCAATTCTCTTGCATCTGTAACGAAGATGGAAATAGCTTTTACAGCCTTGAATACATTCTATTCTGTCACTGAGTTTTAGGTATCCCCATTCTCTCCTTCCAAATTCCCTGATAAGATCTGTTTAGAGCATTGTTTCTCTGTGTTGGCCATTTTAAGGCATGTGGACTTCAATTCCCAGAATTCCCCAGCCAGTTAGTTGGGGAATTCTGGGAATTGAAATCCATATATCTTAAATTTGCTAAAGTTGAGACACAGTGGTTTAAAGTTTAGTGTTCAATAGATTTGCTTGTGGTGAAATCCAAATTTTTTTACTACTAGTTCTGTGGGCATGGCTTGGTGGGTGTGGCTTGGTGGGGCATGGCAGGGGAAGGATACTGCAAAATCTCCATTCCCTCCCCACTCCACGGGAAGGATATTGCAAAATCCCCATTCCCTCCCCACTCCTGGGGGGAAGGATACTGCAAAATCCCCATTCCCTCCCCACTCCTGGGGGAAGAATACTGCAAAATCCCCATTCCCTCCCCACTCCAGGAGAAAGTTACTGCAAAATCCCCATTCCCTCCCCACTCCTGGAGGAAGGATATTGCAAAATCTCCATTCCCACCCCACTCTGGGCCCAGCCAGAAGTAGTATTTGCTGGTCCTCCAAACTATTCAAAATTTCCGCTACCAGTTCTCCAGAACCGGTCAGAACCTGCTGGATTTCACCCCTGCTTCAATTTGACTAAAAGTATTGACAAGCATATGAGTTTTGTTGGAATCCCAAGAAAACTTCAGTCAGAATCAATAATGGGAGGTCGAGAATAAATTGTGTGACCTGAGGAGTGGCAAGTTCATAGATTATCCATACTTACAAATTAAAATAAGTATCTTATTTCTTGTTGGAAGGATGGAGAAAACGGTGCATAAATGCCTGGGAAGTCACATATAGTAAATATTATAAAGGGTAAAGAAGTGAGATTAACATTTTCAGGAGACAGGAAGCAATCTAGGAAAAATCTGATTTGGAAGGGCTACAAAAAGTGGGGGGGGGAGAAGAGCACTGAGAAAATTACAGCTCTGGTACTAGAGATTTACCAAGCTTGCAGGGAAAATAGCGGTTCTCTCAGAAAACAACTTGGTGAGAACATAAGGAAATGGGGCCAGACCTCCTGATAGATAAAGCAAATGAATAGCAGGAGATGAATAGCACAATGCCATGTGTGTTGCATCCTCTCTGTTGCTAGCCCATTGTCTATGGCTGCAGAGGAGAACACAATTGGGTCACTGTTGCTGAGCAAAGATGAACAATTGGCCTGACACTGTTACTTGGAAGGAGAGAAGGCTGTATCTATAGATAGATGGGAGATGGGATGAAAAGAAGAAGAAGAAGAAGATGGAGGAGGAGGGGAAGGGAGGGATATAGATTAGGGGTTAGGGTTAGGGTTAGGGTTAACATTAGGATTAGGGTTGGAGTTAGAGTTGTAGTTAGTTAGGGTTAGGGTTACAGTTGATGTTAGGGTTAGGGTTGGGGTTGGGGTTGGGGTTGGGGTTGGGGTTGGGGTTGGGGTTGGGGTTGGGATTGGGGTTGAAGTTGAAGTTGGAGTTGGAGTTGGAGTTGGAGTTGGAGTTGGAGTTGGAGTTGGAGTTGGAGTTAGGGTTAGGGCTAGGGCTGGGGCTGGGGCTGGGGTTGTAGTTAGAGTTAGAGTTAGTTAGAGTTAGTTAGAGTTAGAGTTAGAGTTAGAGTTAAGGAGGAAGAGGAAGAAGGAAGGGAGGGAGGGAGGGAAAGAGAGAGAGATCCACATATGAAGGTTCAATATAACATTTATTGTTAAAAGCCTATGCACAGGAATCTTCTCAACTAATAGACAACACTTTGATTAGAGTTAGATATGGAGTTAAAGGAGTTTGGAATTAGTTCCTTTGTGGTTATATATGGATTCTAGGCTGGTCCCCTTTACACTCTGCCCCCATCTTCTGCCCATCCTTCTCCTACAAATAGATAGATATAGATAATAATAGCCTACTGAAAAAAATTGCAAGATCTTTTTATTATATTGAAAGCTTTGAAATGTTGATTAATGATTATGCGCCATCAAGTTGTTGATTTTTAGTGATCATATAGATTTATTTATTTATTTATTTATTTATTTATTTATTTATTTATTTATTTATTTTTGTGATTTATATGCCGCCATTCTCCCTGAGGAATCAGGGCGGCTTACATAAAACAGTCACCAATACAAATCACAATAAATATAATTAAAATAAGATTAAAATCCACAATAACAATCGTTAAAATTATAAAAACTATACAACCCCACGATCAGAGAATTGTTGGAATAGCCACATCTTCAGTCCACGGCAAAAGGAGAGGAGGTCGGGGGCCGTCCTGAGGTCGGTGGGCAAACTATTCCAGAGGGTCGGGGCTCCGACAGAGAAAGCCCTCCCCCTGGGGGCCGCCAGCTGACATTCTTTGGCTGACGGCATCCGGAGGAGGCCCGCTCTGTGGGCGCGCACCGGACAATGGGAGGAAGGCAAGAGGTGGTCCTGTAAGTACCCCGGGCCTATGCCATGTAGGGCTTTATAGGTAAGCAGATGGATTTTCTCCATATCAATGTGTCCCTAGCCTGGTCCTTCAATTCTTCCCACAGCACCCCTATTACAGGGGTGAAATGCTACCAGTTCAGACCGGTTCAACTGAACCAGTAGTGATGGTGGCGGGTGGTTCAGAGAACTGGTAGTGACAGCAGCGCGAGGCTCCACCCACCCACCCGATCGTCATTATTTCCTGGTTTTAACCAGGAAGTAACCTGCTTTTTACCCTCTGTGTATGCGCAGAAGGGTTTGAGCATGTGCAGAGGGTCCCCGCATGCATGTGATACACCCGCACACACAAGCGGAATGAGCGCACACACATGCCTTTTCAAACCAGTAGGGAAGGTAAGTAGATTTCACCCCTGCCCCATTACCAATGTAGCTGAGACTATCCACCTTGCTGTCACTCATCATCTTCTCTTTCACCTTTCCTAGCATTACAGCCTTCCCCAGAGAGCAAAGACTTTGCATCATATGTCTGCAGTAGGATAATTTGATCTTGGTAATTTGTGCCTTGAAGGAGAAATCTGGGAGGACTAGTTCAATGATCCGTCGTTTTCTTTTCTTGGCTCTCCATGGCATTTTAAGGAGTCCTCTCCAACATCAAAGCTCAAAAGCATCCTTACCAGAGGTGGGTTTCATATTATGATACTACCGGTTTGTCCCAGGTGTTCATGCCAGGTTTATGCACGTACCTGTCTTCTGCAGATGTGCCCAGCCTTCCATGTATGTGCTTTGTTCACATGCATGTCTTCCATGCATGCACCTAGCCTCAAAAAAATGCCTTAATAGGATGGCATAGAGCCAGGGCAGGTGAGTGGTTGGGTGGTTGGGTGGGCCACTACCGATTCCTAATCGGCTGAATACCAGCTCTAATCCTTACCAGGGGTGAAATCCTACCAGTTTAGATCGGTTCGGGCGAACCGCTAGGGATTATGGGCATCAGTTCGCCGAACCGGTAGTAATTACCCCTCCTTGGCCCCACCCACGCCCAGCCAGTCGCCACTCACTTCTTCCAGCTGCTCGATATTCCACAGAATTCAATGTTAAATGCAGCAGAGAGAATGCTAACTTTTCTCCCTCCATTCAGAACGGAGCTGCTGCAGCCTGTCCCATTTAAGGTAGTCTCCAGGAGGGAGGAGGATGGGGGGAGCAGATGGAATGGGGCCGTTTTCATGAAAGTCAGGAAAATGGGGAAGGGGATTTTCCTGCCTGTCAACCATTCCTCACCTTAGCACAGACTGAGGGAAAAATGGTAGGAATACTCCCCTCGCCATTTTCCTGCCATTCGCAACAAGGAGTGGCTGGGAGGGTAGAGGCGGGTGAGGAGCCCCTCAATTTGAGTGATGTTGAGTTGGTCATGCCCACCCAGTCACATGACCTTCCCCCAAGCCACGCCCACAGAACTGGTAGGGGAATTTTTAAAATTTCACTCCTGATCCTTACTCTTACGATCTTGCTTCTTCAAAGTCCAACTGTCTCTTCCATAGAGTATTGCTGGGAATAGCATTACATGCATTGTTCTGAACTATGTAGCTAAAGACTTATCCAGGCAAATGAGCGTCCTTTTCAAAGCCTTGGTGGTTACTGTAAAGTGAAGGTAAAGGTTCCCTTCACACATATGTACTAGTCATTCCCAACTCTAGGGGGCAGTGCTCATCTCTGTTTCAAAGCCAAAGAGCCAGCGCTGTCCAAAGACGTCTCTGTGATCATGTGGCTGGCATGACTAAACGCCAAAGGCGCATGGAATCCAATTACCTTCCCACCAAAGGTGGTCCCTATTTTTCTACTTGCACTGTTTACCTGCTTTCGAACAGCTAGGTTGGCAGAAGCTGGGACAAGTAACGGGAGCTCACCCTGCTACGCGGCGCTAGGGATTCGAACCGCTGAACTGCCAACCTTTCGATCGACAAGCTCAGCGTCTTAGCCACTGAGCCACCGCATCCCTTCTGGTGGTTACTATACCAAGTGTTAATCTACAGCATATTTCCTGATTTAACCATGTTTTAAACGCACATACACAGAAATACATATATACATTCAGATTCAAGCCAGTTTTGGTCGCCATAATGTAAAAAAAGATGTTGAGACTCTAGAAAGAGTGCAGAAAAGAGCAACAAAGATGACTAGGGGACCAGAGGCTGAAACATATAAAGAACGGTTGCTGGAATTGGGTATGTCTAGTTTGTTGAAAAGAAGGACTAGGGGTGACATGATAGCAGTAGAACAGAATAACAGAATTGTAAGGGACCTTAGAGGCCTTCTAGTCCAACCCGCTGCTTAGGCAGGAAACCCTACACCCTACAAATGATTATCTAATCTCTTCTTAAAAATAATATCTCAGGGGCTGCCACAAAGAATAGGGAGTCAAGCTATTCTCCAAAGCACCTGAGGGCAGGACAAGAAGCAATGGGTGGAAACTAATCAAGGAGAGAAGCAACTTAGAACTAAGGAGAAATTTCCTGACAGAACAATTCATCAGTGGAACAACTTGCCACCAGAAGTTGTAAATGCTCCAACACTGGAAGTTTTTAAGAAGAGATTGGATAACCATTTGTCTGAAATAGTATAGGGTTTCCTGCCTAAGCAGGGGGTTGGACTAGAAGACCTCCAGGGTCCCTTCCAACTCTGTTATTCTATTCTAACATTTTCTACCCTGAGCTAAGAGAGGCAGCCAGTAAATTTTATAAATAAACAAACAGATAGATAGATAGATAGATAGATAGATAGATAGATAGATAGATAGATAGATAGATAAATCAATCAATCAATAAATCAATAAATCAATAAATCAATAAATAGTTTTTATTGATTGGATTTAAACCCCAACTCTTCCACCAATTATTCCAGGTAGCTAACCATATTGATAACCCGAACAAGAGCTGTGACAATAAATTCACGACAAACCCAGTGAAAACCACAATGAACACCCTACACAAAACTCCACACAACGGATCCACTTACAGATCAAAGGCTTGCCCAAATAAACCTTTTTTTTTGTTGTTTTTGAAAACCTGCTATTACAAAAGATCCCAGTTTTTACTGTCCAAAGAGTTTCATAGTCCAGGATTTCTCAAGCTCAGCAATTTTTTAAAGATGTATGGACTTCAACTCCCAGAATTCCCCAGCCAGCATGATGCTGGCTGGGGAATTCTGGAAGTTGAAGTCCACACATCTTTTTTAAAAAATTGCTGAGCTTGAGGAAGATGGTCATAGTCCAATGACACAGAATGAAAGAAACCTTTTCCGGCGAAATATCCACGCATCCAAGACAAACGTCTCATTAATAAAATGTCACCGGTACCTTCGCAGGGTACCCTCAGGAGAAGTTCTGCATGCAGCCATGGTTGGAACTGCCTGAGATTTCTCTGCAAAGCCTGCTGAGCTAAAAGAACGGGCACTTTAGCTTTTCATTTACCAAGGCAGACAATCTTGAGAAGATCTATTGCCAATGAAACTGCTGGAATGATGCATTAGTTCATGCCCTCTCCAGAACCGAGGGACCCATCCATTAGCCTGGCCACCGTTAGCAGATAACACCTCTCCTTTGGGTTAGAAAAAGCTCTCCAAGTTATGATTGCCTGCCTCCTCGTTCTATCACCCCACTGACTGGAGAGATGTATCTTCGAATCCAAGGCTTTTTTTTTTAAAAAAAAAAAAAGCCCCCGAAGAGTATTCAAACTCAGAACTCAGGGTAAAAAACTATAGTAGCAGTAGGCATAAAATAGGCAGAGCCTAAACATTGGAACTCTTACATGATGGTTTAGTTCACTTGAGATAAGACAAAGACAGGCTCCCTAGTCCGAAGCCATGGGGCAGGATCGGGGTGAAATGCTACTGGTTCACATCAGTTCGGGCGAACTGGTAGAGGCAGCAGTGCGTGATTCGGCAAGTAGCGGCAGCAGCGCAAAGCTCCGTCCACCTGCCCGGATGTCGTTATTTCCTGGTTTTAACCAGGAAGTAATCTGTTTTTGACCCTCTGCACATGTGCAGAAAGCTTTATGCATGCGCAGAGGGTTTCAAATTTCATGTGATGTGGGCACAGAGGGCACGGAGTGTGCACTTCCGAAACGGTAGGGAAGGTAAGTAGATTTCAACCCTGGGAAGGGATGGCTCAGCGGTTAAAGACACTGTGCTTGTCAGATGGAAAGCTGACAACCTGGGTTCGAGACCCAAGTGCTGCATGATGGGTGAGCTCCCATTACTTGCTGCAGCTCCTGCCCACCTAGCAGTTTGAAAGCGTGCAAATAGAATAGAATAGAATTCTTTATTGGCCAAGTGTGATTGGACACACAAGGAATCTGTCTCCGGTGCATAAGTTCTCAGTGTACATACAAGCAACAAGTGATAAATCATGATCATAAGTCATCGTAAAAATACATTCATCATGAATCGTAAGATGCAACACTTAGTGATAGTCATAGGATACTAAATAAGCAATCAGCATAAATCATACTAGGATACTAAATAAAACAATATAAATCAGAGATATCAAACACAAGGCCTGATATAAATCAGAGATATCAAACACAAGAACTGGCCCATGATGTGGTCGGAACTAGCCCACAGGGCCATCCCGGAAAATGTAGGGGCCGGCCTGCATCGCTTCGACCCAATCTACCCAATGCGAAAAGGAAACAGCGGGCCAGTGTGGCTTCGGCCCGGTCTACCCAGTTTGAAGAGGCAACATGCCAGCAGTTTGGGGAATGACGTCAAGCTGGCTATGCCCACCCATTCAGCCACACCCACCCAATCGGCCATGCCCATCTGGCCAATCGCAGCCCTGATGCAGCCCTCAATGAAATTGAGTTTGACACCCTTGCTATAAATCTTAAAATGCAAGCAACAAAGTTATAGTCAGAAGAAGATAAGGAGATAGGTAATAGGAAAGATGAGAAGGATAATAGTAATGCAGCCATAGTGAATAGTTTGACAGTGTTGTGGGAATTAGTTGTTAAGCAGAGTGATGGCGTTCAGGAAAAAACTGCTAGCACCTCATTAGGGCTGAAAAAAAACTTCGAAAAAGCTACATTTGGAGTATAAGACGTACCCAAATTTTCAGCCTCTTTTAGGAGGGTAAAAAAGTGTGTCTTATACTCCAAAAAATACGGTATCTCCTGTTTACAACACAGTTCTTTCAGCCTTCCCAAGAAGGTACTACACCCATTTCAGGTGACTCTGAGGATACAACAGAGGTGGGTGTCACATATTTTTACCACTGGTTTGCCACACACCGAAAATGTGAGCGTATGTGGCTTTCCGCGTATGCACTTTGCTCTCTCGCGCGGCTTGCACGCATGCACGCCGCTTAGAAAATGTGGCTAAATAAGACAGCATAGCACATAATGGATGGGCACCCCAGTCGCCACTACCGGTTCTCCTGAATGAGTCCAAACCGGCTGAATCCCATCACTGGATACAAATAAACACTCAAGTGGCCTCAACAACTCTAGAGAGCTAATAACCGATCCTCAGAGTGCTAACGACCAGATGACTGCAAAGAATAGACATCCTTCCACTCCCCAGCAGTCAGTTAGAACTGAAGAAGCTTCTTGGGTGAGAGGTGAAATGTTTTCAAAGGGGAAAAAAACAAGAAATTCCAGTTGCCTTTTGGGGGAAAAAAAACCACTTTTGGGGCAACTATGAATATGGATGATTGAGAATCTCCATAGACATACCTCCAGTCTTCCGGGAAATTCAAAACTAGAGCATTGACAGTGTGATTTCTGATAGTAAAACATCATGGTGACGGCATTTCTTAAAGACTTTTATTCTTTCACCATCCTTAAATGCATATATTAATTAATTACTTAATCAAAATACTTAACGTAACTTGTAGGCTGTGATCCAATGCACTTACCCTTGAAAGAAAGCCACAAGGGACTAACTTCAGAGTAATCATACACATAGGAGTAGGCAGTAATTTTTTTTTTTAAAAAAATTATTCATTCCTGTTAATTTGATTAACTGGGTATGTTATATGAGATTTCTATTAAGCAAGATGACATATTTACGCTGGCAATTATCAACTTACAGCGCGATGAGCAATCAAACACTTGTGTTCGGGAGTTGACTGACATGCGCTAATTTCATTACACACCTGCAGACACATTAACCTAGTCAGTTAGAGACAATGGGGAGGTGTTTAGCAAGGCTGCAGGTATGTTCACTGATTTGCTTACTGGATCCCGGGATCATCTATTTCCAATCTAAAAAGCTGTTTCTTTCTTTCTTTCTTTCTTTCTTTCTTTCTTTCTTTCTTTCTTTCTTTCTTTCTTTCTTTCTTTCTTTCTTTCTTTGTGTCCTCCACTGGATGCACAGTCACTGCTACCCTTCTATCAGGTTTTGTCTTCATCTGCTCAAGAGTAAGCATGCTTTACAGAGCAGAAGGATATTAAAGAATTCCTCAATGGATCCTGACCAAAATAAATGTGAGAGGTTTATACCCTGTAGATCAGGGGTGAAATCTAAAATTTGTTATTATCAGTTCTGTGGGCATGGCTTGGTGGTGGTGGGGAGTGTGATGTGACTGGGTGGGCGTGGCCTTTTTTTTTTTCTTTTAAAACCATTTTTTCTACAACCTCTTCGGCGAAGAGATTGTAAAAAAAAAATGCTTTCAAAAGGCTCTGACGATCCCAGCTGAGTTACCTGATCGGCAGAGACTTTTTTTTTCTTTTAAATGCCTCTGACGATCAGGCAACTCAGCTTGAATCATCAGAGGCATTTAAAAGAAAAAAAAGGGGGGGAGGGGTTTCTTTTAAAATCTTTGATGATCCCAGATGAGTGACGCGATCATCAGAGGCTTTTTTTTTTTACTTTTAAAAGCATTTTTTCGGCCAAAGAGGTTGTAGAAAAGATGCTTTTAAAAGTAAAAAAAAAGCCTCTGATGATTGTGGGGCTCAGCTGGGCATGGGGGGGGGGGGCAGGGATTTTTGCTACCGGTTCACCCACCTCCATCGCTACTGGATCGGACAATCCGGTCCGAACCGGGAGCATTTCACCCCTGCTGTAGATCCATGCTGGATGAATACTAGTAAGAATTAAGTAACAGAATAACAGAGGTAGAAGGGACCCTGTAGGACTTCTAGTCCAACTCTCTGCTTAAGCAGGAGACAAGCAGGTTAGTTGGGTAACCTTTAGCATGAATTATGTCTTCCCATGGAGTGAACCAAGTCTTTTAGTTCTGTAGCTGTTCTAATGTGAAACCAAGATTGAATGATTGTTTCTATTAACTGGGTTTTATTGCTGGGTCACTTCTGAGTAAAGTTTCTTTAGTCGGCTCTATAGATTTTCAATTGGGTTAAGGTCTGGGCTATTCCCAAGCCATTCCAGCAGTGGAATATGATTATCTTGAAACTCCAAAAAAAAAAGTGGTATTATTAGCCAATACACTTTTCCCAAAAGGTTTCCGCAATTTCGGCCACTACTGTACCTAATTCCTGTAACTATTCTTCGTATGTTTTAGCCTCCAGCCCCCTAACCAATCTTGTTGCTCTTCTCCGTAGTCTTTTAATGATTGTCATTAAGGGACAAAAACGAAAACTGTCTTCCTTCTTAATGGTCATTGGGGAAAATCAGTGGGTACCATCAAGCATCCGTTCTTCCAAAGAAACAGTAGCAACATCACCCAACGGCATGGAGCGAGCACAATAGCAATAGCAATAGCGTGTAGACTTATATACCGCTTTACAGGGCTTCACAGCCCTCTCTAAGCCGTTTACAGAGTCAGCCTATTGACCCCAACAATTTGGGTCCTCATTTTACTGACCTCGGAAGGCTGAGTCAACCTTGAGCCTGGTGAGATTCGAATTGCCAAATTGCAGGCAGCCGGCAGTCAGCAGAAGTAGCCTGCAGTACTGCACTCTAACCACTGCGCCACCGCGGCTCAATCAGGTGGATACCATCACTAGTCCCAACCATTTCCATGGCTCCAAATGATCAAAGCCCCGGACCTCTTAATAGAATCTTACAAATCTTATAACCAGCCCTATGTAGCCGCTAAGACCTTGACTTCCCCACGTGTCTGAGAAGTGGAAAGCAACCAAAAGCATAATTTATCCAAGCTCAGGATAATGAAGTGTTAACCGAAACCAGATGAAGTTATTACTACAACCACAGGCCGCAAAACATAAAAGTGGGAGAGAAAGAAAACTCCGGGGGTCTGAGGGAAAGGGGCGAGGGAATTGCTTATTGCTTTTGTCTTTGGCTTTGTCGTGGCACATCTAACGGCCTCCTTGAAAAAGAGGGGGAAAAAAACAGGAGACATGAAATTGACGTAAAGCGATTCGTTAGTGCTAATGAGCAACGCCAATCATGCTCACTTTAAAACGCAGGCGATGGGTGTTGATGTAGCTGGTCTTTAACTCACTCTTCCCAAACTTGTATTAGGTACATATGTCTACAGCAGACAGAAATGAAACCTTCCACAACTAGGCTTCCAGCCAAAAACTAATTTATTCTTTAATATGGTAGCGATTACTTGGTGGTTCCTTGAGTTGAGATGACAGGTCCAGGGCTAATGGAGTCATACTGTAAGTTAATATAAATCATGACAGCGCAATTAATTACAGAAACCGCTGCAAATCCCTTTGTTAGTTTTCCCCGTCACCAGAAGGATTTAATAACGTTCGTTTTGCTAAGTTCCAGTGACATTTACAAATCTTAAAACCATTTTTTAATAAAATCAATATTGCAGGCCCGGCTTAACCGTGTTGGGCTACCGTAGCTAGCCTCGGATTGAGCTGTGGAGAATGTGCCTTGCCTTCGGTTCGAAATGAATCATAAAAGGGCCAGCAGAGTCCTTGGCTTTTGCAGAGGCTGGGTCATTGGGGTTTAAAAAAAAAAAAGTGCAGGTAGTCCTTGACTTACGACCATAGCTGAGCCCAGAATTTCCATTGCTAAGCAAGACTTTTTGCGACCTTCCTTGCCACCGTTGTTAAGTGAATCCCTGCGGTTCTTAAATTAGTAACCCGGGTTTTTTTATAATAGAATCTGGCTTCCTCATTGACTTTGCTTGTCAGAAAGTCTCAAAAAGTGATCAGAATAGAATAATAGAGTTGGAAGGGACCTTGGAGGTCTTCTAGTCCTTCCCTGCTTAGGCAGGAAACTCTACACCACTTCCGACAAATGGTTATCCAACCTCTTCTTAAAAACTTCCACTGTTGGAGCATTCACAACTTCTGGAGGCAAGTTGTTCCACTGATGAATTGTTCTGTCAGGAAATGTGTCCTCGGTTCTAAGTTGCTTCTCTCCTTGATTAGTTTCCACCCATTGCTTCTTGTCCTGCCCTCAGGTGCTTTGGAGAATAGCTTGACTCCCTCTTCTTTGGGGCAGCCCCTGAGATCTCAGAATACTGTTATCATATCTCCCCTAGTCCTTCTTTTCATCAGACTAGACATATCCAGTTCCTGCAACCGTTCTTCATATGTTTTAGCTTCCAGTCCCCTAATCATCTTTGTTGCTCTTCTCTGCACTCTTTCTAGAGACGTGATAGTGAACCTATGGCACACGTGCCACAGGTGGCATGCGTAGCCATATCAGTGGCATGCGAGCTCAGCTTTGGCGCGCATGTGCATGCCGGCCAGCTGATTTTCGGGCCTTCTGGGCCTACCAGAAGCAGGGAAACAGGCTGTTTCCTGCCTCCGGAGGGTTTGAGGTGGGTGGGGAAGGCCCCTTTTTCTTTGTCACCTGGCTCCACATCCTCTCTGAGTCTGGGGAGGGTGAAAACAGCCTTCCCCACCCTCTCGGAGGCTCTCCGGAGGCCAGAAACAGCCCGTTTCCCAACTTCCAATTGGACAGGAAGTGATGTTTTTTGCTGTCCTCACCCTCCAGAGACTCCTAGAGAGCATGCCAGGAGGGGGGTGTCATGCACATATGCATGGGGGTGGGGCGCATAGAATTATGGGTATGGGCACGTGCACACGCAACCCCCCCCCCCTTTCCTGGCATGCGATGGCAAAAAAGTCAGCCATCACTGTTCTAGAGTCTCCACATCTGTTTTACATCATGGCGACCAAAACTGAATGCAGTATTCCAAGTGTGGCCTTACCAAAGGCATTATAAAGTGGTATCAATACTTCTCGTCATCTTGATTCTATCCCTCTGTTTATGCAGCCCAGAACTGTGTTGGCTTTTTTGGGAGCTGTTGCACACGGCTGGCTCATATTTAAAACGATTATCCACTAAGATTCCAAGATCCCTGTCACGCTTACTACTATTGAGCAAGGTACCACATATACTGTACCTGTGCCTTTTGTTTTGCTTGACTAAATGTAGCACCGTACTTTTTTCACCCTTGAATTTCATTTTGAAACTTCAAAAGGAAAACCCTAGAAGTTTGGATTGGGAAACAGGTTTGGGTTTTGCAGTTTATTCATTCACCATCGGTTCCTTGCAGATGTGAATCCCTGAAATGAGAAATTCAAGCTTCCTAGCCCATGAAACATTTCAAACCCATGCTGGACTTCACTCCATTGAAGGCATTGCGTCTTTTGAAGCCAACCCGGACAGAAGTGGAAAAACCTTCTTATGTCTCCGGATGAAATGCCTTTGATATTTTGGCCTTGTTTCTCTCAACACACGGATTTCTGAGTTGCTTTGATGAGACGGTTTCATATCCCTAGGATATTTAATTTCACGGTGCTAAAAACAAAACAAAAAGACTTTTCTGAAAGGAAACAAAAGGAAGGCCCTAAACAACAGCACCTAAAACTACGGGTCTGAAGGCCTGTTATATTGGATTGCATTTAGATCACTTTCTTTTCCCCCCATCCATATTTGCAACAATAACTCTCAGATCTCTGCGATCCCCAAGGACCTCTAGCTGATCATGGAATAAGAACACCAAACATATCAGCAATGAATAATGAACCAGCAGAAGTCATCTGTTCAAAGGTACTCCTAACTCCAGGATCTGAGGACGTCAAAGACCTTGGCTTGTTTTCTTTCTATCTTTGTGGATTATTCATTGATGTTGGTGCAAATCAGTGGAAATTGCTGCCATTTCTAGTTTTCACATCTATTTATTTATTTTTGTCAAGCATATGTAAGATTACAGATAAAAGTATAAACATGATTATGAATACATGAGATGTATAAACATGATTATGAATACATGAGATGGATACAAATAAAGAGGGACATTAGGACAAGAATGGAAGGCACATTGGTGCGCTTATGCACGCCCCTTATAGACCTCTTAGGAATGGGGTGAGGTCAACAGTAGACAGCCTAAGGTTAAAGTTTTGGGGGTTTGGGGAAGAAACCATGGAGTCAGGTAGTGCATTCCAGGCTTTGACAACTCTATTGCTGAAGTCGTATTTTCTGCAATCGAGTTTGGAGCGGTTTACCTTAAGTTTGTATCTATTATGTGCTCGTGTATTGTTGCAGTTGAAGCTGAAGTAGTCATTGACAGGTAGGACGTTGTAGCAGATAATTTTATGAGCTACGCTTAGGTCAGACCGAAGGTGGTGTACTTCTAAGTTGTCTAAGCCCAACATTTCAAGTCTGGTGACATAAGGTATTCTATTGCGAGCAGAGGAGTGGAGGATTCTTCTCGTGAAATATCTCTGGACTCCCTCAATTGTATTAATGTCAGATATGCAGTGCAGGTTCCAGACAGATGAGCTGTATTCGAGAATTGGTCTAGCAAAGGTTTTGTATGCTCTAGTTAGTGGTACAATATTACCGGATATAATTTTGGCAATGTTCTACAGTGGGCTCTGGCCACTGAAGGGATCTACCTTCAGAATGCAGGGACTGGAGCAAAGAAGCTTGTTGGGTTGATTGGTCACCATGAAATGGAAACATCAGAACATGCTAGGGACAAGCAAAGAGAAGGACATGAGGATGTGTGACATATGAACTTGTTTATTCTTCATGAAACCTGGAACACTTCCGTAAAGTTCTTTGCAATGGCTGTGTATATCCTGCTCCTAATTGTTACCCATCCTGATTATAGTTGATGTTGTGACCTAGGTTCACTTAGTCATTACAAGACACAATTAGTTTCAAACAAAACTATTTTATTATAACAGCTTAGAATTACTTCATTCCCAGCTTAGTCCAAATTAATTCCAAAACAAGTCTTTTAGAAAAAGTCCTTCCAGCTTATCACAAACCTTTATCTTCTTTGGCACCCTGCCAAAGACCTTTCTTGGCAAAGCCCCACAAAGTGCAGAAACAAGGGACGCCAACTGGAAAACAGATTTAGCAACGTTGTTTTCCTACAAAGAGCCCAAGAGCCTTTGCTGCTCTTTTAAGCCTTATGGGAGGGGCCAATCATCTCCTGGCCTTACTCCCGAGTCATCTTTATTGCTTTAGATGCTCTTGCCTTCTGGCAGCTCTGTGCATGCATGCACTCTGCCTCTCTGCTGTCTGACTCTGGAGGTTCCAGAGTCAGCACATCACTCCCAGATGACCCTGGCCCCATCTCTGCCTCTGATGCAGAGCCCTTGTCCGGGCCTTCCCCAAACTCCAGGACTGGCCCATGGTCCTCCCCAGCCTCCTCACTGTCCGAGTCCCCTATTAGCTCCACGGGCTACTGGCAGATCACAACAGCTGAGCAATTTAGCCTTAATAATGTTACCACTACAGTTCTTTTTCAGTTCCTGGCCTATGCTCCAGAATCTTGTTGAGTTGGACTACACTTGACTTGAGTTCTTGAGTAACAACAGGGATAAAGCAGAAGTAACAGTTAGGTAAAGGTAAAAGTTCCCCTGCACCTGCATGCTAGTCGTTTCCAGCTCTGGGGCAGTGCTCATCTCCATTTCAAAGCCGAAGAGTGAGCTTTGTCTGAAGACATCTGTGTGGTCATGTGGCCAGCATGACTAAATGCCAAAGGTGCACGGAACACTGTTACCTTCCCACCAAAGGTGCTCCCTATTTTTCTACTTCCATTTTTTATGTGCTTTAGAACTTCTAGGTTGATAGAAGCTGGGACAAGTAACAGGAGCTCACTCCATTTCACGGCACTAGGGATTCGAACCGCTGAACTGCTGATCTTCTGATCGACAAGCTCAGCGTCTTAGCCACTGAGCCACCGCATCCCTAAGTAACAGTTACTTTGCCTTTAAATGCAGACTCTCCTAATCTTATATTTTCAGATTAATCCATGAATTGTAAGGTATTTTTCAATATCCAGACTTCAGAAATTTTTTAAAAAGCCGTTCATTCATGCTTTTAAAGAATAGGGGGAAACTAATGCTTCTGTTTGTGATATTAATGTACAAAAATGCTAGATAAGGTAGCCACTGTCTGGTTGTATAAAATGTCTACTACTTCTTGCCATACGTAATACCATCATTCAAAGAAGTATATTGGCTGCTGATTTGCAACTGAACCACACTTTAGGTCTTGGTGATATCTTTTAGGTGTATGGATTCAGAGAGATGCACCTTGGAAGTTCTGAATGACCAGTTGTTTCAAACTCAGACTGAAAATTTTCAGATGTAAAAGCATAGAATCACAGAAAAATTCCCTGAGGTCATTTGGTCCAACATCCTGCTCAGTACAAGATCTGTAGATGGACATAGATATCTAAGTTCTGTTTGAAGATCTCCAGGGAACGGGAATGCATGATTTCACAAGGTAGCCTACTCCACTGATTGACAGTCTTACCCAGGGGTGAAATGCTTCCCATTTGCTCTGATTTGGGCAAACCAGTCGTGATAAAAATGGAGGAAGAGGAAATCAACTCTGTGGGATCTTACCGGTCACTGGGAGCTATGCGGCAGAAGGCGGTCTCAAAGATAACCTGGCCCTGAGCCATGTAAGGCTTTAAAAGTATTTGAGTTTCATTTTCAAGATCTGGCCTTCTAAAGAGCAGTCAGGGTTGATCTCCTCTAGTTTAGTTTAGTTTAGTTTATTTGAATTTATATACCGCCCTTCTCCTTGCGGACTCAGGGCGGTGTACAGCCAATTAAGAACGAACATACAAAAGTTAAAATTTTCATAAAATAATAATATAAGCGGCCATAAAATTTAAAAACTAACTTCATATTTAAAATATAGCTCTAAAATGCTAAAATGTTATAGGAATCAGGCTAGGCCGGCGAGCTGAAAGAGATGGATTTTTAAAGCCCGCCGAAAGGTTGGGAGGTCAGAGATTGTTCTTAACTCCGGAGGCAGATCATTCCAAAGGGTGGGTGCTGCCACAGAGAAGGCTCTCCCCCTGGGGGTCGCCAGCCGGCATTGTCTGGCTGACGGCACCCTGAGGAGGCCTTCTCTGTGGGAGCGAACCGGCCGGTGGGAGGCAATTGGCGGCAGAAGGTGGTCCCGTAAGTACCCTGGCCCTAAGCCATGGAGCGCTTTAAAGGTGATTACCAACACCTTGAAACGCACCCGAAAGTCCACCGGCAGCCAATGCAGCTCGCGCAGGAGAGGTGTCACGTGGGAGCGTCCCGTCGCTCCCATAATCCCCCACGCGGCCACATTCTGCACCAGTTGGAGCCTCCGGGTGCACCCCAAGGGGAGCCCCATGTAGAGAGCATTACAGTAGTCCAGACGGGAAGTGACAAGAGCATGAGTGACCGTGCGTAGGGAGTCCCGATCTAGAAAGGGTCACAGCTGGCGAATCAGGCGGACCTGATAAAAAGCCCCCCTGGCCACGGCCGTCATATGATCCTCTAAAGACAGCCGCGAGTCCAGGAGGACGCCCAAGTTGCGAACCCCTTCCGTGGGGGCCAATGACTCGCCCCCAATAACCAGCGATGGAGTCAGCTGGCTATATCGGGACGCCGGCAGCCACAGCCACTCGGTCTTGGAGGGGTTGAGTCGAAGCCTGTTTCTCCCCATCCAGACCCGCACAGCTTCAAGGCACTGGGACATCACTTCCACGGCATCGTTGGGGTGGTCTGGGGTGGAAATGTACAGCTGAGTATCATCAGCGTACTGATGGAACTCCACCCCAAAACCACGGATGATCTCACCCAGCGGCTTGACATAAATGTTGAACAGGAGGGGCGAGAGGACCGACCCTTGTGGCACCCCACATACCAGGCGCCTCGGGGTCGACCGCTGCCCCCCTGTCAACACAGATTGCGACCGGTTGGAGAGGTAGGAGGAGAACCACCGTAAAACGGTGCCCCCCACCCCCAGTCCCTCCAACCGGCGCAATATGATACCATGGTCGATGGTATCAAAAGCCGCTGAGAGGTCTAACAGCACCAGGATAGAGGAGTACCCCCTACCCCGGGCCCTCCAGAGATCATCCACCAACGCGACCAATGCCATTTCGGTGCTGTACCCAGACCTGAAGCCGGACTGGAGCGGGTCTAAATAGACGGCTTCATCCAGGTATCGGGGGAGCTGCCACGCCACCACACTCTCAACAACCTTCGCCAGGAAGGGAAGGTTGGAGACAGGACGGTAATTAGCTAAAACAGCTGGGTCCAGGGAGGGCTTCTTGAGGAGGGGCCTCACCACCGCCTCTTTCAAGGCAGGCGGAAGGACACCCTCACTCAAAGAGGCGTTTATAATCTCCTGGAGCCAGCCTCGTGTAACCTCCCAGGAGGCCAGCACCAACCAGGAGGGACACGGGTCCAGTAAACATGTGGTTGCGTTCAGTCTCCCAGAATCCTGTCCACGTCCTCGGGAGCCACAGGATCGAACTCAGCCCAGATAACACTCTCAAGACCTGGCTCAGTCACCCCGTCTGAACCCACCCAGTCAGCAGCCAGATCGTCCCGAATCTGAGTTATTTTATCATCCAGATATTGAACAAAATCCTCAGCACGTCCCTGTAAGGGATCCTCCCGCGCTCCCGAATGGAGGAGGGAGCGGGTCACCCTAAACAGGGCGGCTGGGTGATTATCTGATGACGCGATAAGAGCGGCAAAGTAATTAGACTTGGCCGCTTTTATCGCCACTATGTAAGTCTTAATATGAGCTCTTACTAGTGTCAAGTCAGATTCGGAGCGGCTGGCCCTCCAACCACTCTCTAGGCGTCTTTTCCGGCGCTTCATCTCCCTCAGCTCCTCGGTAAACCAAGGAGCTAAGTGGGTTCGGCACCGGGTCAGAGGCCGCAAAGGCACGACACGGTCCAAGGCCCCACCGGCCGCTCTATTCCAGGCAGCCACCAGGTCCTCGGCCGAGTTGTGTGTCAGTGTCTCAGGAAATGGCCCAAGCTCCGTCTGGAACCTATCAGGATCCATCAGGCGCCTGGGGCGGAACAATCTGGTCGGTTCCGCCTCCCTGCGGTGAGGTGCAGCGGTCAGAAAGTCGAGCCAAAGGAGCAAGTGGTCAGTCCATGACAAGGGTTCTAAGCCTATATCCCCAATATCAAGATCACTCAACCACTGCCCAGAGACAAAAACTAAGTCCAGGGTGTGTCCACCAATGTGAGTTGGGCCCTGAATTACCTGGGTCAGGTCCATGGCGGTCATGGAAGCCATGAACTCCCGAGCTATCTCAGATGTTTCGCCGATAGATGGCAGATTGAAATCCCCCATGACCATAAGCCTGGGGGTGCCAATCACCACATCGGCTACAACATTGAGAAGCTCGGGCAGGGTTGTTGCCACGCGGCAGGGAGCCAGGTACGCGACTAACAAACCCATCTGCCCACCAGGACCCCACCTCACAAAGATGGACTCACACCCGGCTATCTGAGGAACAGTGGCCTCCCTCGGATCCAGACCTTCCTTAATAATGACCGCCACTCCCCCACCCCTGAGCTCTCGGCTGGTGAAATGCAAGGAAACCTGGCGGGCACATCTCCACGAGGGGAACCCCACCCTCGCGGCCCAACCAGGTCTCAGTAATACCGGCCAGGTCCGCACCCCCCTCTTGAAGAAGGTCACAGATGAGGGGGGCCTTATTTACAACGGACCTGGCATTGCATAACAGCAGCCGGAGCCTCGGGTCCTGAGACTCTGAACAACCTGGGGAACGGGAATAGCTCCGGGGACCGGGGCACGCAATCGCTCGAAGACAGCGAGTGCGTGCCCCCTTCACATGATACGGTCCCCCGCTCACGCCATATCTGCCCCTCCCACACAATGTTTCTATAGCCCAACCCTCGACAGGGGGCTCTCTGGGAGCCCTCTTACCTCCAGAGTCTACACCCTCCTTAACACCCAATACCTAGGACTGACTGGTTGGATCGCCTTGCAGTCCAAGAGACTCGCAGGAGTCTTCTCCAGCACCAGAGTTCAAAGGCCTCCATTCTTTGGCACTCAACCTTTCTTATGGTCCAACTTTCACAGCCATACGTTGCAACTGGGAAAACCATAGCCTTGAATATACACACTGTTGTTGGCAGGGTGATGTCTCTGCTTTTTAGTATGCTGTCTAGATTTGCCATGGCTTTCCTCCCCAGGAACAAGCATCTTTCCATTTCTTGGCTGCAGTTCCCATCTGAGGTGATCTTGGAGTCCAGGAAAATAAAATCTGTCACTACCTCCATTTCTTCCCCATCTATTTACCAGGAATTGAGAGGGCCAGATGCCACGATCTTAGTTTTCTTAATGTTGAGTTTCAAGCCAACTTTTGCATTCTCCTTCTTCACCCGTATCAAGAGGCTCTTTAGTTCCTCTTCACTTTCTGCCATTAGAGTGGGATCATCTGCATATCTGAGATTGTTGATATTTCTCCTGGCAATCTTAATTCCAACTTTTGATTCATCTAGCCCCGTCTTTCTCATGATGTGCTTTGCATATAAGTTAAATAGGCAGGGTAACAGTAAACAGCCTTGCCGGACCACTTGCCAGACCATGCAACACTTATTGGTGTTTAATTTACAGATGTTTATAGAACCAGAAAGAACTGGAACAAAAATTCCACCTAAGAAATACGGGTTTTAATTTCCACCTCAAATACCTTTTTAAAATGATATTCAGAGAGCATTTTTCTTTCAGGTCAGTGTTCCTACTTACCCAGTGGTCATCTTTCCAAGTTGTTAATTCTCATTTCAATCGGCAGATAAAGATTATTTGCTAAAATTGGCACCATCAGGGTTCCCTTGGCGTTCGACCACCAGTTGAGCTTTTAGGGGATGGAGCCAGTTAGTGGAATGAGAAGAAAATCCAAAGAAATCATTGTATTATGCTGAAGCGAATGGAGTTTTCTCCCCTTAGCAACTCAAAATGAAACGTATGTATTTTGCATAATGAAACAGGTAACAAACTGGGCCATCATGTCTGTTAATGAGCTTCCCGTAATGCCAGAATGCACGGACATGGGGAGTATCTAAGAAGCCCTGGAAATCATAACTGATCATATATTTATGTATATATCAGACAATTTTAATCAAATTCTTCTTTGGAAACCTTGCATACCTTCCAGTCACCAGAATAATTTGATTTAAGTAGGTGAAGAGACATGGGAAGGTAAGAAAGACACACTAAGTTAAACTATGAAGGCTTCCTTTAAATCAATTCATTTGTACCTAGAAGATATTATTAAGCTGGGAAAATCAGTCAGGTGTTGAAACAAGTTAGAAATTTCCTTAGGTTAACTTTCTATTGGATGGAGGGAAAGGTGTTTTATTGAAACTTCCCATCTAGTTTCTATGCAAAATTTCACACCTTTCTCTATAGCAGTATTTCTCAACCTTGGCATCTTGAAGAAGATGTGTGGACTTCAATTCCCAGAATTCCCTAGCCAGTTGCTGACTGGAGAATTCTGGGAGTTGAAGTCTACAAGTCTTAAAGCTGCCAAGTTTGAAGACCTCTGGCTTAAAGACTGGCATTCTGTAGTGGTGCAGTTAGAATACAGTTAGAATACAGCATCTTTGGGACAACCATGGATGACTGAGACTCTCCATAGACATAAAGCTGCAAATAAATTTAATATCTATAAAAAATATTTTGAATCTCTCTCTCTCTCTCTCTCTCTCTCTCTCACACACACACACACACACACACACACACACACATCCTTCTCTGTTCTGATGGGGAATTCTCCGTAGTTAAAATCATTACTGCCAGTTGAACTACATGGAATATATATGGAGGCTATTTTGGGAGCGGGGGAGGAAAAAGGGAATGTATAAATATTTGGACAGGCACCTGAGGCACATTTTTTTAAAACATAAAATTCTATTCATATTCATTGTATTTATATTCAAATCAAAAACACGCCGGACTTCTAAACGGGAAACAACGTAGGAAAAATGGGTCATTCTAGAAAGAACACGAGACAAATTGGCAAATGTCTATACACAACACAAAATTATTTTATTTACTTATTTTATTTTATTTATTTATTTTGCCACCCATCTGGCCGAAAACAATTTTAAAAAAATATGAAACTGGAGAAAGCCATCAATTCTGATGGCTTTCTAATTTGAATTTTAATCATTGCTATTAACATTCTGAGAGGATTAGAATGAATCATATATAACCTTAACTAAATATCTTCCTTATTTTTTATCAGGCCCACCTTTAAGTTTTCAGGCCTACCTGCAAGTTATACCTCAATATTGTTGCTTAAAGTAGGTTCCAAAATACCATTAATAATTTATCCTATTTTGACTCAATTAATAAAAAAAATAGAAAGGCATCTGACAATAGTCATTTGGTGACTATAGCCTCAGATAAATTGGAGTTGCCTGTTTTAATATCATTAGAGGATAAAAAGGCCTTTGATATGGTTCAGATCAGGTTTTTGAAGTTTTTGTTTTAAAATATATATTTTTGTTCTCGTTTCTTCACTGAATTACATTGTGTTATCTTCACCTTGTCAGCAAAGTTATCATGTGCGTTCAAGGATGTCTTTTGTCCCTTTTAATTTTTAATTTGGTTCTTGAATATTTAGAAGGAGATATTTTGGCTCTTTTAGATAATTACTTAATACAATTACCAACCTTTTGTGAAGCTGTACAACAATCGGATTTAAACTATGGTTATCCAATTAATCTAATTTGCTTCCTTTAGGATCAAACACTTCTATAGACTAATGTAAGAAACTTGTAATTTTTACAGATTGTATAAAATATTTGGGACTATATTTTCTTATATTACACTAAGTTGAATTAAATATGTCTTAATATAGAGACATGATTATAGCGGATATAATTCAGCGGTTAAAATTGCCACAGTGTCTCCAGGGAAAGATTACTGTAATTAAAATGAATATTATATCTATTGCTGTATATTTTAAGAGGGATTCCAGGGTTAATTCCTATTAGATGTTTCACACCGATATAAAAATTATTGAGAATTTTTTATGGCAAGCCAAGAATCCTTGAATCTCTGCTAAATTGAGATTGTCCTCTGATAGTTTTAATTTATTAGACTTTCAGCTTTATCACTGGATTTTATTTTATTTTATTTCTGTATGATGAGGTTTTTATTTTATATATATATACTACCTCCTTTGGGCTCAATTAGAGTGTAATTGTGTGACCCCTTTACAATCTTGGCAAATACTGGGTCAATTTATAACAATCGGGGATGACTTTCCCAGTTTGGAAAGTCACCACATATATTTGCCAACATTTTTTAAAATGTTTTGTTGTTGTCTTTTTCCTAGGGCTGTGAGACCATGACTGGTTCAATACCCTAAAGCAGGACTAGAACTCACAGTCTCCCAATTTCTAGTCTGATGCCTTCAGCCATTACATCAAATTGGCTCTCCACTGGGAAGATAGTAAAGGAAATGGCTTATTGAAAATCTGAGCTAAGCAAGAAATAAATACTTTAAATCAATTGATTCATAACTGATATGTGTTCTGACTTAGGCTTCTTTAGAAATTAAGGAAGTAAACTTAGTCCCGGCAAACCTCTTTTATTTATTCAACTGTAAATTACTTTCATTTACAGACCGCAAGACTTGATAAGCAGTCTTTCAGAGGAAGGTTATCAACACCCACCTATCTCACCTGAAACGTTGCCAAAGAGCTAATTTCCAGACGCAGGGCAAGGCCAAACTTGGCACAGAGTCACAAACAGAATTTTCAAATCTTGAATTGGCCGGATGAACTAATTGCTTCCTGCAAAAGCTCACATCCCATTCGCTCTTCTTTTATGTCTTATGGAGGGGCCAATCATCTCCAAGCCTTACTCCCTAGTCGACCCTGTTTTCTTAATTGTTCTTGTCATCTGGCAGCTCTGCGCATGCGCACACTGGGAACAGGCTTACACTGTTCTTCTGCCTCGCTGATGTCAGACTCCAGAGACCCTAGAGGCAACAAAGAACTACCAGATGGCCTTGGCCCCCTCTCTGTCTCCAACTCAGAGCCATCGTCCGAGCCTTCCCCAGACTCCAGGATTGGCCCATGTTCCTCCCCAACCTCCTCACTGTTCGAATCTGCTGCCAACTCTGCTGTCCGCTGGTGGGCCACAACAATACGTTAAGGATTTTCAGAGGCTATGTTTTGAGTTTTACTTAAGTTAAGGGAGGTGGGAATAGGGTAGTCCTCAACGTATGACCCCAATTGAACCCCAAATATTCATTGCTAAGCAAGACAGTTGCTAAGTGAGTTTTGCCCCATTTTACAACCTTTCTTGCTATAGTTGTTAAGTGAATCACTGCAGTTGTTAAGTTAGTAACTCAGTTGTGAAGTAACACTGGCGTCCTCATTGACTTTGCTCGTCCGAAAGTCTCAAAAGTTGTTCACATGATCCTAGGTCACTACCACCGTCATAAATATGGGTCAGTTGATTGTCTGAATATGACCCAGCCTGACTTTTGATCACATGACCATGGTCATAAGTGTGAAAAATGGTTGTAAGTTATTTTTTTTCCAGTGCCATTATAACTAAATGAACAATTGTAAATCAAGGATTACCTGTATTAAAGATGTAGATGCAATACTGAATTATACTTCCAAAATATGGAATTTGACCTTTATTGAAGAACTCTGGTTCTATAGAGTCTAGGGTTGGCAATGGGAGTTATTTTATATAGATAGGAAGAAATTTATATTCCTGATGTTATGTTACAGGTCCAAGGGGGATGTTCTTTATCAATTTTGAAATGTATGGATGTAGACAGAGTTTCCTCTTTCTTTCTTTCTTTCTTTCTTTCTTTCTTTCTTTCTTTCTTTCTTTCTTTCTTTCTTTCTTTCTTTCTTTCTTTCTTTCTCTCTCCCACCCTCCCTCCTTCTGCATTTTACTAATCTCTCTACCTTTGCCTCCCCATCTTTCTAACTCTCTGAATGATGGAAGGCCTTCCTCTAATCCCCCATGTATTTCCAGTCATAAAAGATCTTTATGTTTTAATTACAAAGAGCTGCTTTTTCGGTCCCTGCTCAGTTTAAATATCATCACGCTGGGAACCCACTTCTATCTGTCTTCATGTCTATCTATTAAGGCATACCTGTTTCTCTTATGTCCAATAATTTAGCAGCTCTGCTACAAGAAGACAGGCAGAGCAGAAGAACTGAATGGCTGCTCCATCCTTTTCCTGCTGAACAGAGAGTGGAAAAACACACACACACAACAGACATAGGAACGGAGGCACTAATGCATTTATAGATTCCTGTCTTTGGCAATTATCTTCTCCATCCTTTAATTTTATCTTCTGTCCTTTTAAATGTTAAAGGGGAATATATTTTGCTAGGATATTCAGCACTCAACCGAAACATCACTTGGCATTTGTTGTTAGTTGCGAAGTCGTGTCTGACCCATCGCGACCCCATGGACAATGTTCCTCCAGGCCTTCCTGTCCTCTACCATCCTCTGGAGTCCATTTAAGCTCACACCGACTGCTTCAGTAACTCCATCCAGCCACCTCGTTCTCTGTTGTCCTCTTCTTCTTTTGCCCTCAATTGTTCTCAGCATTAAGCTCTTCTCCAATGAGTCCTTCCTTCTCATTAGGTGGCTAAAGGATTTGAGTTTCATCTTCAGGATCTGGCCTTCTAAAGAGCAGTCAGGGTTGATCTCCTCTAAGACTGACCGGTTGGATCGCCTTGCAGTCCAAGGGACTCGCAGGAGCCTTCTCCAGCACCATAGTTCAAAGGCCTCAATTCTTTGGCGCTCAGCCTTTCTTATAGTCCAACTTTCAGAGCCATAAATTGCAACTGGGAAAACCATAGTCTTGACTATATGCACTTTTGTGGGCAGGGTGATGTCTCTGCTTCACTTGGCATAGAGGGGCATTTTTCAACCTTAGCCATTTTAAGATGTGGGGACTTCAATTCCCAGGGTTCCCCAGTCAACATGAGAAGGGAAGTCCCCAGAACCATGGATCTATAATATCTAAACATTTGCTAGAGTTGTGGCTAAAGCCTGCTGTCATGCTAAACATCAAAAGCCAGTTTGGTCTAGTGGTTAAAGCAACAGGCTAGAAACCAGGAGGCTGTGAGTTCTAATCTTGCCTTAGACAAGAAAGATGGCTGGATGACTTTGAGCCAATCACCAGGAGATGGTGAATTCTAGGCCCACCTCATCCATGAAAGGTGGTTGGGTGGCTTTGGACCAGCCACACTCACTCACTTTCAGCCCAACTCACCTCAGAAGGTTATTGTTGTGGTAAAATAGAAGGAGGAAAGATAAGTTCTTACCTTTAGAAGGTGGTAAAATAGAAGGAGGAAAGGTAAGAACTTACCTTTAGAAGTTAAGTTCGCCACCTTGAGTTATTTATAAAGTAATAAGGATAGGATAAAAATCTAATAATAATAAACAAATGAACAAGTTTTTTTTAAATTCTTTACAATCTCTGTCTGTGTGTGTGTCTGTCTCTGTCTCTTTGTCTCTCCCTCTCTCTCTCTCTCTCTCTCTCGTTCTGTGTGTGTGTGTGTGTGTGTGTGTAAAGAATATTAAAAACAGCTTGCTCATTTGTTTATTTTGTGTGTGTGTGTGTACATACATAGAGACGCGATGGCTCAGTGGCTAAGACGCTTGAGCTTGTTGATCGAAAGGTCGGCAGTTCAGCAATTCAAATCCCTAGTGCCGCGTAACAGGGTGAGCTCCCATTACTTGTCCCAGCTTCTGCCAACCTAACAGTTCGAAAGCACGTAAAAAATACAAGTAGAAAAATAGGGACCACCTTTGGTGGGATGGTATCAGAGTTCCGTGCACCTTTGGCATTTAGTCATGCCAGCCACATGACCATGGAGACGTCTTTGGACAATGCTGCTTCTTCGGCTTAGTAATGGAGATGAGCACCACCCACTAGAGTCAGGAACGACTAGCACATATGTGCGAGGGGAACCTTTACCTTTACCTTTATACATACATACATACATACGTGGCTGTTCCAACAATAATCTGATCGTGGGGTTGTACAATGGTATAATTTTAAAATTGTTTTTAATGGGGTTTTAATTTGAATTTGAATTACACTGTGATTTGTATTGTTGATTGCTATTTGTAAGCCGTCCTGAGTCCTTCGGGAGAATGGCGGCATATAAATCACAATAATAAATAAATAAATACATAGAATCTGTGGTCCAACTGCAATCCATTTCCCTTTATTTTTGGAGTATCTAGTATTCAAAGTTAGCTGGGCAAAATAAAGTTGAAAGCTAAAGTGCCCAGTTTATTATCTCCAAATAATAAACAGGAACAGAACATAAGAACAGGCGAACTCCATCTTGGAAATATCCTACCAGCAACCGCCAAAGGGAACTGAGCTACAACCAGCTGGCTGGAGGCCCAGCAACCATCTGTGTAACATTTTACGCAGTGTGAAATGGCGAGCCTAACTTGAAAACACTTTTTTTTAAAGTCCCACATTACATAGGTGAGACAGGAGAGAGAGAGAGAGAGAGAGAGAGAGAGAGAGAGAGAGAGAGAGAGAGAGAGAGATTCTTCCATAAAGAGGGTTTTTTTTAATAGCAGCTGAAAGTATAAGATGAAAAAATTCAAGTCCATTCATGTTTCCTCCTCCAACTTAAGAGGAAACTCTTATTCATGCCTGTCCTCCACTCTTCAAATCTGTAGCATGGGTAAAATAAACGTGTTGGTCTCCATCCGGGCTTGGAATATATATATAAAAATAACAAACCTGAAATTTTGACAATCAGGAATTTTTCAAACGTACCATTATTGTTACTGTGATTGCGACAACAAGGTGAGGAGGTTTTTTTCAGCATAGGTTAAACAGAGCAAAACAAAACTGAATGCCTGTATTTCTACATTTTTCTTTTTCTTATCAAAAAGACACATTGTAAAGGCAGGATCCATGGTGGGCATAGTGCTAAATAGCTGACCTTCTGTTGAGCTATATTTCTAATCATCAGGGCTGTGAAAATATTTACAGACCCCTCACATCCTGGACATAAACTGTTTCAACTGTTAAACAACGCTGTAGAGCACTGCACACCAGAACAACTAGACACAAGGACAGCTTTTTTCTCAAACTGCCATCGCTCTGCTAAACAAATAATTCCCTCAACACTGTTAGTAGCACTTAGTAAAAACACTTAGTAAAAACTATTTACTAAATCTGCATTACTATTAATCTTCTCATCGTTCCTATCACCCATCTCCTCCCACTTATAGCTGCATTACTATAACTTTGTTGCTTGTATCCTTACGATTTATATTGATATTGTTTCCTGATTGCTTATTTGTACTCTATGATTATCATTAAGTGTTGAATCTTATGATTCTTGATGAATGTATCTTTTCTTTTATGTACACTGAGAGCCTATGAACCAAAGACAAATTCCTTGTATGTCCAATCACACTTGGCCAATAAAGAACTCCTATTCTATTCTATTCTATTCTATTCTATTCTATTCTATTCTATTCTATTCTATTCTATTCTATTCTATTCTATTCTATTCTATTCTATTCTCATTGTCACCCTGTTTGTTTATTAGGTTTGTGGTATCCAGTGGTGTGATTCAGCCAGTTCACACTGGTTCAGGTGATTTAACCGTTTGTTAAATTACCACCACCACTAGCCCCTGCTATCAAAGTGGATCCTGGGTGCCACGTGTGCTGCAATGGAGAAACAAGCAACAGAGTGGCTGACACAAGGGAAGGAGAAGTTCCTCTTTCTTCTCCCTGCTCTTCCTCCTTCCCTCATGCTGGCCATTTCATTTCTTATTTCTCCATTGCAGTGCAGCACCCAGGAGCCGCTCTGATAGCAAGGTGGTGGTAATTTAACAACCGGTTTGCCCAGGGTCAGGTTGGGCCATGCCACTTTTGACAGCCAACCTGACCCTGGGTGAACCAATTGTTAAATTATTTGAATCCCACCACTATCCTATCCAATTCTGTATGGGTTCTAAGAAGCTTTCCATCCAGCCATCCAGTCACTTCCTTGTCTACCTGTCTATCCATCTCCTAGTCTGTCCATTCACCCATCCATCTCTCCATCTACTTGTCTGACCACCCACCTATCCATCCATTTTCCTATCTTCTTGTCTGACCATCTATCCACCCACCCATCCACCCACCCATCCATTCCACCATTTGCTTACCTTATCTTCCTTTCTACCATCTTAAAGCTGCATTATGCTTTGGATCTGAAGAATGTGAGAAGGCCAATGTAGCACCAGTCTCCAAATTCTTGGGGAAGGCATGTCTTACCTTATGCTAGCTGCACAAGGTTTTATGAAATGGAATAAGCTCTTCTTATTCCATTCATCAGTTTTCAGGAATAACTTAAGTGTGAGATTATGAGAATAATAATTCATGAGAAATAGAATTAATGAGAGTCTCAAGTTGGTGTTGGCTTTTAGTGAGCACAAACATAGCATTCCTCCAAGATGATCTGCCCCTAATCTGGTCTTTCAGATCTTCCAACAATCCCTCCATGGTCCCTATAGCTGAATTCATCCACCTTCTGAGAGTTCTTTGGTGCTCTCTAAACTTGGTTGTTTTCTTGCAAACATTTCATTTCATTCATTCAAACTAGGTAACATTATGAGTGCTCTTCCTTCTAGCACTGATAATGTTACCTAGATGGGTAATTAAATGTCTGCAAGGAAACAGAGAGCTCAGAGAGGACCAGTGACCTTCATTTCAACCCTGAGCTTCAATTATTCTTCTCTTTCATCCACCTTTCTGCTTTTCATCCTATTCTCTTTCTTTCTTTTTTTTTCTTTCCTAGCATAATAAACTTCTCAAGGGAGACTCTCATTAAAATAGATTTAAGGGCAAAAGTCCCAGAATTCCCACCCACCTCCCAAATCTTGCCAATATTTTAGAAAGCTAAAAACTGCAAAAAAAAAAAAATCAGATGGAAGCCATGAAATTTAAAACCTAAAAAAAACTTAACACTTCAGAGTCAACTTCAAGTAATCTTCAAGTCATGTTGGATTTACACTATACCAAAGAGATGCCAGGGCAGTCCCTAGTGATATCTGAATTATTTGACAAATATAAAACCAGAATTATTGGATAAGGCTGTGTGGTACTTCAGATCCAAAAATAAAAGGATGTCTGAAAATGCATTATGCCTGCCCACCAATTCTCCAAAGTATTCTTGGAGGAAGAAGGGATTTAAAGCCCTACACAACCCTGTTGTCATCAGTATAATTTCCAAGGTGACTTTGACCCTCAGGTTAAGATTATGTACCCCACAGAGCCACCACACAGTTTTATTTAGGCTTAAGGCATATTGAAAACTGTGGGCTATGCTTTTTAAATCAATGTTAACTTTTTGTATTGTGCCTGTCCATTTTAACAGATGCAAACTTTCCCGAGGCTTTATTTAAGAATGGACAACCGCTTAAATATTTTTTAATTTTATTTTTTTGTTATTAATTTGATTTATATGCCACCCTTCTCCGGAGACTCAGGGCGGCTTACAATGCGTTAAGCAATAGCCTTCATACTTTTGTATATATTTATACAAAGTCAGCTTATTGCCCCCACAAACTGGGTCCTCAATTTACCCACCTTAGAAAGGATGGAAGGCTGAGTCGACCTTGAGCCTGGCTAGGATTGAACTCAGAGAAATTACAGGCCTCTGGATGTTAATTGCTGCCTTTAGTAGGCGGCATTAGTCCTCTACGCTACTCAGGCTCCTAAATACTGTTAAATATGAGCCAACAGTGTGCGGCGGCAGCCAAAAAAGCCAATGCAATCCTAAATTGCATTAACGAAGGGATGCAATCAAGATCAAGTGAGGTACTCATACCACTCTACAAAGCCCTAGTAAGACCACACTTATAATAATTCCACATGACAAAAAATTAAATAAATAAATTGCAAATAATACTGAAAGCATACATTTCAATCTCCATAAATCTGGTTAGAAACAATACAGTAAAAACAAGACATATTAACAATGTAAAAGGAACACGTATGTAGCATTGGGAATCAATAATCAAGTTACTCAATTCAATGAAGCTAAGGAAGAACCTTTCCACTGAAGAAGGAAAGAAATGCATAATATTCCTACTTGAATGGAAGCACTAAACGTTAATGGACTTTTGAGAAACTCATTGGGAAAATGGCCCTTTGATGCTGAAGGAGATGTTGTATGATAGAAGAGAAAGTGTGAGAAGTGGGTTGCTTCTGGGTCCTTGGAGTTGAGATTTCTTCAGCAAATAGAAATGGAGAGAGCCCAGCCCAGCTGAATTTATCAGATTTTTATTTATTTATTTATAATTTTATTTCTATACCGCCCTTCTCCCGAAGGACTCGGGGCGGTGTACAGCCAAGTAAAAACACAGTATATAAACATCATAATTTAAGTTTAAAAATTATTAAAATTATTACACTTTCGGCCAAATTAATTAAAAACCCCAAAATTAAAAACTCCAGATTTAAAACTCAATTACAAAGTCCCACCTGTCGGAAAAGCAGGGTCTTGAGGGCACAGCCTAAAACACGGAGGTCGGAGATCGTGCATATTTCTGGGGGCAGTTCATTCCAGGGGCTCCCACAGAGATGGCTCTCCCCCTGGGTGTCGCCAGCCGACATTGCTTGGCTGACAGCACCCTGAGGAGTCCCTCTCTGTGGGAGCAAACTGGCCGGTGGGAGGCTATCGGTGGCAAAAGGTGGTCCCGTAGATAGATGGGCTGATGTTATGAGAAGTACTAATGAAATGCTCCTTTCCTGTAAACCTACTCTCCAATTACAGAGAGCCCTCGATTTACAAATGTAGTGGAATGTACTCATCATGATTATAAATCATGACTGTCATGAAACGGATCACCCACATAACCGAGCCGATTTTTTGTCGCAATGTTTAAGTGAACAAATATGAGCCAGCCATGTGCAGCAGCTGCCAAAAAAGCCAACACAGTTCTAGGCTGCATAAATAGAGGAATAGAATCAAGATCACATGAAGTGTTAATATCACTTTATATAATGCCTTGGTAAGGCCACACTTGGAATATGGCATCCAGTTTACATCCATGATGTAAAAAAGGTACCGAGATTTTAGAAAGAGTGCAGAGAAGAGCAAGAAAGATGATTAGGGGCCTGGAGGCTAAAACAAATGATGAATGGTTGCAGGAACTGGGCAGGGCTACTCTAGTGATAAGAAGGACCAAGGGAGACATGATAGCAGTGCTCCAATATTTGAGGGGCTGCCACAGAGAGGAGGGGGTCAAGCTATTTTCCAAAGCACCTGAAGGCCAGGCAAGGAACAATGGATGGAAACTGAACAAGGAGAGATTCAACCTGGAAATAAGGAGAAATTTTCTGACAGTGAGAACAATCCACCCATGGAACAGAGGTTGCCTTCAGAAGTTGTGGGAGCTTCATCACTGGAGGCTGGACTGCCATCTGTCAGAAATGATGTAGGGTCTCCTGCTTGGTTGGGGGGTTTGACCAGATGACCTACAAGGTCCCTTCCAACTCTGTTAATCTGCATCTAAGAAGAATTAATAAAGAGCAGAAGTCATAGAAGAACACCTGGTCTGGTTGCTTAGAAGCTAAGCAACATTGGCCTTCGTTGGTATTTGGATGGAGGAATATCCTAGATCTGTCCACAAGATTGGGAGATAGAAAAGCATGGGCTGTTTTCTGTTTTCTAAACATCCGTAGAGTTTTGTTTGTTTGTATCTCGTTGTCATTGTTTTTAGAAATAACTCAAGGTGGTGAACACACCTTTCATTCCCAACACACCTTCCTCCTCCTATTTCTCCCCAACAAGAACCCTATGAGGTAAGCTGGGCTAAGAGAGTGACTGGCTCAAGTCACCCAACTGGCTTTTATGACTAAGGTGGGAATTGAACTCATGGTCTTCCGCTTTCTAGTCTGGTGCCTTAACCACTAGACCAAACTGACTCACAGCTTAGCAATGGCAGTATGTTGTACAATTTAATATAATTGAGTTACCGAGCAAAACTCAAGCATTTATTCATAAAGGATGTGTACTTTATTTCAAAGAAACATTACTTTGTTTTCACTTCCAATATTATCTGAATGTATTACTATTATTATTATGAATTATCTGAAATCTGAAAGGGACATGGTGGCTCAGCGGCTAAGATGCTGAGCTTGTCAATCGAAAAGTCAACAGTTCAGCGGTTCAAATCCCTAGTGCCACATAACAGAGTGAGCTCCCATTACTTGTCCCAGCTTCTGCAAACCTAGCAGTTCAAAAGCATGTAAAAAATGCAAGTAGAAAGTAGGGACCACCTTTGATGGGAAGGTAACAGCGGTCTGTGAGCCTTTGGCATTTAATGACCAGCCACATGACCACAGAGACATCTTCAGACAGCGCTAGCTCTTCAGCTTTGAAACAGAGATGAGCACCGCCCCCTAGAATTGGGAACGACTAGCACATACGTGCAAGGGGAACCCTTACCTTTACCTTACCGAGCAAACCTCAAGCATTTACTCATAAAGGATGTGTACTCTTTTTCAAAGAAACATTACTTTGTTTTCACTTCCAATATTATCTGAACAAACTCTACTAGGGCTTATTTGACCAAACATTGTTGTAGAAATCATGGCTTAATATGCCCCGTAGACTTTGTCTCATTGTTAAATGACTTGGGGGGTGAAAGAAATGATGAATATTGGATTGCCCATCTTGCAATTTGCTTCTCAGGCATTTTAATTACAGGCGCTCCATAAAAGAAGAGGGTATAAGGAGCTTGCCAACATTTCAATTAACTTGGCACCGTCTTTTCTGCAGATGAAATAATTAATAATTCGTTTCTCAGACAAAAATAAAAAATAGCTTCTTGGTATGGAACTGTTGTTAACAGGGCACTACAGGCCAATCCTAAATTTAAATTCCCCTCTGAGTTAGCCAAATCTTATGGGCTACCTAACCTGGCGGTCTCATTTCATTGGACGGATTGAGCTGTGTAACTCATCCCTACAAGCAGGAGTTCTGGGGGGGGGGGGAGAGGGAAGACACCAAAGTAACAGCAACAGGTAACATCAACTCCAAATCAGCAGAAAAGTGGAAGGAGAGGTTTCTTCCCCCCCCACCCCCCATCAAATCTTTTAACTCAAAGTTGACACCAGCATCTGTTTTTTGGTAAGTCCTATTATTTAATTTTTCCTCCTATAAGAAATCTACTATTTCAATCTTACTTCAACATTAAGCCTATGAATGTCAAAATATTGGAGATTAGATAGAAGATGATAGAGATAGATAGATAGATGATAGATAGATAGATAGATAGATAGATAGATAGATAGATAGATAGATAGATAGATAGATGGATGATGGATGGATGGATGGATGGATGGATAGATGGACAGATGACTAGATGGACAGATGACTAGATGGATAGATGGATAGGTAGGTAGGTAGGTAGGTAGGTAGGCAGGTAGATAGATAGATAGATAGATAGATAGATAGATAGATAGATAGATAGATAGATAGATAGATAGATAGATAATGGATGGATGATAGATGACATACAGAGAGAGATAAAAGACGATAGATAGAGAGAGAAAGAGAGATAATGGATGGATGATAGATGACACAGAGAGAGATAAAAGGTAGACGATAGATAGATGGATAGATAGATAGATAGATAGATAGATAGATAGATAGATAGATAGATAGATAGACAGACAGGAGATGAGAGAGAGAGAAGATAGATGATAAGGAGATAGATAGATGATGGAGGGATGCATGGATGCATGGATGGATGCATGAGTGGGAAGGTGGATGGAGGAATGGAGGGGGGGAGGGTGATGGATGGATAGATGATAGATAGATAGATAGATAGATGATAGATAGATAGATAGATAGATGACAGCGACAGAGAGGCAGAGAATGAGAGATGTTAGATTCCAACTGTGACCTACTTAAAACCTATTGACAATGTCAAAAATCAGGTTTGCACAGTATACTAAGTAACAAAAAAGCTAACCAAGATTAAGTTCTGTGCAAATGCAGCCAGTCGGTCTTTAACTGACTTTGTTATGCATGAACTTGGCCCAAGCACTCTAGGGGAAAGGGGGGAAAGGCCAGCTTGAGACCAGTTGTAAAGGTCACAGATTTTCAATTTTTTTTAAAGCTTCCTCCAAGTAGCCTCCCATATTTGTGAATATGCTGAATTTAATTCATCACCCCTCTTTTTTTTAAAAAAATGCATATATTAATTTGGAGAAATGTGTATTAGCATATATATAGTGTTCTTTAGAAAACAGTTCACATTAACTTAATTTTGTCTATGCTATATTTTAAGATATTGTGTTTTACATAGTATTTTTGTAATTTATCTTAATAAATTGCGCCTATGAATTTTTCTGAAGTCTTTTCCTAATAATAATTTTTGGAGCATTGCAAAATTGGGGAAAGTGTGATTTAATAACAAAAATAGAATTTCTGTTCATGGTTTGGTTCAAAATGTGAAATTAGAAAATCTTGCATCCAAGTGTGAACAACCAGGAAAGGAAGGAAGGAAGGAAGGAAGGAAGGAAGGAAGGAAGGAAGGAAGGAAGGAAGGAAGGAAGGAAGGAAGGAAAAAAGAGGGAAAGAAAGAGACTGAGAGAGAGAAAGAAAGAAAAAGAAAGAAAGAAAGAAAGAAAGGAGGAAAGAAGGAAGGAAGGAAAAAGGGGGAAAAGAAAGAGAGAGAGAGAGAGAGAAAGAAAGAGAAAGGAAGGAAGGAAGGAAGGAAGGAAGGAAGGAAGGAAGGAAGGAAGAAAGGGAAAAAGAAAGAAAGAAAGAAAGAGAAAGAAAGAAAGAAAGAAAGAAAGAAAGAAAGAAAGAAAGAAAGAAAGAAAGAAAGAAAGAAAGAAAGAAAGAAAGAGGGAGGGAGGAAGGGAGGGAAGGAAATATTTGATCACTTCAGTCTGCAAAGTTTATAAAATACTTTCTTTAGGTCTGACAGTACTCACTTTTGAAAGTCATTTTGTTTTATACTATTTTTTTCATATATATTTTTCCTTTTCATTGATTCTTGGCACTTTTTTCTCTGCAATGCTATTTGATGCAGTGGGGCTTTTCCAAGAAAGTAGGATGTTATTACCAGATTTCAAAAGGATGATTTTTCCGGGAACTTCTCACTCGCTGCAAAATTGCGAAACCTGGCCGTTTCCATGCACAGCACACCTACATGAAGAGCCAGTATTTTCCTTTCGGAATGCATGACTTGCCCTTAACGATTTCCTTGCTTTGAAACACACTGCAGAATGATCTTGTCCTACGGCATTGTTCATAAATACATTTACTGCATTTAGCCTACAAGCAAGGTCCAATTCTTTCAAGATAGTTCCCTTCTTGTCAGGTGTGAAAAATGAAGACAAGTTAAGTTCTAGTTAAGCTGATTTATTGCTCGGGCCTATACGCAAGAATCTAGACAACTAACATTCAGCACTAAATTAGCACTAGATAAGAGCTACCATCAACACTAAATTGGTGCAAGATAAGAGTTAATGGAATTCAAGAGGGCTTGGACTTAAACCACTTGTGACAACCTCATGACTCTAGGCTGATTACTCTCTTGACTCCCCCCCCCCCCAGGCACTGCCTTTCCTTCTCCTGCTACACCTCTAGGTGACATGACTAGGAAAGAAGAGGAGACGCCTACAATGAAGCAGTCAGCAACATTTTGAAGAGCTGCAGGGGTGGTATTTACTTACTTTCCCTACCGGTTCGCAAATCTGAGTGTGCATGTATCCCATCCAAGCATGTGCCTGACCTTCCAAGCATGTGCTTCGCTAATGCGTGTGCCTTCTGCACATGCACCCAGCCTCAAAAATGTGCCTAAATAGGATGGCATAGAGCCAGGGTCGGTGGGCGGGTGAGTGAGTGGGTCCACCCGCGATTTCTGCAACCGATCCAAACCAGCTGAATACCACCTCTGAGAGCTGCCCAACGTTTTTCAACCTTAGTGTATCTTTTGCAGATTTCTGAATCGCACTCACCCAAACTGTAACCATGATTAATGGTGAAACAACCAAGATTGTATGGGCAACATGTATAAGAGGTAAAATAAACGAACATTACAGATTGACAGAGTTATGAATTTGTCGGTATTCCCAAACCAGCAGACGGTTCACTGTCTCACTATTTCTATTTTGCACACGGCATCCAAGATCACACTCAGCTGAAGTGCACTCCCAGATTCTACGATCCATTCATGCTTTCAACTTCAAATTTGAGTCTGCAGTTTACCTGCTACAGAATTGTATTACCCACCAAAAAGTGAAGTTCAGAAATTACACTAAACAGAGGCTAACATTTTCTTTGGAAACTGCCCCATCTTTCCTTTTAAATGCGTAAATTTACTTAGAAAACTACAAAATTCAGTCCTGGTGGCTTAGTTGTGGGAGTTTGCACGCTATTTATTGTTGCTTTGCTAAGTCATTTTATGCTGTCCTAAAATAGGAATCGGGATTCTATAGAGCAGTGTTTCTCCACATTGGGAATTTGAAGTTGTATGGACTTCAACTCCCAGAATTCCTTGCTAGCTGGGGAGTTCTGGGAGTTGAGGTCCACACAGCCTGAAATTTCCAAGATCGAGAAACAGTCCAGTAAAGTGTTTGTTTGAAGAAAGTAGACAAAATAGGCCAAATCTGCATATTCCAGTTCAGAGGTTCGAATCCCTAGTGCCGCGTAACGGGGTGAGCTACCATTACTTGTCCCAGCTTCTGCCAACCCAGCAGTTCAAAAGCACATAAAAATGCAAGGAGAAAAATAGGGATCATCTTTGATGGGAAGGGAACAGCGTTCCGTGCGCCTTTGGCATTTAGTCAGGCCGGCCACATGACCACGGAGACGTCTTCAGACAGCGCTGGCTCTTCAGCTTGAGTACCTCCCCCTAGAGTATGAGTACCTCCCCCTAGAGTCGGAAACAACTAGCACATATGTGTGAGACGAACCTTTCCCTTTCCCTTTTAACCATATCAGGATAGTGTTTTCAATACTAGGGATCAGATACAAAATATGAAAATTTCTCGGTGCTTAAACTAGAGACCCATCTTCTGTCCTGTTTAAATATGGAATCTCACTTAGGAAGAGCTGCTGAGCACAAGATACATTGGAAAAGGATTAAGGATCTTCCTTTGCTGGCTTCCATCCAGAGTATGAGAGTGCTCAGACAACCTGTTTCTCCTGCCACCTCCCCCTAGATCAGAGATCTTCAAACTTGGCAGCTTTAAGACTTGTGGACTTCAGAATTCTCCAGCCAGCTATGCTATGAGAATTCTGAAAGTTGAAGTCCACAAGTCTTAAAGCTGCCAAGTTTGAAGACCTCTGATCTAGATGTTCAAGGGTGTCTGCAGCAAACCACGATGTTGCAAAAATGATGACATAGATGTCACCAGGATGCAAATCCTGCCCTTATAGACTTATATCCTGATATCCGGATGCAAGTGCCTAAGTCCCAGGATTTGTGTCATGATGCCACGGAGTGCCTTTCATCTTTTGCTCGCCCAAGGACATCTTCGGTTGACACTCCCATTATCTCCGTCGAGCAGGCTTAAATAATCCTTAGTCGTTGCAGTTTTAAGCAGTGGTGTGTTTTTTTCTCCCTTTAAGCCTAGAGAGAACATGGCGACAATGACCATCAGAAGGGCACAAAATGTCTTTTATTCTCTGGGTGGCCCAGTCGAAGCGGCGTCAGCCTCAGGAATATGCTGACTGTCTTTTTAAGAGGACTGAAACCTTGATAAATAACACTCCCACAGACATACTTTCCATCAAAGACAGTTGGCATAAAATATAAAGAGCACTGTGAAAACAGTACAGACACCTCTCTCTCTCTTTCATCTTTGTGACTCTTTGCTAAATTTATCTGTACTGCTTCTCTGTGTGTGTGTGTGTGTCTCTCTCTCTCTCTCTCCTTGTACCGCCAAACAGATGCAAGTCACACACAATATGTACAGGATGATTAAGCAGCCAACAGTCCCAGTGAGCTTCAGCAGTGAGATATGATGCAGCCAGGACCACTTGGATTCATGTATGCCTCTCAATGCACAAGCCACTGCATTCTTTTGAAATAACCAGTCTCCAAAGGAAAGCCCAAATACATGTGCTGCAGTAGTCCAGGTACAAGGTGAAGAAACCATCGCTTCTAAGGAGCCAGGTTATTTCTAAATAAGTAGCACCGCCATCTTGCTGGAGTTTGCCTTGTGTCTGTTTCAGTGTTAGGCTTGCCCCAGCAAGGTCCCTAGGAAAGAAAGACCCTCAACTCCATTTGAAGTGATAGGCTGTTTTACTAAGGATTCAAGGTTACAAACGAAGCAGGCTAGAACTAAAGTTCCAGCACAAAAGGCTACAAACTTTTCCCCATCTCTCCAGTCCTTCCCCCGGGCCGGCTCATCTTCAATCAATGGTGTGCCGTATAGGTGTTTTGGGAACCGTTTAGATGTTTGGGGCAATTCACATTCCTTTCCCAGAATTCACGACCTTGAAGACTGAAACAGGCTGGCTCTTCACAACTCTGGGTTCTGTCAAGCCCGTCATCATACCTCCTTATTGATCCCCTTTGTTCCTTACATGCCAATTCCCTATTTCTTCTCCTTCCATGTCACTTCTAACTGATGGTAGAATGCCAGCTAAGCATTGAGCTGAAGATGACAGATCTGACATTTTAGTCCTTCAGGGTGTGGATATCCACTGAATCTCCATTTTAGTCAGGGTGGAAATATGTAGCTGCTTATCATGAAAAGACAAATGGTAGCCAACTTGAGTGGAGTAGATGACCTTCTCAATGGCTTTGAGATGTTAAATAAGATGGTGAAGAAGAGACCCCCATATCAAAGGGACCAATGATATAATCTCTCTTCCCCCATTACCATCAGCTGGAACTTTCCACATGGGAAGAAACAATATCTCCAATTCCCAATGTTTACAATTATCCAGAACATCACAGTCCAGTGTTATCAAAGACGCTTGAGAGATAACACAGTCCTTCCTTCCATGCCCCATCATCAATCACCATAACAGCAAACAAAGTCTGATTTCCACTTCTAGAATTAGACTGTTAAACTTGGGATCAATGGTGAAATCCAATTTTTTTTACTACCAGTTCTGTGGGCGTGGCTTGGTGGGCATGGCAGGGGAAAGATACTGCAAAATCTCCATTCCCACCCCACTCCAGGGGAAAGATACTGCAAAATCTCCATTCCCACCCCACTCCAGGGGAAGGATACTGTAAAATCCCCATTCCCTCCCCTCTCCAGGGAAAGGATATTGCAAAATCTCCATTCCCATCCCACTCTGGGGCCAGCCAGAGGTGATATTTGCTGGTTCTCCGAACTATTCAAAATTTCCACTACCGGTTCTCCAAACTGCTCAAAATTTCCACTACCAGTTCTCCAGAACCTGTCAGAGCCTGCTGCATTTCACCCCTGCTTTGGATACGGTTTAACGTACCTCTTCCAAGACCTTCTTCAATTGAGTCTCAAACATCTTCTCCCAAAATTGAAAGTTGAAGATGTAGGAGAAGTGGTACGTCTACTGTCGCTGGATCTAGAAGTGGCTTGTTCAGGAGAATGAATACCACCACCTCTTTCAAATCAATCAGCTTCACATCCTCTCCCGAATGAATTCACAACTCCCACAATCCATCTTCCAGTCTCTATCCTGGCAGCTTAAAAAACCCTGAAAGACCTTGGATTTAGACAGCGATAGCAGAGATCATATTGCAAGGATTTGGTCCAGATCCTGCCCATTCACAGGATCACACCAATGCCACATGATTTCTCAGCCCAAGGCCCGTTAAGATAAAAACTATCACAAAAAGTTGCAGCAAACACGCCCTCCCCCTCAAAAAGCTACTTACGACCCAGTTTCAAAGTTATGATGTCCAGCTCCCCCCGTGTCACATGACTGTATTTTGGGTGCCCAGCAATCAACCTAATTTAGGGTATATTGTTGTGTATATTGGAGGCGGTGAACCTTTGAGAGCTGTATGCAACGAAATTTCACTTTAATGTATGCCGATTAGTGTACATCAAAGTGACAACAAAGTTATTCTAAGTTCTAATTTGCAGCGCCTCACGGTCACGTGATTGAAAAGGTAGAATTCCCCCCCCCCCCCGGAAACCGACATTTTGTTCCGGTTTCCAGAATTTAAAAAACCCCACCCCATAGCGAACAGTCAGTCTGCTTAACAACCACCGCATTGCCATTGAGTTCGCTTAACAATTATTGCAAAAAAGATAGTAAAATCACGACGGTCATCACTTATCAGCGGTGGGTAGTGGCAGCAACAGGAGGCTCCGCCCAACCGGCTAGACATCATCACGGGCGTTCTTGCACATGTACAGAAGCGCTGCGAGCGGGCGAAGTTCGCTCACAGTTCCGAACCGGTAGGGAAGGTAAGTGGAATTCACTACTGCCACTTATGACTGCCAGCATCTCGGGATCCTGAGTTACCATCTCTAGTGATCGGTGGGGAGACTATCACCCCATCCGATAGGGTTCGCAATCTGGGTGTCCTCCTGGATTCTCGGCTATCGTTGAATGACCATCTGATGGCCGTAACCAGGGGGGCCTTCGTGCAAGTACGTCTTGTATGCCAGTTGCGCCCTTTTTTGGACCGAGATGCCCTCACCACGGTCACCCATGCCCTGGTTACTTCTCGGTTGGATTACTGTAGCGCCCTCTACATGGGGCTGCCCTTGGGACATATTTGTTTTAATTCTTGGCCAAATAATATTTAATAATTTTTAATTGTTTTTAACTTTTGTGTACCATGTTTTATTCTGGCTGTTCACCGCCCTGAGTCCGCAAGGAGAAGGGCGGTTTATAAATTGAAATAATAAATAAATAAATAAATAAATAAATAAATATCCGGAGACTCCAGTTAGTCCAGAATGCGGCCGCGCGGGTAGTTACGGGGGCTTCTCGTTACTCCCGTGTTACACCTCTCCTGCGTGGGCTGCACTGGCTACCGGTTGTTCTCCGGGTTCGTTTCAAGGTGCTGGTTTTAACCTATAAAGCCCTACATGGCTTAGGCCCGGGGTACTTACAGGACCACCTCCTGCCTTCCTCCCACCCTCCAGTGCGCTCCCATAGAGTGGGCCTCCTCCGGGTGCCGTCAGCCAAAGGAAGGAAGGAAGGAAGGAAGGAAGGAAGGAAGGAAGGAAGGAAGGAAGGAAGGAAGGAAGGAAGGAAGGTAGGAAGAAAAATATCAAGGAAAAAGGAAGTTTCAGAAAGTTGCAATGATCTTTAAGATGCCATAAGGCCAGCTGCTTTGCTGTTGGTATCCAAACATACTGGCTTCTCAGTATAGTGCCCATCTGCAAATTTATTTCATATGGCCTATAAAATAAATAAAATAAATAAATGGCAGAATACATGATAAAGTATCACTTTTACAGTGAGTATTTTATAATTCTCGGATTACTCATTTTTTTTCTTCTGCGCACCATTAAGGTTGCAATGTTTGCACAATACACTCACAGTAGTTCTCCCCTACTCTTTGTTGTTCTTGTTGTTGTTACTTTAATCATCCGACCTTGTTGCTGTCCTTGTTGCCGGTCTTTGTAGGCAAGAAAATGCACAAAACGGTTTGGTTTTCCTCTCTCTTTTAAATGCACTTAAGAAAATGACACAGATGTGATTAAAAAAAAGCAAATATATAGCAAGAAACAGGGAGACTTTTTTCAATAAAAGCTTTAATTACAGGCACGCGGCATTATGTTTCCTAGCCTGAATTTGCTTATTGCACAAAAATAGATTTGCAGGTTGTAAAAGAGAAAAAAAACCTCAAGAATATACCATATCAAGGCCATTCTTAAGTATAGAGAAGAATATGGACAAAAAATATTCTTCTTTTGTGGTGATTTTCCAAACTATGTTTCAGGGCACCCTAGCGGCTGTAGATATTCTTTTAAAAGTCAAACTACTATGTTGGCTGTATTAAACATCATATGTACCATAAAGAAGGGCAGAGAATGCCTCTGGAACTTAAATCTAAATCTAAATCTTTGATTTGATTGCACCTTAACCTATTGAAAGAGTAAGGTGATTTTTTTGGAAGAATCCTTACACAGCTATCGTTCAGAAATTCTGCAACAGGGGAAAGTGCCCGGATGACTAAAGAAGAGCAAATGTCTATTATATCTGTAGTTAGCGCCCAGCCCTCTCCTAGGAAAATGAGATATTTTAGGAAATATTAAATGGGCAGAATATTTTCCCTAGAAGGGAGGTAGAAACTCACTCCCCCACACCTTTGTCAATGGGCCATTAAGGCCTGGGCCAGTCTATTCTACATAACAAAAGATCTACCTCCTTCAGGCAGATCCATAGTAGGAATTGCACAAAGCCCTTTCATTACATCATCACCCAGCAAGGCTCAACCAAGCCTGGGACTCAAAAGCACAACCTACAAAGTTACCCCTGCATGGCCCCATGGGAGTCTGACAACCAATCAGAATACAAGCTCAAATTCAAAAGCCCAGAAAGGGTATAAAACTCAGGCACTCTTAGCATCTATTCCTTTTTTCTTTTTTTCTTCACCCAAGATCTTCAACGCATGTGGTCCTGTCCACCATTAAACCATCTCTCCTAGCAGTCTCCATGTTTCCAGTGTCTTTCTCCCCATTTGGAACTGAACCCAGAAGGACATTTCTTCCAACAAATCTACAAAAGGTGGTAGATAAAAGAGATCTAGCAAATTTTAGACCAATTATTTCAACTGACTGCTAGTTCACCAGATCAGCAGATCAAATCTCACTGGCTCAAGGTTGACTCAGCCTTCCATCCTTCCGAGGTGGGTAAAATGAGGACCCAGATTGTTGGGAGCAATATGCTATTTAGTATTCTGTCGATTGTTGTAAACCGCCCAGAGTCTTCGGAGAGTGGGCAGCATAGAAATATGATTAATAAAATAAAATAAAATAATCTATAGATGGGAAAATTCCATAGTGGAATATAAAGCTATCCATCTGCAACCACCTTGAAAGCAATGTAAAATTACCAGAACTGTCAAAAATGCATCATTACACTTATCCCATTCTTTTTTAAAAAAATCAAATTATCTTCTTAATAGATTAGGGGTATGCTCCGAATAGTTTAACTTCAGCAAAGCATTTGACAAAGAACCTTGTGACAGGATTATCCTTCAGCTAGTTATGCTTGAACTTTGGTTTGAAAAATCATACCATGTTTCCCTGAAAAAAAGACCCCGTCTTATATTTTTTTGAACCCTGAAATAAATGCCTGGCCTTATTGCCATGCACTCAAAAGCCCAATTGGGCTTATTATCAGGGGATGTCTTATTTTGGGGGAAACAGGGTACCCCATCAAACTGGAGACATATCAAGTGGGGTGCCACAGGAATCAATCCTGTATTAATGACTTGAATGAGGAGGTAGAGGGAATGTTATCGAGGTTACATCTTCCAAATAGGGATGGATAGCTCTTAAGAAGACAGAAAAAAAAGTTACATATTGATAGGATATATAACCATGCTAAAGGTTACAGAATGAAATTTAACAAATTTATCTCCTTCGAAGATGCAAATATTAAATAAATGAAATAGAAATCTGGTAAGTGGAAATTCAAGCCAACCCTACAACATCACTTTTATTACTAACAATGCTTCCAGAATTGGCATTCTGGCTTCCATTTTGTGACAGTGCCCATGGTACATTCCTAAAACTCTAAATTTTGCTGTCCCTTTTTTGAAAACTTTTCTCAATGGGAAAGGGATAAAAAATAATACAGCTATTATGACAGCATTAAAAATATTATGCTACTAGATGACCTAATTGTATCTAACGACCTATTGATGCCTTGCTACTTCTATGTTTAGACTCCACCCTTTCAGTAATTCTTTCTCATTACAGGTTATCCTCAACATATAATGGAGTTGTAATGGAACTGACAATTACACTTATAAGTTGTGATGGTCATAAAGAGAGTCATCACATAACTGATCCATTTTTACAACATTTTTCCAACTGTTGTAAAATAAACAATGCAGATAGAATAGAATAGAATAGAATAGAATAGAATAGAATAGAATAGAATAGAATAGAATAGAATAACAGAGTTGGAAGGGACCTTGGAGGTCTTCTAGTCCAACCCCCTGCTTAGGCAGGTAACCTTACACCACTTCCGACAAATGGTTATCCAACATCTTCTTAAAAACTTCCAGTGTTGGAGCATTTACAACTTCTGGAGGCAAGTTGTTCCACTGATTAATTGTTCTAACTGTCAGGAAATTTCTCCTTAGTTCTAGGTTGCTTCTCTCATTGATTAGTTGGGGGAGTCTGTCATAACTTTCACGGGTTTCTAAGTGATCAGACGTAAGCCAAGGACCTCCTGTACTGTTGGTTTGACAGAGTTCACTATTCTAGATTTTTATGAATTTTCAGGAGTTAGCTAGATATAACTTTAAACTGCTTTGTCAGTAGTGCACATACTATATTTAGTAGGATGTTGGTGGAATCTCCAAAAATAATTAGCTTATCGGATTCCCCAAGTTAATAATAAAATCATCCATGGGAGGAAATGCTTGGTAAACAATACAAGGATAAAATAAAACCTTTCTTTTAATCAAATGTAATGTTAGTGAGGATGGAAAGAAGAAATGGGAAGAAGACAGCATTGGAAGTAATGTCCATCTGGGTTCAGTTCCAAATGGGGAGAAAGACATTGGAAACATGGAGGCTGATTGGAAAGATGGTTTATTGATGGACAGGATCACATGGGTTTTAGGTCCTGGGCAGCTGAGCACATGGAGTGGAGAGTGAGTGTTATTTTTACCTTCTCTTGGGCTTTGAACTTGAGCTTCCTGTTTCTGTGGCAAGGGCATGTATTCTATTGGTTGCAGGCTCCCATGTGGAGGCATGTTGGTCTGAATCAAGTTTGGTTGAATCTTGCTGGGTGATGTAATGAAGGGGCTTGGTTGTGCTATGTGGTGAACTCAGCTGATAGATAATCCTATTATGTCCTGGAGGGTCATGTCTTAATCCCATCACCCTGGAGCTGAGGTCTTTCGTTTTGTAGATAGGCTGACCCAGTCTTAATGTGCCCCAAATATCTGCTGGGGGCAGAGAGCTGCTCTTTGTCTTTAAAAACATGTTTCTCCTTTTCTCATCCAGGGAAATATAATATAATATTTCCTAAAATATTTCATTCTTCTAAGAGGGGTGGGTACTAACTTTCTTCAGCAGAAATATCCTTTTAGCAGACAAAAAAAAAAGATCATTGTTTAAAAAGTTAATGCCTGTATTTCGAGAAGTTTAGTGCTGACTATAACTTAGATAATATGACTCACAAACATTTACTCTTCATTAACAAGGCCACAAAGCCAAAGGCTATGGAAAAATTAGCCTGAACTTGCTGCTAAAGCTTTATCCATCACCTTGTAAGCCTGCTATATTCCTTTTTAATTTGCATAATGACCGGTTGAGAATGCTGGTCCTGTATTTGAAGGTTAGTTGCATTTTGTGCAATTAAAGGCAGGGAATTAACAGCAATGTCACCACAAAAGCCTGGTCTGGAGGGAACAGGGGAGTTTAATGAGGTCTCATAAAATAAAGTGGTCAGGTGTATGTCTTCACACATTTATTTTTTTCAGGAGAAAGAGTGATCAGTTTTACAGCTGGAATGGTGAGATAAAAGGCAGAGAGACCTTTCACCTTTGCTCTACCGGATCGGACTGCAAACTAGACTTCTAGTCTGAGGGTCATTTACCATATAAAATGTCCAAACCATAGGACCTCAATTTCCACACGATTACCTTAATTATTCTCCAACTCTTGTTCTCTGAACTATCATAATAGAATAGAATTCTTGATTGGCTAAGTGTGATTGGACACACAAGGAATTTGTCTTTGGTGCACACGCTCTCAGTGTACATAAGGAGAATAAAATACATTCATCAAGAATAAAAAAATACAACACTTAGTGATAGTCAAGATTACTAATAAGCTAGCAAATCATACTAGGAAACAAATAAAAACAATATAAATTGAAAGATACAAGCAACATGGTTATAGTAATAAGTGGGAAGAGATAGATACTAGTAAGGAAGAGATACAGTAGATACTAGTAAGATAGATACTAATACAGTATTAGTATTAGTAAATTATTTGACAGTGTTGTGGGAATTAGTTGTTAAGCAGAGTGATGGCATTAGGGGGGAAAACTGTCCTTATGTCTAATTGTTCTGGTGTGCAGTGCCCTATAGCGTTGTTTTGAGGGTAGGAGTTAAAACAGTTTATGTCCAGGATGCGAGGGGTCTGTAGATATTTTCACAGCCCTCTTTTTGACTCGTGCAGTATACAGGTTCTCAATGGAAGGCAGGTTGGCAGCCATTGTTTTTTCTGCAGTTCTAATGATCCTCTGAAGTCTGTGTCTGTCTTGTTGGGTTGCAGAACCCAACCAGACAGTTATAGAGGTGCAGATGACAGACTCAATCATTCCTCTGTAGAACTGGATCAGCAGCTCCTTGGGCAGTTTGAGCTTTCTGAGTTGGCGCAGAAAGAACGTTCTTCGTTGAGCTTTTTTGATGACATTTTTTATGTTAGGTATCCATTTTAAGTCTTGAGATCTGATAGAACCTAGAAACTTGAAGGTCTCTACTGTTGATACTGTGTTGTCTAGTATTGTAAGAGGTGGTAGTATGGGAGGTTTAAGGTCTTCTAAAATCCACCACCATTTCTACAGTTTTGAGTGTATTTAGTTCAATCAAGATTGTTCTGGTTGCACCAATACCAGACAAACCAAATCCCAGGAAAAGATATGTTTGGTTTCAGGATGTCTGTAGATATTCTGGCCAGATATTCTGGCCAGATATTCTGGGGTGGATAGCCAGGGGTGGCATTTGTGGATCACTGAACCCCGGTGATCCTTGGCTAGAGGATTGCCCAAACCCTGCCGAATCCCCAGGAGCCCACCCCTAATCTAGTTAAATTTTCCTGCCAAATTTCCAGTCTTAGACTTAAGTCCAAAGGTTGGCACAACCTCAGAGTTGTTCTGCCCCAGCTATGGATCCGAAAGAACACAGCACACACAAAATTTGTACAAAACTAAATTTACTAAAATAACTCAGTCTTTTTCAAAACCAAAGGCTGTTAATAAACTTTCTCAACAGCCTACAAGAAACCAAAGATAAAGTAATCACAATCTTACTAAGGTTGGCAAAAAGCCCAGAAGCAATTTTCAGAGAATCCAGAAGCGAAGTAGAATGAACTAAAGTTGTTACCTACAAATTGCTTCAGTCTGCATTCCTCCTTAAATAGGCTAAGGGAGTGGCCAATTAGCCCCAAGCCTTACTCTCGAGGAGACCTTCTCCTGAGGAGCCACTCCTGCCTTTTGGCAGCTCCGCGCGCTCGTGCATCGAGAAGAGGCTCCTCCTCTTCATCCTCTTCACTTAAGGGAGCTTCTGGAGGTTCCGAAGGCCCTGGCTGAATCCCCGCCTTTGGCACTACATCTTCTCCAGCCTCCTCATTGTCTGACTCGAGTGCCAGCTGCACAGGCTGCTGGTGCAGCACCACACTAGCTTCCTCGCTGTCAGAGTCAGCTACAATCTACATAGGCCGCTGACAGACCACAACAAGAGTTGAGGTAGAACTTCAATTTGTCTGAATCTTCAGCTAACTGCTGATCGCTGGTTCTTCTGCTAAGCTGATGGATGAGTAGGTGACTGAGATAAGTACAACTTCCTATGGCAAGGAGAATTTTTTTTTTCCCTTTCGTGAATTGCACAGATGATGCAAAACTGATTGACAGTCCAATAAAAGAGAATATTTGTAGCTCAGGGTTGAAATCAGGGGTCCTTGGTGCTCTCTGAGCTTGGGTTTTTTTTTTTTTAATTACATTTATATGCCGCCCTTCTCCGGAGACTCAGGGCGGCTTACAATGCGCTAAGCAATAGCCTTCATACTTTTGTATATTTATACAAAGTCAGCTTATTGCCCCCACAAACTGGGTCCTCAATTTACCCACCTTAGAAAGGATGGAAGGCTGAGTCAACCTTGAGCCTCGAACTCGCATAATTGCAGACAGCTGGGTGTTAATAACAGGCTATCTAGCCCGTCGAGGTATCTGAGGCTCCTGTCCATCTTGCTATCCAGTAACTATGCTTGCCCAGATAAACCTAGATTAACTCCAAGATTAAGATTAAGATCAAGAAGTATACAATATCCCAGTCAAGGAACTGCCAAACAAGTTAACAGCGAACAGCCAACCCTAAGAACTTCCAAAATCATTCCCACCCACACTGACAGGCCAAGCCACTAGAATATAAACTGAGAGCAAGCCCCACTCCTTACTAGCACTAATGATGTTACCTAGTTTGGTAATGAAATGCCTGCAAGAAAATAAAAAAGTTCAGAGAGCATTGAGGGCCCTGATTCATTTGCAATGGAGCTGAAATCTAGCACCCTGGTTTACTGGTTTAGCCTCCAAACAAGAGTTGAAGTGACTTTTTAAGTCCATTCTTTCTCCATTCTTCCTTTCTCGCCTAATAGCAAAAATTTTTAATTGCTTTGTTCCTATGCAAGCCTTTTCACATTGCTTCAGCTTGGTTTTGGGAAATGCTAGAACCGGGAGCAATAATCTTATTTTCAGGCCACACAAAGAGGCAGACTCCGTAGTCTACCCCCCGAGCGTTACTCAAAATAAATTAGTTGGGCAGGGGCTTCCACTTCATCCAAATTTTGCCAGCTGATTCACAAAGCAGAATTATGCAGAAACTCTTGAACTGGGATTTCTTAAGCATTCTCTGCTCCAGGCTAAATGCCACAATTCCATAAGACAGAGGGTCAAGAGATAAGATGGGAAGGGGGTTAGCAGGCAAAATAATGGAGATGGTTTTTTTTAAAAAAAAAATCTGTTTTCTTCAACAAGTCATCCCTTTGTTTGTGAGAGATGAAGAGCCCTTTCTCTGGGAGAAGGATTAAAATAGGATGGAAACAAAGCAAGTTTCTATGTACTATTTCAACCTCTGGCCAAGAAGCAAATGGCAAGGACAGAGACAATTGTAAAATTCAGCAAAGCTTTGGGATGTTGGGAATAACAAGGAAAATAAGGCCTGGTTGTACAATGGTTCTCCTGATGGAAGTAATTTCCAAGCCCTTGGGAACCACTGAGAGCATTTCTGGCTTCATACAGGTTTATTTATTCATATTTCACCAAATTTATTATTATGACTAATGCAATTTCTAGCTGTAACTTCTCTAAAAAGTGACGGCCTAACCTCTGTGTGAAATTCGCTCAATCTGTACAAATTATATTCAGGTTTAACCAGTGGTGGGATTCAAATAATTTAACAACCGGTTCTCTGTCCTAATGACCGGCTGGGTGGGTGTGGCCATGATGGGCGTGGTCAGGAGGTGTGACAGGCAGTACTAAGCCTCCTGCACCCCGCTGGGGGCAAAAATGGGCCACAGCATGGGGTGCGTTGCACCCCTCTCTGCTCCGTTTTGGGCCTAGCAGACCTCTCTGCAGCCTTCTGGGAGCAAAAATGGGCCATGGGGCGGCGCGCACCACACACACACACGCACACACACACACACACACACACACACACACCGTGACCCATTTTGGGCCTAGGAGGCCTGCCTGAAGCCTCCTGAGAGCAAAAATGGGGCGTGGGGGGGCTGGAAGGGATGGGGAGGGGGGAGGGGAGGGGCAGGACCAACCAGCAATTTAACTACTGGTTCGCCCAAACCGGCCCGAACCAGCTAAATCAGCTTAAACCCACCACTGGGCTTAACAACTTGAAGGATTTTTACAAAGCATAGTTTGGAGCCTACCGGACTGTCAAATGTTTAAGCTGCACCCCGGAAAGAATAGCTTCTATTTATTTGTTTGTTTTACATCCGCCTTATTTGTGAAAGACATCCCAGAAATATAACAGAATAACAGAGTTGGAAGTGACGTTGGAGGTCAGGCACGAAGCCCTATACCATTTCAAATGAATGGTTGTTCAATCCCTTGAAGCCTTACCTTACCATTCTCAGGGGAATGCAGTCAATCTGGCAAGATTCTTGTACCATAGACGGCTGGCAATAAGCTTCTGTTTGCTTTCACCTGACAATGGTTTTCCGCCTTTCTCTGTGGTCAGGTCCAGTTACTGTTGGCCACTGAAGGAAGCCATCATCAGTTTGGAACCAGGTATCATCAATAAACTGATAATACTCGACTGTACATCTCAGTCCCAGGTTGACCAGAAGATGTTCTCCTGGCCTTGTGTCTAGAAATTATATGAGTTTGGATGGAGAAAAAGCCAAATCCTTACAAGTACTTGTGAATATTTGGACCAGCCAGGTCCAGGTTTCTTCCAACCTTTAATCAAAATGGGATTATACTTCCCTTTTTTCTTTTTTTTTAAATCGGTGCACAATTTAGAGATTTTTCTTGGATTCACAGCTGTGGACAGGAAGACCTTCAAACAAATTCATCTAGTGCATCAATTGCACCCCTACTTGGACTGGGAAGCCCTTGTGCTTTGGTCATGGTAGAAGACCATGAAGATCATGAAGAAAATAAATGGCAACCATTAGGGAAACATGAACTAAAGCTGGAAAAGAGGAAAGAGTGAGAAAGAAACTCAAGATTTTCCCACCGTCTGTTATACAAAAGGGCAAGGATGAGAAATGCTATCTAGTTTTCAAGATTGTCCTATTGTAGCCTACATCAAGAAGGCAGAGTTCTAGTATTTCAATCTATCAGAATAGAGCTGAAAGGGACCTTGAAGGTCTTCTAGTCCAACCCCCTGCTCAAGTAGGAGACCCGATACCATTTCAGACATGTAGTCATCCACTCTTTTCTTAAAAACCTCCAGTGATGGAGCACCCACAACTTCTGGAGGCAACTTCTTTTCCACTGGTTAATTGTCTTCACTGTTAGGAAGTTTCTCCTTAAAGACCCTGGATAGCTCAGCAGACTAATGCATTGTGATTAACTCCAGCTGTCTGCAATTACTGTAAGTTCGAATCTCACCAGGCTCAAGATTGCATCAGCCTTCGATCCTTTCTAAGGTGGGTAAATTGAGGACCCAGTTTTTGGGGGCAATAAGCTGACTTTGTATAAATATACAAAAATATGAAGGCTATTGCTTAACGCATTGTAAGCCGCCCTGAGTCTCCGGAGAAGAGCGGCATATAAATCAATTTTTAAAAAAAAAAAAATTCCAGGTTGCTTCTCTCCTGGATTAATTTCCATCCATTGTTTCTTGTCTTGCCATCTGGTGCTTTGGAAAATAAATCGTGGTTTTTGTGATGTCTCTTTCTTGATCTGGTATTCCTTGAACAAATGACAGCTGCCACATGTCTGGACCAGTGGTGGGTCTCCAAATTTTTTACTACCGGTTCTGTGGACGTGGCTTAGTGGGCATGGTATGGCATGGCATGGCTTGGTGGGGAAGGTTACTGCAAAGTCCCCGTTTCCTCCTGATCAGCTGGGACTTGGGAGGCAGAGAATAGATGGGGGCGGGGCCAGTCAGAATGTTTACTACCGGTTCTCTGAACTACTCAAAATTTCCGCTACCGGTTCTCCAGAACTGGTCAGAATCTGCAGAAACTCACCTCTGGTCTGGACTATTGGAATATGCTCTACATAGGACTGCCCTTAAAGACTATTCAGAAGTTCCAGCTGAATGAAACAGTTAAGACAATTATGGGCACAGCACAAGGGTGGGTTGCTGGGGGTTCTCAGAGGTTCAGGAGAACTTCTAGCTAAGATTCTATGCAGTTCAGAGAACCCCCAAATCCCACTGTTGGCTGGGATTTGGGGGTCCAAATCCCAGCCAACCCTGCCCCTCCCCATGCAGGAGTCCCCACGCGGCCCATTTTGGATGCAGATAAGTGCAGGGTATGCACGGATTTTCAAGGAGGGTGAAAAACAGGCCTACCAGAAGTTCAGGAAGGCCAAAAACGGGCCTGTTTCCAACCTCCAGAGAGCCTCTGGAGCCTGGGGAGGCCGTTTTTGCCCTACCGGAGGCTTGAAGGAAAGCCTCCGAAGCCTGGGGAGGGCAAAAACACCCCCTCCCGCCACCACCGCTGTGGTGCAGGGGGCTGATTAGGCCACGCCCACTATGGCCATGTCCACCCAGCAACCGGGCAGAGAACTCTTTGCTAAATTTTTTGAAGCCCACCCCTGGTACCACATGGGTGGCCCACCTAGTATATCTGCTTTTGAACAGAAAGTTGGGAAAGCAGATGTCGGAAGAAACAAAGGAAGGATTTATTCCAGCCACGTGGACTTTGCTTGCCTTCAGGCTGCCTTGTGATAATTTATGAGAACTAACTAACCGCCTGGCCCAAAGATCTCACAGTACATGTGAGAATGACTGACCCAAAACTGTTTCTCCCACTTTCTGCTTTTCCCATCTTTTTTTGCCTGTAAGAAAGTTTCAGTGGTGTGTTTCTTTATTTTGTATTCTTATGAAATCGTATTTTGGAAGGAAACAAACAAAAAAAAATACCCCACGCCATCATTCCCTATCTAAAGAGGTTTGCCAACAAATTTAGTGGAGGTTTTCAGAAAATGCTCTTTGTGCAGGCATCGTAATAGCTGTTCAATTTCCTTTTCGCCTAAGTGATATATCACTTTTCCTATTAAGCTTCAATTTGCTTAAGCATTGGCAGCATCAGTGAGCAAGTTCTATTTTAATTAGACAGGTACTAAACAGTCTCGTGACAGGTCTGAATGTTCATTAGCCATGGGGGGAAACGATTTTATAATATGATATGTGGTTGATAGGGACATCAGAAAGGCAGGAGATCTCAGAGGCTCCTTTCCCAAAGTTTACCTGCAGAAGCCACGGTGGTTAAAGTTTAGTCTAATTCCTAGAAGAACCATGGGAAGTCATGGTGGCACAGTGGTTAAAATGCAGTTGTTAGTTGCGAAGTTGTGTCCGACCCATCACAACCCATGGATAATGTTCCTCCAGGCCTTCCTGTCCTCTACCATCCTCTGGAGTCCATTTAAGCTCATGCCGACTGCTTCAGTGACTCCATCCAGCCACCTCGTTCTCTGTTGTCCCCTTCTTCTTTTGCCCTCCATCTTTCCCAGCATGAGGCTCTTCTCCAGTGAGTCCTTCCTTCTCATTAGGTGACCAAAGTATTTGAGTTTCCTCTTCAGGATCTGGCCTTCTAAAGAGCAGTCAGGGTTGATCTCCTCTAGGACTGACCGGTTGGATCGCCTTGCAGTCCAAGGGACTCGCAGGAGTCTTCTCCAGCACCAGAGTTCAAAGGCCTCAATTCTTTGGCGCTGTTGTGACCCAGACGCTGTTGTGACCCAGTAGTAGGAAAATCAGTCAGTGAAAAAACAAACAAACTTTAGTCGAACAGCTGAGAATTACTTCATTCCCGGCGTCGTTCAATTAAATTAAAACAAATTCCTCCCAACAGAAATTCCTCAGTCCTATCGCAAACCTTGGTCCAATTAGGCAAACTGCCACAGGACTTTCTTGGCAAACGTTCAGAACTCACAGATAGAAAAATAAATACAAGACGTAGATGAAGAAGAAGACGAAGCTACCAACGTTTTCCGGCAAAGCCCAAACACCATTGCTGGTCTGCTTTAAGCCTTATGGGAGGGGCCAATCATCTCTTGGCCCTACTCCCGAATTGTCCTCTTTGCTTGAGCTGCTCTTGCCTTCTGCCAGCTCTTCTCATGCGTGCATTAGGAACAGGCTCCTCCTATTCCTCTGCCTCACTCCTATCAGTCTCTGGAGGCTCTGGAGTCTGCACCCCACTCCCCGATGGCCCTGGCCCCATCTCTGCCTCTGATGCAGAGCCCTCATCCGGGCCTTCCCCAGCCTCCAGAACTGGCCCATGTTCTTCCTCAGCCTCATCACTGTCCGCAGGCTGCTGGCAGACCACAACAGGCGCTCAGCCTTCCTTATGGTCCAACTTTCACAGCCATACCTTGCAACTGGGAAAACCATAGCCTTGACTATAGCACTTTTGTTGGCAGGGTGATGTCTCTGCTTTTTAGTATGCTGTCTAGCTTTGCCATGGCTTTTCTCCCCAGGAGCAAGCATCTTTTAATTTCTTGGCTGTAGTCCCCATCTGCGGTGATCTTGGAACCCAGGAAAATAAAATCTGTCACTACCTCCATTTCTTCCCCTAGAATGCAGTTTTGCAAGCTAATTCACTGCTCACTGCCAGCAGTTCGATCCTGACCGAAATGAATAAATTGTTTTACAAGTTCTTCCTCCATGCTTAATAGTTGCTTTTCCAGAATTCCCCTCCAGAAATTTTAAAAAATGGAGAAATTACTGTACTTTTTAATTCCTGAAGGTTTAACTGTTATGTTTTTTAGAGTTTACTAGAGAAGGCTGAAGATATAATAGACAAAATGGAACTGGAGATCATCCTAACAATTATGTAGAAGAAAGAAAGAAAGAAAGAAAGAAAGAAAGAAAGAAAGAAAGAAAGAAAGATGACAAGGAAGGGAGGGAGGGAGAGAGGATGGAAAGGAAGGAAGGAAAGAGAAAGAAAGAGAGAGAGAGAGAGAAAGAAAGAAAGAAAGAAAGAAAGAAAGAAAGAAAGAAAGAAAGAAAGAAAGAAAAGAAAAGAAAGACGACAAGGGAGGGAGGGAGGGAGGGAGAGAGGATGGAAAGGAAGGAAGGAAGGAAAGAGAAAGAAAGAGAGAGAGAGAAAGAAAGAAAGGAAAGAAAGAAAGAAAGAAAGAAAGAAAGAAAGAAAGAAAGAAAGAAAGAAAGAAAGAAAGAAAGAAAGACGGGTGACAAGGGAGGGAGGGAGAGAGGATGGAAAGGAAGGAAGGAAGGAAGGAAGGAAGGAAGGAAGGAAGGAAGGAAGGAAGGAAGGAAGGAAGGAAGGAAGGAAGATGAGCTGATTCCTATAAAGTCCCATCATGGTTAAGATCAGCTGAGTTGTATTATATTTGCTCAACATTTTTGCTGTCTTAGTGATGAATTCTTCCATCTTCCAAGAAACGTTTTAGAATAGCATATGAATAGCTTTTGGAGAAGTAACCCAGTTTGCCTTTGAATGGTGTGATGAATCAGAAACAATAGTCCAGTGTTATTTGCCCATCCTCTCATGAGTTACTTCTTGTTCCCAAGACACAGTTTTTCAGGAACAAACATTTCCTTTTGTTCAACTCTTCTTCTGTCCTGGTGATGGCTGAATCATAAGACACTGGGAATGAATAAAAACAATAAAACTCACCAAGGCCAAAATTTTGTATCATATGAATCTTGTATTTACAGAGGGTGGTCATATGAAACATTTCCTCAAGCAAGATGGAGAGAAATATTTCAGATGTTTTAGAGGATATACAGGGATGAACGGACAACTTAGACATTGTTGCTTGTTGTCTTTCCCGTTTTCAAACTTTATGGACATTTTTTGGCATATTGACTACTACGGAGGTGGGATTCACTTACCTTCCTTACCTGTTCGCAAATGTGAGTGTGCGTGCCTCCTCTGTACATGTGCATGGCCTTCTGCACATGTGCAGTGCTCGCGCATTACGTCCGGATGGGTGGGCGGAGCCTCCCGCAGTCGCCACTACCGGTTCACCAGAACCGGATAGAATTGGCTGAATCCCACCTCTGGACTACTAGTATAAATACTGTGGGATACCAGTGGTGGAATACACATTTATTTACTACTGGTTCTGTGGGCGTGGCTTGGTGGGCGTGGTGTGGCTTGGTGGGCGTGGCAGGGGAAGGATACTGCAAAATCCCCATTCCCTCCCCACTCCAGGGGAAGGATACTGCAAAATAGGAGCCTGAGTAGCGTAGGGGGCTAATGCCTCCTACTAAAGGCAGCAATTAACATCCAGCTTCCTGCAATTTCTGTGAGTTCAATCCTAGCCAGGCTCAAGGTTGACTCAGCCTTCCATCCTTTCTAAGGTGGGTAAATTGAGGACCCAGTTTGTGGGGGCAATAAGCTGACTTTGTATAAATATATACAAAAGTATGAAGGCTATTGCTTAATGCATTGTAAGCCGCCCTGAGTCTCCGAAGAAGGGTGGCATATAAATCAAATTTTTTTAAAAAACCTCCATTCCCACCTCACTCCATGGGAAAGATATTGCAAAATCTCCATTCCCACCACACTCCAGGGGAAGGATACTGCAAAATCTCCATTCCCATCCCACTCATGGGGAAAGGATATTGCAAAATCTGCTGGATTTCACCCCTGTGGGACACCATCACTTTGCAAAGGATTCTGGGACACTTTATAGGGTAGACATGACTTGGGCAAAAATCTGGCTGAACTTCTGTTCTCCGTGTGAAGCATCACAACATCTGAAGCTACATATTACACAGCAAGAAATGAGTACAGTGACAAAACCCATAAGCTGGTTGACCTTTGTAAGAAAAATTAAAAAAAAAACTTTTGACAAAACTGTGAACTAGCTCTTTCATTTGCTCTTTCAGAACAAATTCTGGTAATTTTATTTTTTTCCTGTTTGACATGACTTGACGAGGATGTTACACTCATGTGGAAAAAAGCTTGCGAATTGTTTTCTGAATCCGTTCAAGATAATTGGCTTTAATCTCTGAATCTTAAATCCTGGCTGGCTGTACGTTGGCATGACAGACTGAACCTCACATTTTAATCCGGCATGCTTACAGTTTACCCTGTTTCCCCTAAAATAAGACATCCCCTGATAATAAACCCAATCAGGCTTTTGAGTGTATGCACTAAAACAAGCCTCCCCTGAAAATAAGCCCTCCCTTAAAATATTTAAATGTATGCACAGCTGGTCCCCGCTATTTCCTCTGGTTTCCTCCATGCGCCTCAAAATAATAAGAACTTCCCAAAAATAAAGCCAAGCACTTATTTTGGGTCCAAAAAAATAAAAGACAGGGTCTTATTTTCAGGGAAATATGGTAGTATGTGATGCAAATCCAGGTAATTTGGCTAAACTGAGTAAACCATAGTTAATTTAACCAGAGGTGATAGAAGAACAGAATTTCTGAGAACCCTCTCAGCATGGACACATCTGGATCAGGGGTGGCTTCTACTTACCTTTACTACCAGTTCACAATGCATAGAAGCTTCTGTGCATGCGCAGATCGTCCATTATGACGTCCGGGAAAGTGGGCGGAGCCTCCCGCCGCTTTTACTACTGGTTCGTAAGAACCGGGAGCAAGCCACCACTGATCTGGATAAGCAGAAGAAGCCATCCTAAAGGTGTCCACAATTTTAAAAGGGTGACAAGGAGGCCTTCTCCTGTATTCATCTACTCCTCAAGAGTTATGTTAGCCTCCATTCTTTCTTCCTGGAGTCAGATTAAAATCTTCCTCCTCAGCCAGACTTTACAAGAAGTGACTTCGGTTGTCTTGACTTTGATTTTGAAACACTTTAATAATCCAAAGTGTTCTGCTTTGGTCTTATTTAATTACATTATTGTTTTTAGATTGTGAGGTGATTTGTCTACACTACAGACAGAAAGTGCTGGCCTGGAAACCAAGAGATAGTGAGTTCTAGTCCTGCCTTAGGCCTGAACGTTGGCTGGGTGACTTTGAACCAATTACCAGGAGGCAGTGAGTTCTAGTCCCACCTCAGCCATGAAAGTCAACAGGGTGACTTTGGACCAATCACCAGGAGTCTGTGAGTTCTAGTCCTGCCTTAGGCCTAAACGCTGGCTGGGTGACTTTGAACCAATTACCAGGAGGCAGTGAGTTCTAGTCCCACCTCAGCCATGAAAGTCAACAGGGTGACTTTGGACCAATCACCAGGAGTCTGTGAGTTCTAGTCCTGCCTTAGGCCTAAACGCTGGCTGGGTGACTTTGAACCAATTACCAGGAGGCAGTGAGTTCTAGTCCTGCCTTAGGCCTAAACGCTGGCTGGGTGACTTTGAACCAATTACCAGGAGGCAGTGAGTTCTAGTCCCACCTCAGCCATGAAAGTCAACAGGGTGACTTTGGACCAATCACCAGGAGTCTGTGAGTTCTAGTCCTGCCTTAGGCCTAAACGCTGGCTGGGTGACTTTGAACCAATTACCAGGAGGCAGTGAGTTCTAGTCCTGCCTTAGGCCTAAACGCTGGCTGGGTGACTTTGAACCAATTACCAGGAGGCAATGAGTTCTAGTCCCACCTCAGCCATGAAAGTCAACAGGGTGATTTTGAACCAATTACCAGGAGTCTGTGAGTTCTAGTCCTGCCTTAGGCCTAAACGCTGGTTGGGTGACTTTGAACCAATTACCAGGAGGCAATGAGTTCTAGTCCCACCTCAGCCATGAAAGTCAACAGGGTGACTTTGGACCAATCACCAGGAATCTGTGAGTTCTAGTCCTGCCTTAGGCCTGAACGCTGGCTGGGTGACTTTGAACCAATTACCAGGAATCTGTGAGTTCTAGTCCTGCCTTAGGCCTGAACGCTGGCTGGGTGACTTTGAACCAATTACCAGGAGGCAGTGAGTTCTAGTCCCACCTCAGCCATGAAAGTCAACAGGTGACTTTGGACCAATTACCAGGAGTCTGTCCTGCCTTAGGCCTGAACGCTGGCTGGGTGACTTTGAACCAATTACCAGGAGTCTGTGAGTTCTAGTCCGACCTCAGCCATGAAAGTCAACAGGGTGACTTTGGACCAATCACCAGGAGTCTGTCCTGCCTTAGGCCTGAACGCTGGCTGGGTGACTTTGAACCAATTACCAGGAGTCTGTGAGTTCTAGTCCGACCTCAGCCATGAAAGTCAACAGGGTGACTTTGGACCAATCACCAGGAGTCTGTGAGTTCTAGTCCTGCCTTAGGCCTAAACGCTGGCTGGGTGACTTTGAACCAATTACCAGGAGGCAGTGAGTTCTAGTCCTGCCTCAGCCATGAAAGCCAGTTGCAAGGCTTTGGGCCAATTACCACGAGACAGTAAGTTTTAGTCCCGCCTCAGCCATGAAAGCCAACAGGGTGACTTTGGACTAATCACAAGGAGACAGTGAGTTCCAGCCTTGTTTTAGGCATGAAAGCTGACTGGATGACTTTGGGCCAGTCAATCTCTCGCAGTTCAACCCACCTCACAGGGTTGTCATTTGGGGGGTGGGATGAAATTAAGAGGAGGAAAGGGTATTACGTATATTTGCCACCTTGAGTTTCTTATAAAAAACATAAAAGGCAGGATAAAAATCTAATAATTAAATAAATAGCACTCATAAATAACATACACCCTCGTTGAGATAGGGTCTCACTGAAGTTTATAGAGTTGACTTCTTGAATAGTCTACTAGCTACAACCACCCTAGATAATTGTTAGTGGTGACAGTGTGTTCGTGTTTAAGTTTGTGCGCATAATAAAAACAGTGAGAAGTGATTTTTAGTTGCTTGGCCAGCTTCTAGTATCTATCGTAATCATCCTACTTCCTCCATTAGAACAAGGGATAACAGGCCATTGATTTCTCCCCTCCCCCCACTCTGAATCTCATTTCCCCAATCAAAATCATCACCACGAGTAATTCAGCCGTTTCCCAAATATCTAAAGTCAACTACCTATGAATGGTCTCATTTTCCCCCGGATGCCGACATCTGTCTGCGTTTCTCTCTCGCCATAGAGACAGTCCGTGTTTCCATTCCTTCCCCCGCAGGTACAAATGGGCCGGCAATTGGTTCCCACCGGGGAAGAAATAGAGGAATAATCGTAACAAAAATTGCTGTCACAATGGATTCCCCAAAAGCAAAGTATCTGATGAGTATCCTAAGACACGTTGATTTTTTTTTTCCCTCTCCTTTTCTTTTTTTACCGCTGGGGTAGATGGCAACAAACTGCATTGAACAGCATGTACGTCTCTGCTTTGATTCACCAGACAAAGTTAGGGAGAGAAAAGTCCCTAGATGTTTATCACAAAGGGCTAAAAATCAATATTATATACTGATTAAGATGCTGGACTTTGACTACAGAGGCTAAGAGTTCAAATTCTCTTCTAGCTATAAAAGGAACTTGATCTTGTCGGTTTGGGTTGGGGTTGTTTTTGCATTTAGCAAAACTGTTTAAGGAAGCTAACAGGGAATATAATAAAATCGGTGGCAAACCATTGTGGTTGGTTTTATTTTTTTACTTACAGATAGGACATTATGCTCGTAGACTTTTATTGTTTCAGATGTCAGCAGACCTCATCTGATCTCAGACTGAGTACATCTTCAGAGGGTAAGAAGCGGATCTCTCTGTTGTATTTTTTCAAAACAGTAAAATATTTTTGCTCTAGTAAAAAAGGTAAAGGTACCCCTCTACCTTTACATACGTGCTAGCGTATGTACATACCCCTCTACATACGTGCTAGCTGTTCCCTACTCTAGAGGGTGATGCTCATCTCCATTTCTAAGCCAAAGAGCCAGCGCTGTCCGAAGACATCTCCGTGGTCATGTGGCCGGCATGACTCAACTCCAAAGGCGCACGGAACATTGTTACTTTCCCACCAAAGGTAATCCCTATTTTTCTACTTGCATTTATTTACTTGCTTTCGAACTGCTAGGTTGGCAGAAGCTGGGACAAGTAACGGGAGCTCACCTCGTTACACGGCCCTAGGGATTCGAACTGCTGAACTACTGACCTTTCTGATTGACAAGCTCAGCATCTTAGCCACTGAGGGGTGTCAAACTCAATTTCATTGAGGGCTGCATTTATACTGTGTTTGACCTGGGGAGGGGGCATGGCCAGCTCAACGTCACTCATGTTGGGGGCTCCTGTGATGGCCAAGCGCTCTGCCAGCGAAAACGGGGTCCTGAGCTTGCAGCCTCCTACAACCTTCTGCCAGCGAAGATGGAGCTCAGGAGGGCCCTCCCAAACTCCATTTTTGCTGGCTGAGGCACCACGGGCCGGTCCTTTGCTGTTTCAAGGGTGGCCCCACGGGCCAGATCTAAGCACTTAGCACACCGGATCCAGCCCCTGGGGCCTTGAGTTTGACCTCCTTGTTCTTGTTACAAGTAAATGTTTTCTCTGGGCATACTCAACATTGTACCCTGGCATGTCAAGAGTTAACCAGCTTAAGCAAACCTAACCCCTCCTTCTTCCCCCTCCTGTTACCTGTAACTCCACCTCCTGGGTATTTAAGGTCTCCCCCTGTTGTTGCCACAGTAGTTCCTGATGTTATCTGTAACGAAGCAGATGAAAACAAATAAAGACTTGTTCATGATAAATAATCCAGCGTGTCTTCGTATATTATTGGGCCCCAAATCGATCTAAGCTAACAAAATGGTAGCAGTCAATGGTTGGGCAACCCAATAATCAGAAGACATGCCAAAAAGACCGCAGATGAGGTCAGAGACCAAAAGGCGGGAAAAACAACAAAACCCAATTGAAGACATGGCAACGCCAATGACTTCGGAAGAAGAAAAAGAAAACAGCCCCGAAGACTATTCATCGGATGATGAACAGGGGCAAAAAGACCTAAACGAAGAAAAAATCCAACAAAAGGAAACCAGCAGACTCAGGAGAGAAATGATGAGCCTGCTAGAAACCCCTGCAACGGACGAAGATCTCCTGGCCGGCATCAGCTACCTCATTCAAAGACAGAACGAGGCCAGGAAGATCCAAAGGCGACAAGCGAGACGACCGGACATGAGCCCGGTAAGAAAAACCCCCCAAAACTGTTATATTCCAAAGGCTGAGGGGGGGATTCCCACGCAAAATCAAGACTGGTGGCCATCTTTGAACACGTGGCCAAAAAAGATGGCCGACCTCCAAAAAACCAAATTTGAATATGCAGATCCGCCAACCAATGAAGCGCCCGCACCCCAAAAACTACAAAATAATGATGATTCCTCAGAAGAAAGTGAGGAATAACCCCCCGAGGACATTCCTAGTGATCAGGCGGTGGAAGAAGCGATAAAAACGCTCACCACCGCCTTCGGGACAAAAATAAAAATTTTAAAGGGGCTTCCGAAAAACACTAAAAAACCCAAGGGAGAAAAGAGAAGACCCCCCAACTGCTCACCAAGGGACGCGGACGCCGCTGAGGACCCACCGACGCCGCAGCGCCCCCCGGTCGTGATACGCCACCCCACTCCCAAGCCGTGCCTGCTGGAAGGAATCGAATGGAGAGAATACTCGCCGCCGCCGCCGCCGCCGCAGAGAGAGACCAGGAGCCGTCCAGCGGAGAGAACAGTCTTCCTTGACCGCCGCTGGACATCTGGAGCCGGAGCGGAGGCCTTCCCATCTTGGACAGACAGCCAAGCCGGAGCGGAGACGAAGAGGTCCTTCCTCGACGAAGTCCCAGCCGAAATGAACGCCGCGCATGCGCAGAAGCTCCTGTGGATCAAAAGAGAAAAAAAAAATGCAAGGAGGGACTTTTAAACTACCTACCAGCGTTCCTGAGCCGCTCTGCTATTTCCAGCATGTCAAGTACCATGGACAGCAACACCCACCTGTGAGTAATACACAAAATAACACAGGAAACTTACCAAATGGGTTTCCTATTTTAAAAATGGAGGGTTCAAACTTAATGGAGTGGTATCAGCAACTCCAAGTTTTATTTCTAAAAGAAAATATGATGTTTTTTATAACTGACCCACCTGATACACCATGGACATTTGAACTGGACTGCATGCACCACAAGGCATTTTGCCTCCTTATCTCTAGCTTATCACCCACCATTTATTATAGCATTGAAAATAATTTGACTGTACATGATGTTGTTCAGAAAATATTGGGTATTTTTATAGCGACAGTGTAGCCACTACAACTAAAATTTCCAAGGACTTCTATTCAGCTAGGATTAAACCAGGGGTGTCAATGGGGGAGCATTTAATGGAATTAAATGCAACTAGGGCAGAATTGCAACTAAGGGGAGAAATTGTGTCAGAGCAGACCATGAAGAGTATCATCCTCAATTCACTAGACCCTTCCTGGCGAACATTCCTTACACAACTCAACATACTTAGCCTAGGCCACATGACAATAGACAGCCTATCCAATCTACTTATAGCAGAGGACAATCACAGAAAGGAACACCAGGTGATTCACAGAGAGCATAAACAAACACGAAGAGTGGCCTTCACTGACACCACCCGCGACTCCCCAGAGTGCTACAACTGCGGGCGAAGAGGTCACTACAAACGGGATTGCACCAAAGGGCACAGGGATAGATACAAACATGAACCACGCGAAAGGCACATGGATAGGTGCCACCATGACAGCAGGATGAGACGAAGGGATTCCCCCAGGCCCTGGGAGAAGAAAGAAAGCAGAGACAACTCAAGGGATAGCAGAGACGGATCCCTATGCAGAGTAGGAGGGGCCACACAGAGTAGCAAGACAAACGAAAAAGGGTCCTGGTGGCTCATTGACTCAGGGGCCACCAATCACACCACATGTGAAAGGGAACTCCTCTCTTCTTTCACAGAGGAAAATTACTTAATCAAAGTGGCTAATCAAAATGACGTGAGAGTGACAGGGAAAGGCAACGTAACCCTCCCCAAATTAGGAAAACTAGAAGGAGTGTTGTTGGTACCAGAAATACCCCACAACATACTCGCCTCCTTGAAACTCAGCAAGGAGGCAGGAATAGAAATTAGCATTAAGGAGGTGGGAATCACCATGACCAAAGGAAACACAATCGTAGGAAAAATCACAATTAGAGGGGGACTACCCTTCCTTTACGCAGACAGGGCCAACACCAAAGAAGACACCGAGGGCAACAAAGAACAAGAGGAGGAGGGCACCCAACCCCGCAGGGAAGGCACACAAGACAAAGAAAAGGTTAATATAGGGAAACCGCTCCATGATGAGTGCGCACATCTGCTGCACCGCAGGTTAGGACACGCTAGCTTCCCGGTTATTCAAAAGGTTAATGATTGTACTGAAGGTTCAAGAATAAAAAACTGCGAAACTTACTTGGACTGCTCTATATGTAAGCGCTCTAAACTAAAGGTAGCCCCCAAACCCAAAAAGGCCACACGCTCAACGGATCACATATTCGAAATGGTACACATGGACCTCGTAGGCCCACTTAGGCCTTCCATAAAGTATGGTAAGAGGTTCTTCTTAACTATAGTAGATGACTATAGCCGCTACGGCTTTGTGTACACCCTAAAATACAAAAGTGAAACCTACCAAAAATTTAAGGAATTCTATAAGCGTGTGGAAACACAGCACAACACAAAAATCAAGAAAATCATGACTGACAGGGGATCAGAGTTCTTTTTTTTTTTTATTGAAAAAGTTTTACAATAAAAAAATTTTTCCCCCTTTTTTCACCCCTGCCCCCACCCCCCCTCCCATCCCCTCCAACCTCCCCCCAACCCCAGCCCCTCCCTCCCCATCCCACCCCTGACTTCCGCTGCATATTTCTTAAAAAGAAAAACAACAACGAAAATTTTTAACAGCCAGAAAAACAAATACTATTATATACTCAATTCTATTCTGATCTAAGTTGAGAGGAAGAGAAAAGAGAGAAAGAAAAGAATTAAAAAAAAAAAAAGATGAAAGAAAAAAAATAAAATAAAATGAAATAATACAAAGAGAAACCTATAAACATGAATATCTGTCTAAAATTAACAATATTATAATAAAAGAAGGCACCAAAAAAGAATAGCCATTATAATATTTAAGCCAATTTAGAAACAAAAAGAAGAAAAAAATAAAATAAAATAAGAAAAACATTACTAACATTACTAATCCTATACCATACTCGATCACTCCAAAATTCTATACCTTACTTATTCATATTAGATAATGCCAGCTAGTTTAATCCGAACTACTCCCCCTAATTCAAAAACACTAAAATCCCCCCTTCAGGGAAAAAACATGCAATATAATATAATCATACATATATTATTATAATTTTCCATAACTCGAATTACAGTCTTCTCTTCTTCCTGATTGAAGTTAATTCTTCTTTCTTCACCTATATCCAATTGCGATACTCTTCATCTTCTGTCTGCCCCCATCAGTAAAACAAAACATTCCATATAAACCCCCCGTGTGACTTTATATGAATAACATCCAACCAAGAAGATGTTCACTCCTGTAGGTAGAATCATTCAGGCTAACGTATTCTATTTCAGCAAAAAAGAAAAACCCCAATGCAGCTCCACCAAGCCTTAACAAAAGAATAAGAAAAAAAGGGAAATAGAAATCCTTGAGACTGCATCCAAATGTTCTTGTAAAAACTGTTTCAAATCCTGCCACCCTTTGTTATCCACTCTTGGTTGTAAGACGTTTTCATTTCCATTCTTTCCTCTTAGATAATAATTTCCAAAAAAAACCATGATAGGGTAATCACAAAACACTGCTACTATATAGATAACATCCAACCACGAAGATATTCACTCCTCCAGGTAGAAACATTCAAACTAACGTATTCTATTACGACATAAAAAAAAAAAAAAACCCCAATGCAGCTCCACCAAACCTTAATGACAAAAAAATCAAAAAGAAAAAAAAGTTCTAGCAGCTGCATTCCCAGATGTTCTTATAACAACTATTTCAAATCCTGCCACCCGTTATTATTCACTCCTTCTGGTTGTGAGATATTTTCATTTCCATTCCTTCCTCTTAGATTGTAAGTTCCAAAAAAAACTATAATAGGATAATCACAGAACGCTGCTAGTTCCAAAAGAAAAACTATAATCGGATAATCACAGAATGCTGCTACCATTGCAGCCCTCTGTTAAACTTGCTCAAGATGTTAAATCCAATTCAGAATAAAAAAAAGAAACTCCAAGTCAGGATGAAGACTTTATAATCCATAAATCCAAATCCATATAAACTTTAGGAATTTTATAACCGGTATCCAAGATTGTCCAAGCTTTCTGATAACAACTGCATCTGATGAAGGACTTTAAGACACTCATTAGTTAACTCTCGAATTTCCTCGTTAGAATCTGGTTCCTGCTGTTCGATATCACCATCCTTTTCTTGCGGAGCATTGGACCTCTGCTGCTGATCATCTTGAATAATAGTATTTCTTGAATCTTGCTCCAGCAGTTCAAGGTCCAGTGCTCCTAGATTAGGTTCACTGATGTAGTTTATTTTCCCATCTGAGAAGTCCATAGTAAGATCCTCCAAGAAACCAGATTGCGCTCCTTGTTCTTTTAACATTCTTTGATTCATTCTTTGAGTCTCATCCTTCTGTTTACCTTTTACAAGCTCTCTTTCTTGTTTCTTATTCTTAAGGTCTTTCGAAGCTCCCTTAAAAATATTTTTATAAAAATGTTCCGCTTTTTCAATAGTATTCAAGCAATATCTCACTCCGTGATATCTAAAAATTATACCGGCTGGTAAGTCCCATCTAAATGGGATATTACTTTTCTTCAATTCTTTAGTTAAGAAAGCAAATTCTTTCCTTTTCTTTAAAACCTTCGATGGTAATTCTTTAAAAATATTAATTTGTTCACCTTCTACTTGCACTCTGGCAGAGTAGGACCTTTGTAAGATGTCATCTCTCAACCTTTTATCAGTAAAGTAGACAACAACATCTCTGGATAAGTTCCTTTGTTTGGCTACTCGTGAGTTGACTCTGTAAGCTTTCTCTATACAACCAAGAATTATCTCATCCTCAAGCTCTAGTAGTTCAGCAAGAACCTTTGCAATAGTTGCTTTTAAATCTCTCTGGTTTTCTTTAATACCTCTTACTCTAATAGCAGAGGCCATAGTTTTAATTTGAAGCATGATAATATCATTCTGTGTAGTCTGATTACTAATCTCAGCTTTCACAAACCTTTCTTGTATTTCTTGAATCTGGGAGCCAATTTCACTGCTAATTTCAGTTACTTTCTCCTCCATTTCAATCACCACATTTGAAAGGTCTGAAATTACTTTAACAATAGTTTGACTTAATTGGTCATGCTTTCCAGCAATCAAATCCACAAGATTCTTCTGTGAATTTTTAATTTTGTCAACTACACTCAATAAAGGAGTTGTTATAAGTTCTTTTAAGTCCCCTTCTGCCAATCCAGACAATTGCATCATCTCAGCTTTATTCTTTAACTGGCTCAAGGGGGAGCCCCCCCTTCCTTTAGTCATCTTTATTTTACTTTAAATGGCTTTAGTATACTACTTCACTTTGCCATACTTTACTTTAAAAAAGATATCCAAGAAAAAAGGGAAGAGAGAAAAAAAAAAAAATTCTGTTTACTTTAAGTGACTCTCCCATAGGAAGGCATTCATTTCAAAGCTTCCGTTTTCAATCACTCTGGCATTCTTTCAATTAAGACCAGTCGCCATTTTTAAAAAAAAAACTTTCTTAGGAACTTTCACTTCTCTTCCTCTCCTTCCCCCCTCCTCTCGTTACTCTTCCAAAAAATCAGTAAAAAAATCAATTTTAAAAATCCATACTTGCTTCATCTTTGCTTCTTTCTTTTCTTTTCTTTTGCTTCTTTCTTATTCAGCTTACTCCATAGACGCTGTGGTGTTGCTTCCAGCGTCTGGCTCCGCTAATTGCTTAGCGGAGGACAGTCCCGTCGCGGAGCTTCTCTGGAGGTATGGAGGGGGCCATCCTTCTGAGCCCTCCCCAGGACAAACGAAACGATCCTGGGGCGACTCAGGGGGCCCTGCCTCACCCCCAGGAGCTCTGCCTGCTCCTCCCGCTGAGGAGCAGGTTGTTCGAGCCGCCTGCCAGCTGTGAGGCGGCTCTAACGCGGCGGGATGCCGGCGGGCATGGAGGAGCCCGCCGCCGACGAGGAAGGCGCCACCGGAAGTCCAGGGGATCAGAGTTCTTGTCCAATGACTTCTCCCGATGGCTGAGGTCAAAGGGCGTCCTGCACTTTAAGTCATCGCCATTTTCACCATTCCAAAATGGCGTCGCAGGACGCAAAAATTCGGCATTGCAGACGATGATGAGGTGCGTCCTCGAGGACGCTGGGCTTGGCCAACACTTCTGGGCCGAAGCCCTGATTTATTCAAATTACACGATCAACAGACTCTGGTCAAGTGTGCTCAACATGACACCCTACGAGGTGATGTGCAATAGAAAGCCAAGGATATCCCATCTCCACATCTTTGGAGTCACAGCAGATGTGCATATACCCAGACAACTCCGTAGAAAGGGAGACAAAATATCAAAACGACTTAGATTCATGGGTTATGAGACAGGCACGAAAGGATACAGGTTTATAGACAGTAACAACAAATTCATCATCTCCAGATCTGCCATTTTTCACGAACAGGCTAATTGGTCAAAAATACACCTCAATGAATTACACCACCAGGTAGAGAACAGTCAGCAGAAATCAGACAATACTGATCACCCATACGACAACTACACACAAAAATCACTCCAACCCAAACAGAAAGTAGATTCACTCACTAATAAAGAGGCAAGATACATGCACGACGCGGAGACCCTGCAAGGTAGGCCAGTCAGAAACAATAGGAACCAAAAACCAAAAAGATTTGATGATTACGTCATGCACTTGCAAACAGAACCCGTCACCCCTGAGACATATAGCGAAATAACAAAGTTACCATTGGAAGAAAGACAAAAATGGGAAGCCGCAATGGAAAAAGAAATGAATAGTCTTAGGGAGCTAAATGTATACACACCATCTAAGGCACCGGAGGGTAAGACTGTCATTGGGACAAAATGGGTCTTTAAAGTAAAGACTTTAGAGGGGGGCCAGAATCTATACAAGGTGATCTGTCCCCCCCCCTTCAGAGACCCACAAAAACACAGCCAGCCGAGGGTTAAGACTCACTTGGCACACTCTGCAGTTCTTATCTCAACCTTGGCAGCGATATGCACACCGTCTGCCAAGGACTTTATTGGTTTACACAAACAAGAAAATCACCTACGTAGCTTTGCCGTTCATCCAGCTTCCAAGACTACGAGGTTGCTCCGTTTGTTTAGCTGTGCAGTTAGCTTTGTTCGTCACGAACTTCGTGACCCATTGTACTGTCTTAAATAGATATGCTTCTGGGTGTGGTCCAGTGAGTCATGGATCCTATGACTCCAATCCAATGACTCAGGATTTCCTCATACGCCGCAGCTGCAGTACCCTTTTCTCTCGCCTTCTTTGGCGTGCGTCCAGGAATGACGTCTCTCCCTCACTCTCATCTGAGACACCTGTTTCCCCACTACTTGGCTCTCTTTCAGCTGGCACCTGAGCCGGTGCCAGAGGGGGAGGGCTGGGAGATCTGGCTGGCTCCTCTTCCTCCTGCTCAGAGTTGCCTTCCTCCAAAGGGATAGGCTCAGAGGACGGGGCCACAACACTATCCCCCACCGCAGGGCCCTTCCCCCGGGTCTGACGGTCGGGATGGGGTCGGGACGGGAACTGTTCGTGGAAAGTCCGCACCAGGTCAGGGGCCTGAACGGCAGATGCGTCCACCCAGGTGAAATCCTCGGCCCCGTACCCTTTCCAAGCGATGAGGTATTGGAAGCGCCCCTTCAGCCAACGGGAGTCCCGAATACTGTCCACCTCATACGTCGAGGCGTCGTCCTCGTCGGCTGCGGCTGGGGGGGCAGGCGGCGGCGGGCGGCGGAGACGGCTAGTGGGAGTCTCAGGGACCAGGAGGGACCGATGAAAAACGGGGTGGAGCCGCATGGAGCGGGGTAGAGTCAACCGATAGGCCACCGGGTTGATGACCGCCTCGATGGGGAAGGGACCGATAAAGCGGTGGGCCAGTTTCCTCACCGGCTGGTCCGTGGGGAGGTGTTTCGTGGACAGCCACACCCGATCTCCAACTTCCAGCGGTGGCGTCGCCCGGCGGCCGCGATCGGCGAACCGTTTATAGTCCTCTTTCGCCCGGATCAGCTGCCGCCGCACCAGTTGCTGCACCGCCTGCAGCTCCGAGAGGAAGTCCCGGGTCTCAGGAACAGGGGAGTCCATGATGGTCAACGGAAAAAAACGTGGATGGTACCCGACGTTGGCATGGAACGGTGTCATCTGGGTGGAGGTATGTTGGGAGTTGTTAAAAGCGAACTCCGCCAGGGGAAGGTACTCGGCCCAGTTGTCCTGCTGCTGGTTGACAAAACAGCGGAGGTACTGCTCCAGTATGCCAATGACCTTCTCCGTGCCCCCGTCAGTCTCCGGGTGGTGTGATGACGACAGGCACACCTGCACCTCCAGCGCAGCCATCAGGCTTTTCCAGAAGCGGGCCGTGAACTGGGCCCCGCGATCCGAAACCACCCGGTCCGGCAGGCCGTGGAGGCGGAAGATGTGTTGCAGGAACAGGCGAGCCGTGGTACGAGCTGAGGGCAGGCCGCGGCACGGGATGAAATGTGCCATCTTCGTGAGCGCATCCACCACCACGAGGACGGTCGTGAACGTAGCGGACAGGGGCAGGTCAGTCAGGAAGTCCATGGAGATGGCTCCCCACGGTCTCTCCGGTGTCGGCAGCGGCTGGAGGAGTCCAGGAGGGGGGCCGGACGCGGCTTTGGCCTGTCGGCATGGCACACAGGACGTCACGTAGGCGTGCACGTCGTGCCGTACCCGAGGCCACCAAAAAGTCCGCGTCACTAGGTTCAAGGTCTTAAAGAAGCCGAAGTGCCCCGCCGCGGGGTTGTCATGGCACTGGTTCATGACGAGGGCTCGGAGCGGACTTGTGGGCACGTACAGCCGACCCCGGTGCCTGAGCAAGCCCTCCTCCACGGTCCATGGGGACGCGGGGCCGACGTCCGCTCTCCGCTGCTGCGACCAGTCGTCCCGTCGCTGCGCTTCCAGCACCTGAGTCCGCAGGTCCACCGGTTCCTGGACCGCGGCCAAGGAGTCCGCTGGCAGCACCGTCCGGGGGGAAAGGGAGTCCTTTGGGCAAAAGTATTCCGGCTTACGGGATAGCGCGTCCGCCCTCTGGTTGAGGTGGCTCGGAATGTATGTGACGTGGAAGTTGAACCGGGCGAAAAACAACGACCACCGGATCTGCCGCTGGTTCAAATTCCTGGCCGTGGTGAGGTGCTCCAGGTTCCGATGGTCCATCCGCACCTCCACCTGGTGTCGGGCCCCCTCGAGGTGATGTCGCCAAGCCTCGAACGCGGCCTTGATAGCCAGCAACTCCTTTTCCCAGATGGTGTAGTTGCGCTCGGAAGGAGTGAGTTTCCGGGAGTAGTAAGCGCAGGGAAAAAGAGTGCCACCATCCACCGGAGCCTGTAGCAGCACCGCTCCAATCGCCACGTTGGACGCGTCTGTCTCAACCACGAACGGACGGTGTGGATCGGGGTGCCTCAGGACCGGCTCCGTGACAAAGGCCTGCTTGAGA